>SJYW01049898.1:234762-282828 GCA_006410735.1 Raphicerus campestris
TTTACCATTTATGTCCCTCAGTAAGCTCTCCTAATAGTAATCAGTCCTTTTGAAGCTTCACTTATGATCCTATCATAAGCCCGTGTTTGGCCACAGAAATAGTCTTTACCACTTCAAAAGGCTAGTTATTCCTGAATGGTTAGGAATTAAGTATGTTGCACTGTAATGAGTTAGTCTTTTAGACAACTGAAGATGTCAAGCAAGAGAAAATTACCTTGGAGTTATGCAATGGGACCCAAGGCAATTGCTGGTGATGTCTACTGAAAGCATGTGATCCAGGACCGCATGGCTGACTTCCTGAGCTTCATCAATTATTGGCAGTGTGTCCTTGAGGAGGCTGCTTCATGTGTCTCAGACTTAGCATCCTTACTTATAAAATAAGGACAAATTTGATATTGTCATCTAATCTCCTGCTCTCTACTGTCAGTGAGAAACTCCGGAGGTAAAACACTACACAAGTGCTTTGTCTTGTAGTTTTGTTGGTTGGCTACTGGTTTGGATCAAATTCAAATCCTAGTATAAAATGGGAAAACATCTAATGAAGTTTATTGATTTTTTTCTTTATAAATATTATACCATTTTGTTTGCCATTCTGACTTAGTAAAATGGATACGTCTCACTTTTGCCTCTTTGCAGATTTCCTTTTACAACGTATTTGTTATGGGATATTTTTCTAAATTCAGTGCTTGCTGGGAGACCCACATTACTCTGAAATCACAGGAACTGACATTGGATCCCAGTACTTGAAGTCAGGTGAAACCACAATAAACAGTGAACAAAGAATGTCAGAATGTTTCAGCAGTGTACAGAAGAAGCTAGTCACTGTCTGATCTTTACTGACTCATTTTCTTAAAAAAAGGTTGATTCAAATCAGGGAATGTGGCTCTTATGTGTCAGATGTTATACTGTGTGTCTTACATTTTATATATGACTGAGCTGTGTAGCATGTGGGATATTAGTTCCTGAACCAGGGATTGAACCCTACATTGGGAGTGTGAAGTCTTAACCACTGGACCACCAGGAAAGTCCTACATTTATTTCATTTTTGAAACAAATCAATGAGGCAGGAATTATTGATTCATTTTAGGAGGGCTTCCCTGGTGGCTCAGATGGTAAAGAATCTGCCTCAATGCAGAAGACCCAGGTTCCTTGGATCAGGCAGTTCCTCTGGAGAAGGAAATGGCAACCCACTCCAGTATTCTTACCTGGAGAATTCCATGGACAGAGGAGCCTGGCGGCTACAGTCCATGGGGTCGTAAAGAGTGGAACATAACTGAGTGAGTAACACTTTCAGGAGGGGGAAACACCCACGAAAATGATTTGACAGTGGTCATGTAGTTTTAAATTTGGGGGCTAAAATTTGAATAATCTGAACTCACTTTATTCTGACTGCAAAGGGCATGCTTTTCACATCACTAATGTCACCTGAAAATAGTACAATTTGTAAACAAATCAGGTTTATTGAGTCGCTGTTTATGTGATAAAATGCACCCATTTTAAGTGTACAGAGTTTGACAAGTTGTGATGAATATATTCATGCATGTAACTTAACAGCACAATACAGGTATAGAATGTTTCCACCACTCCAGAAAGTTCCTTTGTGTCTCCAGAGAGTTCTGCCTCCACCCCTCACTCTGCTGCCTAGCTCACCATAGACAGCCACCACTCTGCTCTCTGTCACCAGTTTTGTTTACAAACTATGGCCTGCAGACCAGATCTGCCCTGCTGTGTTTTTTTAAATTAATCTTTACTGGGACACAGCAGTGTTGCTTTGTTTCCATATTGTGTGTGGTTGCTTTAGTGCTACAGTGACAGCAGTTACAAGGCACCCTGTAATCCACAAAGCTGAAAATATTTACTGTCTCACAGAAAAAGTGTGCTAAGCCTTGTTCTGTATAGCTAATTATAATGATGACATTTGAACAATTCTGTAGTATTCAGTGCATATTCAACTTTTCCTGTTTGTTCTCCAAATAGCTTTTTTGTAGTTAATTTAAAAAAAAATCAGGATATTATTCCATTGTATGTGTGTGTGTATACGTGGGCACACGGACATTTGGACATAGTTCTGTAAATAGTGTCGCTATGAACATTGGGGAGGGGCTTCCCATGGTGGCTAAGAGGTTAAAGTGTCTGCCTCAGATGCAGGAGACCTGGGTTCGATCCCTGGGTCGGGCAGATCCCCTGGAGAAGGAAACGGCAACCCACTCCAGTATTCTTGCCTGGAGAATCCCATAGACCGAGGAGCCTGGTGAGCTACAGTCCACGGGGTCGCAAAGAGTCGGACACGACTGAGCGACTTCACACACACACACATGAACATTGGGGTGCATGTATCTTTTTGGATTAGAGTTCTAAACTTTTCAAGTTAGTTGTCTTCTTATTACTGCCCCACCTGAAAGTAAAAAGACTTTGCTCTGTATTTTTCTTCTAGAATTTTTATAGTTCAAAAATTTACAGTTTAGGTTTATGAATCTCTTGAGTTAATTTTTCTAATGGGGCAAAGTGAGGATTGAGATTAATTTTCTTTTTTTTGCATGTGGGTGTGTGTAGTTGTTTCAGCAATGTTTTCTGAAAAGACATCTTTCTCCATAGAATTACCTTTGTACCTTTGCTGAAATCCACTTGATGATGTGTGTGTGGGTCTGTTCCTGGATCCTGTCATATTGGTCTGTCTTTCGTTTTTCTTTTACCACACTGTTGATTACTGTATCTATATAGTAAGTCTTGAAATCAGGTAGTGTGAGTTCTCTAATTGAGTTATTTTTCAGAATTATCTTTGAGTATTCTATTTGCTTTGCCTTTCCAAGTACGTTTTATTTACTTATTTTTATTTATTTTTTGGCTGCACTTCAAAGCTTGTGGGACCCTACTTCCCTGACCAGGGATTGAATCTGGTAGCCTAGACAGTGAAATGGTGGAGTCCTAACCATTGGATCTCTAGGGAATTCCCCTCAAGTATATTTTAGAATCATCTTGTTTAGAAGAATCCCGCCAGGATTGGCCCTGTATTGAATCTGTAAATCACTTAGGGTAGAATTGACAGTTTAGTCATATTGAGCCATGAATGTGATTTATGATGTTCTATTTATTTTGACTTTTTTTTTAGTTGTTTTGTTAGTGTTTTGTAGATTTTAGTCATTGGATCTTGCATGTTTTAAAAATAAGATTAATATGTATTTCATATTTTCTGGTGCTGTTGTGAATGATGCTTTTAAAATTTCAGTTTCCTGTTGTTCATTGCTAGTCTTTAGAAACAGGATTGAATTATTTTATGCTGACCTTTTGTCTTACAGACTTCCCTGGTGGCTCAGATGGTTAAGTGTCTGTCTACAATGCGGGAGACCCAAGTTCAATCCCTGGGTTGGGAAGATCCCCTGGAGAAGGAAGTGGCAGTCCACTCCAGTACTATTGCCTGGAAATCCCACGGACAGAGGAGCCTGGCAGGCTACAGTCCATGCGGTCACAGAGTCGAAGACTTCTGAGCGACTTCACTTTCCTTTCCTTTGTCTTACAAACTTGCTAAACTTACATGGGCTCTTGTTCGTAGATAGTAATGTCATTGGCACATACAGGAGGTTTGATTTCTTCTTTGCAGTCTATATGCCTTTTATTTCTTTTTCTTTATTGAACTGGCTAGGAGAAGGCAATGGCACCCCACTCCAGTACTCTTGCCTGGAAAATCCTATGGACGGAGGAGCCTGGTAGGCTGCAGTCCATGGGGTTGCTAAGGGTTGGACACGACTGAGCGACTTCACTTTCACTTTGCACTTTCATGCATTGGAGAGGGAATGGCAACCCACTCCAGTGTTCTTGCCTGGAGAATCCCAGGGATGGGGGAGCCTGGTGGGCTGCTGTCTATGGGGTCGCACAGAGTTGGACACAACTGAAGCGACTTAGCAGCAGCAGCAGGACCCAAGTGGACCTTTTCCTGATGTTAAGGGGAAAACATTCGTCTTTTGCCATTAACATGATGTTCTTTATTGTTTTTGTTTTTATAGTTGTAAAAGTGTTCTTTATCAAGTTGATAAAGTTCTGTTTCTAGTTTGCTGAGTTTTTATCATGAATGGGTACTGAGTATTATCCCAGGCTGCTTCTGCATCTGTTGAAGTGATCATATATTTTTTCTTCTTTAATCAGTAGATATGGTGAATTACACTGCTTTTTCAGTGTTGAACTAGCCTTGTATTCTTTTGATAATCCTCAGTCATGATGTATTTTTATATATTGTTGGATTCAATTTGCTACTGAATCTTTTTTATATTCTTTATTTGTCTATTAATGTTCCTTTAAAAAGTTCTTGGTCATGTGTGTAATATTCATCATAGTTGTTAAAGTCCTAGCTCATTAATTCCATTATTTGTTTCTATAGGCCTTTTTATTTTTCATTTTTGGGTCACATCTTGCTAATTTCTTGTTATATCCTAGAAATGGTGAATTTTAATTTGTTGATTGGTGTTGATTGGTCCAAGTTAGATCAACCCTAGCTGTATCCTTCTACTCTGAGACTTGTTTCACCCCATTATTAAGGCATGAAGCCGCCATAGTTGTCATTGAAGAATGGTATGTTCTCTGTTCTCGCTGGTCTGAGTCTCTGCCACCCCTGTGTGAGCTCTGGGGTTATGTAGCGTATAGTCCTTGGGTCATTCTTTGCTTGCCCTTGTAGACTGACAGTATGCACACACAGCTTATTATTCGTTATTAGACTCAAGCAGGCCTCTCTGCTGATTTCTGGAGATCCTTCTTCATGCACCTCCCTCCTTTCTAGTACTCTGGTTTTTAGGTTCCTGAGCCTTCTCTTGCTCTTGGACTTCCTACTTCACAAGCCTGCCTTGCTCTGCTTGGGCTCCTCAAAGCACATGGTCCAGGATGTGCCTCCAGGCTGAGAAAGCGGGTGCATGTGTGGAGTTCACCTCTTCCCAGTCCTGTGCTGCTGGTGGTCCAGTGACTAAAAGGTGTTGCCATTTTGCCGTCCACTTTTTTTGGTTGTTGGTGGGGGGTGGGAGCAGGAAGGAGTCTAGATCCAGGTACTCCATCACGGTTGGAAATTGAAATCCTTTGAAAGAGTATAATTTATTGATGATGCTTAAAATCTCCTTACAGGAGTCTTTAAGTCTTTGTGGGTGTAAATATCAAAGAAATGTTTGTTAAATGTCTATGTAGCTAGCCTTTACTCTGTAGGGAATACAGAAGAAGTCATGTCCAACTGTTTGCGACCCCATGGACTGTAGCCCCTCAGGCTCCTCTGTCCATGAGATATCCCAGGCAAGAGTATTGAGTGGGTTGCCATTCCCTTCTCTAGGGGATCTTCCCGACCCAGGGATTGAACCTGGGTCTCCTGCTTGGCAGGCAGATTCTTTACTACCTCTCTAGTATATACGTGAGATTAATCAAAGATGTAAAATGCTCTAGTGATGAGCAGAAAAGTGGTCTAATACTTTCATATGACGGTTCTTTCTTTTACATCTTTGTTTCTGTATTTATAATTTCCTTCTATGGCACAGGATGAAGTGAGTCAGTGGGTAGAGTATTGACTCTTTCAGATATGTCTGGGGACTTAATTGCTCTGTGGCTTTAGGTAAATTGTCTCTGAAAATCAGCATTCTCTTTTGTAAAATAGGCGTGTGACATACGTTGTAGGATTGTTTGTTAATTTATTCAGCACATATTTGGGTGGCTTCTGTCGTCAAGCACTGTTGTAGGTGATGGGATTTCAGAGAAAAAAGGCAGTTGCTGCCATCAAGGGGCTGACATCTTAGCGAGAGAAGCAGAACATAAACAGGCAGAAGGCTGGTCATGACAATTGTAGGAAGAAGAGGAGGAGTATTCAAAACATTGGGAGAGGGTGTCAGCTTTCTGAGATGAGGCTCCTGAGAGAGACCTGAGGCAAGTGATGAGAGCGGGCCTGAAGGGCTCTGGATGTCCGCGTGGAAGGGGCACTGGGGCAAAGACCCTGAGGTGAGAGTGGGAACAGAAAGGCGGAGGTGGGGGGAGCGCGAGAGGAACAGTGCACATGCAGGTGGCTGTTGCTGCTGNTCTCCACCATGACCCGCCCGTCTTGGGTGGCCCCACATGGCATGGCTTAGTTTCATTGAGTTAGACAAGGCTGTGGTCCATGCGATTAGATTGACTAGTTTTCTGTGGTATGGTTTGTGTGTCTCCCCTCTGATGTCTCTCGCAACACCTACCGTCTTTCTTGGGTTTCTCTTACCTTGGACAAGGAGTATCTCCTCACGGCTGCCCCTCATGACCTTGGACGTGGAGTTGTTCCTCTTGGCGAAGTGACCTAAAACACCTTGTATATTTGTGCCCAAGGGAGTTAAGACTCCAAATCTGTGGAAAACTTTTCTCCTCTGAGTGTGATAAAAGTGTTACCAGTGAAATCTGTTGTTCATTTTCAGTCTCAAAGGCCATCAGTTCAGTTAAGCCACTCAGTTGTGTCTGCCTCTTTTCGATCACATGGACTGCAGCACGCCCGGCCACCCTGTCCATCACCAGCTCCTGGAGCTTGCTCAAACTCATATCTATCAAGTTGGTGATGCCATCCAACCATCTCATCCTCTGTCATCTCCTCTCCTCCTGCCCTCAATCTTTCCCAGCAGCNCCACCCTGTCCATCACCAGCTCCTGGAGCTTGCTCAAACTCATATCTATCAAGTTGGTGATGCCATCCAACCATCTCATCCTCTGTCATCTCCTCTCCTCCTGCCCTCAATCTTTCCCAGCAGCAGGGTCTTTTCAAATGAGTCATTTCTTCACATCAGGTGGCCAAAGTATTGGAGCTTCAGCTTCAGCATCAGTCCTTCCAGTGACTATTCAGGACTGATTTCCTTTAGGATGGACTGGCTGGTGTGCTCAACTTTCTTTATAGTCCAACTTTCACATCCATTCATGACCACTGGAAAAACAATAGCCTTGACTAGATGGACCTTTGTTGGCAAAGTAATGTCTCTGCTTTTTATTATGCTGTCTAGGTTGGTCATAGCTTTTCTTCCAAGGAGTAAGCGTCTTTTGATTTCATGGCTGCAGCCACCATCTGCAGTGATTTTGGGGCCCCCCCAAAATAAAGTCTGTCACTGTTTCTCCATCTATTTCCCATGAAGTGATGGGACGAGATGCCATGATCTTCCTGTTTTGAATGTTGAGTTTTAAGCCAGCTTTTTCACTCTTTCACTTTCATCAAGAGGCTCCTCAGTTGTTCTTCACTTTCTGCCATAAGGGTGGTGGTGTCTGCATATTTGTGGTTATTGACATTTTTCCTGGCAGTCTTTATTCTAGCTTGTGCTTCATCCAGCCTGACACTTCGCTGATGTACTCTGCATATAAGTTAAATAAGCAGAGTGACAGTATACATCTTTGACGTACTCCTTTTCCTATTTGAAACCAGTCTATTGTTCCATGTCCATTTCTAACTGTTGCTTCTTGATCTGCATACAGATTTCTCAGGAGGCAGGTAAGGCTTTGGCATTGTCAATAAAACAGAAGTAGATGTTTTTCTGAAACTCTCTTGCTTTTTCCATGATCCAACAGATGTTGGCAGTTTGATCTCTGATTCCTCTGGCTTTTTAAAATCTAGTTTGAACATCTGGAAGTTCACGGGTTCACATACTGTTGAAGCCTGGCTTGGAGAATTTTGAGCATTACTTTGCTAGTGTGTGAGATGAATGCAATTATGCGGTAGTTTGAATGTTCTTTGGCATTGCTTTTCTTTGGAATTGGAATATAAACTGACCTTTTCCAGTCCTGTGGCCACTGCTGAGTTTTCCAAATTTGCTGACATATTGAGTGCAGCACTTTCACAGCATCATCTTATTAGGATTTGAAATAGCTCAACTGGAATTCCATCACCTCCACTAGCTTTGTTCATAGTGATGCTTCCTCAGGCCCACTTGACTTGCATTCCAGGATGTCTGGTTTCTAGGTGAGTGATCACAGCATTGTGGTGATCTGGGTCATGAAGGCCTTTCTTGTACTCTTCTTCGGTGTATCCTTGCCATCTTTCCTTAGTATCACTGCCTCTGTTAGGTCTGTACCACTTCTGTCCTTCATTGTGCCCGTCTATCAGTGATCTTTAAATGTGATGCAGGGGTATATCACGGCTTCCCTGATGGTTCAGATGGTAAAGAACCTGCCTGCAATGAGGGAGACCAGGTTCTATCCCTAGGTTGGGAAGATCCTCGGGAGGAGGGCATGGCAGCCCACTCCAGTACTCTTGCCTGAAGAATCGCCATGGATAGAGGAGCCTGTTGGACTACAGTCTGTGGATTTGCAAGAGTTGGACATTTCTGAGCAACTAAGCACACACCCACAGGGGTGTATTGCGTGTGATTTTTACACACAAGATAGTTTGGAACGAATTTATCACAGAGTGTTAACTGTAGTTTTGTTTGCAGAGTGAGATGATGGTAGAATTTTTTAACCTCTTAAATGCTTGCTATATCTGTACCTATCTTTGTGTATGTTTTAATTTTTCATTTTTAAACAGAGGCAATACTTGGGAGCATCTGCTCGGTTGGTGAGTCTCTGGGCTGATGCAGTTTCATTGTTTGTGGCTGTTCACACTACGTTTGCCACAGATAGGTCTTTGACTGTGGTGTTGTCTTGAAACTTGGAGCCGTTGATCTCTAGCGGGGAAGTCAGGGGAGAATATGGGTGGTTTTGATAGACGAGTTCACAGCAGCTCCTGTGCACATGTTCTCCCCACCAAGCTGGTTGTGGCACCAGTTGTTCAAAGGGGACGTTGTGTTGTGTTCGTATTGTGGTGGGCAGATCACTTCAGGTAAACTGACTCAAGCGTGAATATTTTTTTTTTCCTTTATCTGAATTATAACTTTCCCGTGCTAGCTTAGATCGATAGAAGCATTCCTTTCCTCAGGTGTTAACAGTGTCAAAGGTGACAGGGAGTTTTTTTGCAGATTTGACATTTTCTGTAGTTGATGAATCGCCTCTGAAAACACAGCAGTATAGTTTGAAATATGTCTGTAAATCGATCCATGTACCTGGTGTTGCCTGTTGAGTTCTGCCCTGTTTAAGGTAGGAGAAGAGAGACCCATTGTGGCATTGCATGGGAATAATTTCTTTTACCTTTATGATCTGTCTGAGGACTGCGGGTTTTTTTTTAAACCTTGCATTCTTTGCGCACAGAGAGGCTGGGCTCAGAATACAAAGGAACTCTGCTGTGGCTTTGCAGTTTGGGGGTTATTTAGGAGGAAGACGGGACAGCTTGAATTTGAGAAGCAGAGTTCTAATTGTTCACTTGGTCACATGCAGCCTTGGGGCCTGGCCGAGGTGCTTTCTGCCTTTGAGGATTAAGAATGTATATGGGTCAGTGGACAGGAATGACCAAAAGTTTTTGCCTGGGTCCTCCTGCTAAACGAGTGCTGTATGTGTGCTTAGAACATAAGCTAGTGTGTATTTAAAGGACTTTTTCATTCTAGAGAGATCCTTTTGCTAAAGATCAGGCCATTTCCCAAGAAGTGTCTTCTAAAAAGTGAAGTCACTAAAGGGAAGAAGAAACTGGTACTGGATGCCTTCATATGTATTATTGTGTGTTGATTTACATTCTCTCAATTCTTGACAGTAATCCTGTAAGATAGGTTTTATCCTCCCTGCCTTTTTGATGAGAAAAGTATGGTTCAGAGCTTTGACTTTGCCCCCTCTCAGGTTAAAGGACTATAATTTTCATCTAGGGCTTTGTGACTATAAACATACTCTAGTTTTTATTATACACGACATAAGTCACATTTTTTTATTCATTCTGATATAATTATACCCAACACAGCCGGCTTAAGATTCCAGCTTGTTCTTGTTGTAAATAGAAATCATTGTGGTCTGCCTTTCAAGTTTTCCTAGAATTCCTAAAAGCATGCTGGGCTTCCATGTTTGTACCTTGAAAGTAGCAGAAACTTGCCTGAAGAATGGTATTTTACTTCAGATGCAGGGGCTTTGTGGATCAGCATTAATAATTAACATTTACATACTCTTTCACAACTTCAAAGTGTTTTACAAACAGTTAATTAGTTCATGTTTAACCTATATTGGAAGTTGAAAGACCAGTTTTTTAGGTTCACTTTAGCAGTCCTGAAATGTTAGAAACATAAGCCTTCAGTAAGAAAAATGTAGGTATGAACTGTGAAACATTAAACATCTCTTCCGAGTGCCTTAGTTTTGTGCCCAGCTTAGCTCACACCAGGAGTGTTTTTTGGGTGGTATGCACATCTTTTGCCTAATGCCAGGGCATGGAATTATGTGGACTGTAAGGTACAGCGTGCAAAGATGTGGATGATTCCGTGAACTGTGGTGCAGCTTTCTTTCCTGCAGTCCCTTAGATGTGCATGGCCCTTAATTCCTGTGGGGTTTTGAAGTGATTGGGAAGTGACTGGCACAGAGACTCTGGCAAGTGAACAGAGTCGTTATGCATGCTAATTTATGGGAAAAATTCTTTTCCTTTTCACTCCTGGCTTAGGAGATAATAACTCTGTAACTAGATACCTTGCTAGTTTCCTTGTCACCTGATTCCTTCTCCTCCCCCAATAAAATGGCATTTAACCTGGCAAAGTTGTGTAGCTGCAGAAAGATTGGAAAGGAAGATGTTAGTCAGTTCAGCTGTGTTTCTGTCAACCTAACTAGCTGTGTGACCTTGAGCTGGTTACTGCTCTTCTTCTGCCCTTGAATTCTTTTGTCCTGTGAATAATGTGTTGAAGTCACCTTTCATTGAGTCGTCACAGAGTGACTGGCAGGATGCTACAAAACTTACGCTCTTGGACATGAAATGGAACAGGTGGTATTTTCACATCAGTGAAGATTCTTCAAAGTTGCAGTGACTTTGTCCTTCCTACTTCGGTTTAGATAATTAATTTTCTTACTATTGTTGCCAACCACCCTGCTGTACTTTAAATATCTCCCTTCCACAGCCCTTTTTCTAACACAGAACAATAAACAGAGCCCTTTGGTAAATATTGTGTCTGCGTTATTTCCTTAAGACAGGACATGCGAGTTCCTTGTCATCATTGCTTCATAGCCCTGTCAGTCAGAGGAACCTGTTGATGAATCTTTGTTGAGCTGATCTTGCCTGAGAAACCTTAGCCTGTGATGACAGAAAGGAGAAGGATTCTGAGAGCTTGGCATATATACTTAATAACATTTTTATTATGGATGGGAATCTGTCCTTTTAATGGGGCTAGGTGGGAATGGCCCTGAATTTTTCACTCTGTCAAATCATGTTGTTTTTCAAATCTTTTTTTCCACTGCCCTTTTCCTTCACTGAAAACTTACAAGTGAGATAAGTTGGCTTTTGAACCTTTTTATAACATTAAATACACCCAAGTTTAAGCTTTTCATCCTGTTTTACCTAAATTTTTGGTAACTTGGAATGTTTGTTATATAGCTGAACCATAAATAATAGTACTGTATTGTGAACTTTGAGTAATTGAGATTGACTTATAAATGTTGTAACCCACCGTTTTATTTTAGAGGATGCCTGTAGGACAACACGTTAATTAATACTTTTTTGAAAAAGGACTCTTTGGGGACCAAGTTTTGTATAAATTGGGCTTCACCGGTGGCTCAGATGGTAAACTGCTTGGAATGCCGGAGACACAGATTCGATCCCTGGGTTGGAAAGATTCCCCTGGGGAAGGTACTGGCTGCCCGCTCCAGTAGTCTTGCCTGCAGAATCCATGAACAGAGGAGCCTGGTGGGCTACAGTGCACAGGGTCTCAGAGAGGCAAACCCAACTGAGCAATTAGACAAGATAGAAGTTTTGGAAACTTCAGGTGGTTATGGAAAAGACCCTGTTGCTGGGAAAGATTGAGGGCAGGAGGAGAAGGGGACGACAGAGGATGAGATGGCTGGATGGCATCACCAACTCCCTGGACCTGAGTTTGGGTAAACTGGGGGAGTTGGTGATGGACAGGGAGGCCTGGTGTGCTGTGGTCTGTGTGGTCGCAGAGAGTCAAACGTGACTGAGGGACTGAACTGAACCGATGGCAAGTATCGTAAACTACAGAACTAAATGAAGTTTTCTAAGATACTGTGCCAGCCACTAGGTGAAAAGAATGTTCTTGCTGTTTTTTGAGTATCTTGGATTGTACTGGTTTCGGTGCGTTCTGTGATTTTTATGTGTTTTCTTTGCCCGCTGTTTCCAGGTAGCGCAGTAGGATTCGTCGTCACATTGCTCACTGACTAGGTGGGGACAAGGTAAACCCATGTATCTGTATTTCCTCCTCAATTATAAGTTCGGGGAGGACAGACTGTTCTGCTTTGTTCATTGCTGTATTCCCAGGACGTGGCATTGTTCACGACACATAGCAGTTAGTTACTCCTCAGGACATATTTGGATGAATGGATGAGTTTGTAAAACACCTATATATTAATAACATGTGCTTATTATTGATATTGGGTTGGCGAAAAAGTTTGGGTTTTCTCATAAGATGGTATGGAAACCAAATGAACATTTTGGCCAACCCAATATTAATAAAATCTATTTTTTGAGACTAAATGAACAGATTTTTTTTTAATCCCAGCATCGATTGTAGTTTGATTATGGTGAGTTAAAGTAGCCTTTTGGGGGGAAGCGAAGGGCGCCATGTTAAGGGGAAGGTTGGCCAGCGTTGTGGCCTAGTCTGGCAGTGGTGTTTGTTCAGCTCTTCCTTGTTTTTTCTGTCTGTCGTTTTGTATTTTAACCTGTTCTGCAGCTTCGTCACTGTCAGATTAGTGTGGTTCGCACATGGGTGTAGGTGTGGGTTGCCTGCCTAAGTTTTAAAAAATGTGTTTAAAAGTCACATTCAAAATAGAATAGTAAAATTGATCCCTGCAGGCCCATTACTCAGATTCTGGAGCATTAGTGAAATTTTGCCATTCTCTGCCACATCCCTTTTAAAATTACAGTCATATGGTGATAGAATCCATATAGAATAAAACAATATGTTTACTCCAGTTGTTTTGAAAGTTCCTGCCAGACTTATTTTCTTAGCAGTGAATTTTACATCAGACTTTCACTCCAGTGTTTAATGCTTGTAAACCATGAAATGTCTCTTAAGTCATGGCATGATAGGTTTCCAGGATACAGATCAGACGACTTTAACTCAAAGCTAGTGAGTGCTGAGTAGGACTTTTTTTTTCCCTTTCAATAGAATCATTTCAGAAATAGGATCATAAACCTTCTATTAAGCACTTTTGTATGCAATCTGAGGTTTCTGTGAAATTAGACATGGAAAATTAAACAGAGCTGCACAAGTTACTGATCTTTGCAGTTTTTGAGTTCTCCCTTAGGTTAGATTTTTTTTTCCCCTTCTTTGGATGACTGTTTCTCAAATACTAGTACAAGAATGTTATCATCCATGTGAAATTATTGTTGGATTCATATCAGTAGTTTTTCACCACCCCCCATAGAATTTAATGGTTCTTTTTTTCTTTTGAGAATCTATTTTTTCTTCCTAAAATGCATTCCTATTTATTTTGATTTTTTTGTGAAGGAAATACTTTTCAGGTAATTGAATATCTTCGTAAATTTAGTACTTCCTTAAGAATTCATTTGGCAGTGTACGTAAAGGTAGTGTTGATTTTAGAATTGCTTCCTAATTCAGATCGTCATCTTAGAAGCTTTCATTTGAAGCCCGAGAACAATTGATCCACTGTTTTTCATGGCCCCTATTTGTATACATTCTGTCCTTAAGCTCCTGAATTCTCTGAAATACCACCTCCCTGCCTCTACCCCCTACTTCTCTCACTCCTTCCACCCCCAGCTGCTATTTATTTAGGTTGCTTTGCCAAAAGCAGTTGTGGCTGTCTAAAGATTTACCACTTTAATAGTTGTCTCTCTAGGATATGTGCCTGTAAACGGAGAAGTTTCTTTCCTGAGTCTGGTTAAAAGTAATGATTTACCTGTGAGATACCTCCAGGACCCAAACAACCAAAGGAAACTCGGAGGAAAAATTATATCTGCCCTGTCCTTTCAGTCTTGATGCCTGTGGAAATCTATAGAGACCCGTTGCGGAAGACAGCAGCTATCATTTAGTGGGAGCCTCTGTTGAACTGGGTATTTTATGTTTATCAGGTCTCACCTCTGCAGACTGTTTGTATGATTTTGCCAGAGAAGACTGAGGTCCAAGGAGGGTAATAATTAATTGTATTAATAGGTATACTTAATCAGCAGACATTTAGGGTAACTTACTAGGTGCTGGGGGTCCAGGGATGATCAAAAACAGAGACACCATTCCTGTGCTTAAAGTGCTCTTGATTTTGTTTCTTAATTAATGTATGATAGCAACAATAATAGTAACAGCTGCCGTCATTTGTTACTGCTTTCTGTGTGCCAAGCTTAGTCCCCTGTGTTCTGTACAGCCTTATTTCAGTTCCCACAGCTCTAAGAGGTGAGGTCAGCTACACACAGTTAGTGGGTGAGGAGACCTGAGGCTTAGAGGGGCTGGAGAACTTGCTTAGGGTCTCACAGCATGTGGCAGAATGAGGACTTGAATGCCCGTCTCCGACTTCAGGGCCCAGGCTCTTCATGCATCAAGAACATTGCTACCAAGAGTTGAAATAAGTAATTATGTGAAAGGAACATCCACTGTGAGCTCTGATTTTGGCAGAACTTTGTGTAACTTTGACTTTGCCAGTAGATTTATTTTTAAAGTTCAGTTTCTGCTATATAATCTCTTATTCTAAAAGTCATCAGAGTTTTCATGATTCATTAGAGAGATTTTTTGTTTTATTTTTACTAACAGCAGTAATGTACGGTCCCTGCAGAAATTCAGGAATTACCCATAAACAAAAAAGTATACATAAGAATGACAATAAATAAATGACAATAAATAAATAAATGACACTGCCTGGAAAATATTTTGGGTACAACTGGTGTTTTTCTTCCCAAACTAAATTTGTAGAAGGTGTGTGTGCATTTATGTATACCATATATGATCGCATTTTATATGCTCTTATGTATAAACAGATTACTAAGTATATTTCACAACTATACTTTTGCACAACGTCAAGTGAATATAATGGCTGTATAGTATTTCATTGTATGGATTTAGATTTATCCTCAGATCACTCATTACCTTTTTAATTTTTTTTCCATGTTTTGACCGTGTCACACAGCTCATGGGATCTTAATTCCCTGATCAGAGACTGAATCCATGTCTTTGGCAGTGAGGGCCTGGAGCCCTAACGAGTGGATCGGGAGGGAGTGCCCTCATTACTTTCTTAGGAGTGGTGTTTCTTTTCTTTCCCCTCCATCCCTCTCTTCCCCCTTTATCCTGTTGTAAACACTGCTGTGATGAACAGCCATGTACATAATCTTTGTATTCTTGTTTACTTATTTCTCACAGAAGTGGAATTGCTAGAGCAAAGACTGTATGTTTCAACAGCTTTTAATAAATATTGTTGTCTACGGAAAGCTTATTATCATTTACACTCCCACTGGCAGAATACAAGTGCTGGTTTACCGTTTACTTCTCCATCTTTTTTTTTTTGCCTGCGCTGTGTGACTTGCAGGATGTTAGTTCCCCCAAGCAGGGATTGAACCCAGAGATTGAAAGCTTGGATTCCTAACCACTAGGCCACCAGAGAACGAACTCTCCATAATCTTAAAGTTGTTGGTTTTTTTTTTCAATCTAGTATTTAAAAGGAAGTTTTAAATGCCATAGTAAAATTACTAGTAGACTTACTGAACTGTGGGCAACCAATTTTAAGTAAAAGAACTCTGTGTTTCTGAAAGAATAGAAGGAAGCTCATGAAACATACTCCCTACTCTCTTAAGCACTGAGAGTTAATCTAAGGTTGGTTCTCAGTATCGAAAGGGCCATAAGGGAACTTACAAATAAAGTCTCTGATGTTCATGATCTTTGGCAGCACCTTAATTAGCAGTCCTAATAACTCCAGGAATGTGGTGCAGGAGTGTTTGAGATAAGATTTATAGAGATGATACAGAGTTAGGTAACCTTCTGCATACTACACGGAGAAGAAGTGGGCGACAGAGGATGAGATGGTTGGGTGGCATCATTGACTCAGTGGCCATGAGTTTGAGCAGACTTTGGGAGATAGTGAAGGACAGCGAAGCTTTCCTGTTCAGTCGCTCGGTCGTGTCCAGCTCTTTGCAATGCCAGGCTTCTCTGTCCTTTGCCACCTCCCGGAGTTTGCTGAGACTCATGGTGTGCTGCAGTCCTTGGAGCTGCAGAGTCTGACCTGACTGAGCTACTGGACAGCAGCTACATAGAGGGACCCATGAGAGAGGGGCTGTGGCCACTCTGTCGCACGTCCACATGCATATGAGAAGCTTTAAAAATCAGTACTGCATCTACTAACGGACATGCAGAACTCGCATATGTGCCCCAAATCACAGTCATGTGCTGACATTGTGGTTTAACCAGGAAAATAAAAATCAATTAAAAATTGATCCATGCTCTTGACTTACTAATATGGCCACACATTTTTCTGTGAGACAGATGAGTTAACTGGTCTCACCTATGATAGCAGTGATTTTTAATTAGGTAACGTTGTTACCTAATTTCTGTAGGTAGGTAGGTAGAGTTTTCTGTACTATTGGTAGGAAGAATCAGTTGCATCACAAGTTATAAGTCAGGTAGATTGTGTAAGTTGGTCTCCGGGCACTGTTGATAACACCAAAGTATGTCAGTTCTGTTGGGCATTCTTAGCNGCTGGTTTTAGAAAAGGCAGAGGAACCAGAGATCAAATTGCCAACATCCGCTGGATCATGGAAAAAGCAAGAGAGTTCCAGAAAAACATCTATTTCTGCTTTATTGACTATACCAAAGCCTTTGACTGTATGGATCATGTGAGCTTAGGCATTATATTTAATCTCTCTGTGTCCTTCCTTCCTCACTACAAAAGGGGGATAATATTAATTCCAACCTCAAAGTCCATTGTGAGGAATAAATGAGCTAACAGAGACAATGGTCTCAGAACAGTGTCAGGCATCTAACAAGCAGCTATTTGTATTAGTCTGGGCTAAAAACAGAGCCCTTTATGGCAAAGCTCCATGATACTTAATGTGCAAAAGCATTAATAATAGTCTGAAACATTAGCTTAGGCTAGTACTATTAAAATTTTTCTCATCACTCATTTTGTACAAAACATATAGAGGTATATTAGGTTTCTCAAAAAAGACTGTATTTGCTGGTTGATGCTTATTTCTTCTAGTATGAAGCATCATACCTCCTGCTCCACAATTTATTACAGAAAAAAGACCCTCGCAAGTAATTAAAATTTTGAATCAGAAAGTTCCAGTGAAGCTCACAGAAAGAAGCACATCTAAGAAACAAGGACTGCATTTGTCTTCAAAATGCTTTGTCTTCCAAATGAAAACCGTAGCTATGCTTCTGACATTCTAATATATAAAAGAAGAGTATATATTGCTGTTGAGAACAGAATGGGCAAGTGATCACAGAATAAAGGGAAGTTGATCCACTACCTAAGCCTACCAGAAAAAATACAGAGCAGCTTCCATTTCCCCGAAGAACTCACACCTTCTGATAACCAACCTTGGAAAAGTCTCCAAGGTCCTCCCACTATCACTAGACTATGGGTTTACTAAATAGTAGGCCAGGAGATCTGGGGAGACTCTACTTGCCTTCCACTCTACTAAGCAAAGATTGTAGTTCTCTTATTCTCTTGTTCCAGGAAGGGAATATGGGGATAAAGGATGGGGGAGGCCCTAAAAATAAATGCCACTCTTTTTTTCTGTAGCTTTTCCCTCAGATTATTTCTTTAAAACAGTATTCTAACTGGTTGTACCAAAACTGGGAAACATAGCTTCAACTCTTTTTTTTGGCTGTGCTGTTGGTTTGTGGAATCTTAGTTCCTCACCCGTGGATTGAACNGGAATATGGGGATAAAGGATGGAGGAGGCCCTAAAAATAAATGCCACTCTTTTTTTCTGTAGCTTTTCCCTCAGATTGTTTCTTTAAAACAGTATTCTAACTGGTTGTACCAAAACTGGGAAACACAGCTTCAACTCTTTTTTTTGGCTGTGCCGTTGGTTTGTGGAATCTTAGTTCCTCAACCATGGATTGAACCTGTGCTCCCTGCATTGGAAGCACAGAGTCTTGACCACTGGGCTTCAAGGGAAGTCCCCCCCTTCAGCTCGTCTATATTTTAATAGATCGCCTGCTATAAAAAAACTTAAAATATAAAGAATATAAAAAGAAAAACTTAAAAAATAAAACTCTATAAAAGAAAAAGCGCTTCAAGAGCCGATGTCCATAGGAAGCATTCTGGGAGTTTCTGGGTGCAGATGTCTAGTCAAAAAGACAATTTTGGCTTTCATCTTAAAACTTTACATTTTAAGGCTCGGCACATTATATTTTTCTTAAGGGCAAGGACTGGGTTTCTGTACTTATTCTGTAGCTTCATATAACTGCTATTGTTTGGTTTTCCACAGTGGACTATCTTACAGACAAATACTGAAAACAAGAAAGGGTTTCTTACTCAAGAAATATAAAAAATGTTGGGTTAAACCAAATAAAGCATGCTGCTTACACAAAGCTTCTCAAACCTTTAATATATATTGTGAGTCTAAAGTGGGGCAACGTAGGCAAAATTTTCCACTCTTACTGAACCCTAGAACTATGGCCTCATGGAATCATAACTGAGATACAGTGAAACTGATGCGCAGGATATGGGTGCTATTCATATGGCTNGTTGGGCATTCTTAGCAGTATTATGTGGCTGATCTTTAGCCTAGTCCTGGTTATAGAGAAAGATTTGCTGGTTGACTTAATAGATAAATCATTCCTAGAAGAGTTGATTTATGATTGCTCTATAACAGTGTTGCCTGGAACCTGTAGATTGTTACTCAGTTGTGGGAGAACAACTGTGATCTTGGAAACACCCAGTTTTTTATGTAGCACACCTGATTCTTGAGCTGTTCAGATTTCATGGATGTGTCTGGGTGTTTGGTTTCGTAGGAACCCTCTTAAGTGAAGTTTTGAGGACATCTTCTCCGCTGACCTGAATTTTCAGAGTGCTTCTGCTTTGGAAATCTTTCCGGGTCAGAAGAGTTTTCACCTTCTTCTTTTCCCTGTTACAATCACACTGCTTGGACTTGAGTCTTAAAAAGTGTGCCACCCTGCATTCACTGTTTTCTCCCCCTTGGCAACTTGAGTCATTTTAATCCTAGGTTTTCCTTGACACACTGCCCTTTGGGAGATAAAAAGGGGAGTAACAACATTTAGCGGATCAGGTGAGGACCAGGATCTCGGCCTGTAACATTTCAGAGGATTTGCCCCTTGAGTCTGGGTTACTTTTTCTTTCTTGGCCCGTGGTTTGGGGCGTTAACCTAAAAGGCCTGGTAATACAGCAGTGCTAGGAGTTACGTGTTTCACTGCAGTTGTTCTGGGACACATGGCAAGATTACTGGGGAGCAAAGTAATAAGAGAATAGACATGATATAAACAAACTTTTTTGCCAAACAGAAACAGACTCAGAGAACAAGCTTATGGTTGCCGGGAGGAAGGGATAGTTAGGGAGTTTGGGGTAGACACGTACACACTGCTCTATTTCAAGTGGATAACCAGCAGGGACCTGCTGTCTAGCACAGGGAACTCTACTCAGTGTTTTGTGGCAGCCTGGATGGGAGGGGAATTTGGGGGAAGAATACATGTATATGTATGGCTGAGTCCCTTTGCTATACTCCAATACAAAATAAATAAAATTTTAAGATTAAAAAAAGTATTAGCAGAATGTAATGTGAGAGTAATATAAAATTAGTAAGAAAGTAAGGATGTCAGATATAAAACTTGAGAATCACAACTGCTGGACTGTGACATAGGTAAATTTTGATGCAGAGCATTCCGTAGCTGAGAAAAACTTGATTGTGGACAGGCAGGAGATTCGGATTCAGTAGATGTGGGTTCTAGACTTAGTTTTTTACTGACATCCTGGGGCAAGTCACTTAGGCACACCCTTCCCATCCCTGATTTCTGCCGTTAAAAGTGAAGCGCATCCATTTTTGTTTTTTGGTTTATTTTCTTTTTTCAAAAGGTATTCTTAATCCCTCGGGATTCCTTAGAGTTACATCAGGGGTCCAAGTAGGGTTGGGGTGGCCATGAGAAAGAGACCAAATTGTTCCCCATAGAGTAACTCCACTTGAAAAAATTTACTTTTGTGGGTTTCTTCTGATAATTCCTTTGAAGAAAGTCCTATTGCCAAAATCAGTTTGGAAACATCTAGACTGGAGCATCTTGAAAATGCCTTTGGATGCTAAGAAGTGGTGTTTCTGAACACTGCACAGTCTGTTCTTGGTGTGACTCTCAGAGCTGGGAGATACGGTTCCAGCTCAGTTGTGAAGTCACTGCAGAACGGTGGATGAAAGTGTGCTCTTTGTCTGCTCTGATGCCCCTTGTATGTGAGAGGCTTCTCAACTACACAGTTAGAAATCAAAAGTGCTTTTTACCTCTCCTAGCTTGGAGAATCTTAATAAAATGGTAAAGAAAACCGTATTCTGTGGTTATCAAAACATTTATACTGCCTGCCACTTCTTTGAGCAACTGTCTTACAGTGTTTCGTATAGATTGTCTCTAACCCTGGGATGGCCCTGTGAAGCAGCTGGGGTTAACTGTGCTGTCGGTGCGGACCATCCAGCTTCACGGAGATCGTGTGGCTCGGCCGAGCTTCCACAGTTAGCAACGGGGAGAGCTGGGGTTTGAAAGCGGGATTGTGCTTCTAAAATGTGTGCACGTGTTGTTGTTAGCTTGCCTCTCCTACATTTAGAGTAGACTTGTAGCCGAAGAAATTACAGCCCCATGACTACTCATGGTTACTCATTAATGAAACCATGCAATATAAGAAGCTGGCAGCTTTCATTGTTTCTGTTTGTTTTTGCCTTGCCATGTGCCTTGTGGGATCTCAGCTCCCTGACCAGGAGTTGAACCTGGTCCATGGCAGTGAACGCTTTGAAGTCACGAGCACTAGATCACTGGGAAGCTCCCTCGCTGTTCTTAACCTGCTTAGGATTATGCCAAGGACTCTTAATCAGAGGGTAGAAATGGTTTGATCAGACTGAATATATATATATATTCCTTATCCGTTATCTCCTTCCAAATAAGGAATAAATGAGACGTTTATCAGATTAGAGCAGGATGAAATAGTCTCTATGAAAGCTTGGAAATGATTCCTGAAAGAATAATAGATGTGAAGACAAACAGAATTCTGCAGTAGATGATGCTGAATTCTTTTATAGATTACATTATTTCATAATCAGTGTAAGATTCATGATATCCATAAAGCTAGGGAAATTTGTTGATAACTTTGATGCCTCGAGAACAAGTTTACTGTGATATTACCTAATTGCAAAGAAACAAGGCATTTTTTTTTCCCTTCAAAATGTAATAATTGATTCCTGGGCATTGTAAAGACACCACCTTGTGATGCTGCTCACCAGGATTTCTAGTTCTTCCTTACTCATGTGAAAAGATTCATCGCCCAGTCTCTCTCAAGTCCACCCGTGTCCTGCTGTAAGCAGTGAAATTGAGCAGAAATGACATGTCACCTTTGGACGAAAGCATTTAAAAGCTGATGTGAAATCCTCTCTCTTTCCCTGCTGTTGGGATCCCACCACGTGGCTCTTGCAGAGGGAATGCTGAGTTGAGGACAGTCTAGAGAATTTCCTGGGACCCCTGCTGATGAGCGAGAAAGGAACTTTGAGTTCCACCTCTGCCGCGCCGCTGTCTGATTGTCTGCATACTGTAACCTGGCCTGTGCCGACGTTCCTGCCTGTGGGTCACCACATGCGTTGTCAGTACTGACTGGGGCAGAGGACTGCTGAGGAGAGGGGCTGACCGAGAGCAGAGCCAAGCCTAGTGCGATGTAGAGGAACTCAGTGACCCAACAGCCAAGTTGCTCTTCAGCTGTCAGCCATTGTATGTTCTGTCAGCTTAATTCTTGCAGAAGCACAGCTTCGGTCCTGTCACTGCCCTGCTTGAAACAGGAGTAGTTCCTCAGTGCCCACAGAATAAAGCCTCATTCCAGCCCACCACATGCTTTGAACCTTTTGCCATGTTGAGCTGGACATGCCTTTGCCCATTCATGCGTTTGAAAAACCCTCGCTGGTCACTCTGCATGCCTGTGCTGAGATCTGACTCTGGGAACACACAGAACGTTCCTTACCATCTCCGCGTGTCCAGATTTGACTCGGCTTTTTATATGAGCCTTGAAGGATATTTCCTGTTGAAACCCTGCTTTATTCTTAGTAGTGGTATAGAGTTTCTCTTTCTGACTTCTCAAGCCTTTCCGGCACGCCACTTTCTGTCCTGTGTTGTAAATTTTTATGCTGTGTATCGTTCCCTTTCCTGGGGCTTATGTCACACTTTTCCCTAGCTCCTAGCATAGTGTAGGGACTTGGTAATATTTACTGAGTGAGTGGTTGTTAGAGGGTGATTGTGTTGAAAAGTCTATTAATGATTAATTTGCTTTTGTTTGAGAAGTGGTGTTATTGTTAGGCATTTTGCCTTCTTTGCTTGCACTTTCCTCCTCCTGGCTTCTGGGTTTAAGTAGTAGGATCTTATGCGGCAATGGCATGTCTGCAAAGCTGTATCCTAGAACACACTGGCATACTGAGTCTTTGCCGCTGTGTAAGGTCTGTCTTATGTTTTCTTAAAGAGTTACCTTAGCGCTTCTTGATGTGACATGTGGGATAATTCTAGGGCATAAGAATGTGTGGGTCAAATGTTTTAACCACTTCATACTTTTTTGTCTTGATGCTTTGCTGTCTCTATTGACAATCTTCTGAAAAATATGTGCCACTGATTCAAAATTTTGACATGGGTGGTGAAAAAGGCCCTGATCCTCATCTGGTTTGGCTGTTAGCTAACTGTGATGGTTTTGGTCGTGAACTTGGTATCCACAGAACAGGTGGGCTGGACAAGATTCTGTGATTCTTTTTCTGATTTTGCAGAGGACCAAGTACTTTGAATTCTGATCTGGTGTGGATGCAAGAATTGGAGATAGCGTCCTGCTAGACCTGGGAGAGGATGAAGGAGCCTGTGGATTTATGGATTTATTGAGTGCTTACTATGTTCTGGATGCTGTCTGTTCACTGTCTTGTGAGGGAATTTTTATTTCCGTGTTTCAGTTAAGGAATTTGAGGCTCCAAGAAGCTATGAGGATCCTTGGCCACAGAGCTGGTAAGAGCGGGATCCAGAACACTGGTCCAAATCACTCTCACTCCAAAGCCAAGGCTCACTTACAAACCCTGTTGTAAATTGCAGGCAATTCTTGGTTTTGCTATTAGAGTGGCCTTTGAGGCAGAATGAAGGAGGGTCTGGATGTGTCTTGAAGGAAGCACTGCATGTTGCATATGATAGTTGGTAGAATAATTTTAGAATACTAAGGAGAGTGACTGGATAAACTCTTTTTTCCTGGATCTTCTCTTACCCTGTGTCCCCTGTTAGAGTGGAGTCATTGCCTTTGTTCTTGGGCTTTACGTCCTGAGATGAAGGGACTTGACTGAAGTCCCTACAACTTCGTGTGGGTTTTAAGTTTTGCTTGCTCCTCAGTAGTTTTTGTGACCTTGGGCTGCATACAAAGCCTTTTCAAAATGTAGTTTTTGTGTGTATAAAATGGAGTAAATACCTGCCATAGGATGCTGCTGGATTTCGTCTGTAGTTGCAGCTGTTATTGGGGAAAAATCTTCTCAGCACGAATCATGGTCCAGGATGATGGAGGATAAGAGGAGACCTACGCATAGGGACTGACTTCACTTCGGCAGTGTGTTCCTGTTAAGAAGTAAGTTATTTGTGTCTTCCTGTTTCAGGACACAAGAGTTTTCTAGTTCCCTAATAAGTTGCTTACAACTTTGTTTCATTGCAGAGTATTGTAAGTACAATTAAATGTAATAATCAGAAGGAAATGGCAACCCACTCCAGTATTCTTGCCTGGAGAATCCCATGGATGGAGGGCTACAGTGGGCTACAGTCCACGGGGTCACAAAGAGTCAGACATGACTGAGTGACTCAACTAACCAATGAGACACTTTAAGGGGAAAGTATATGAGCATGAAACTAACTTTCTAGGGGAAAGTTACTGGGGATTCTGTCCAGCAGACACTTGAAGCATCCTGTTATGTGCCAGGCCCTGAAAGAACCAATGGAGAGTAAGACGCAGTCTCATGTCAGTAAAGCGCGTCTCTAGAGGGTAAGCATCTTGCTCACAAAACAAAAATTAATCTTGTGCCATTTGTAAGTAGTATTAGCACATTGAAGAAAATGAGCAAAATGAATGGAACCAGCCACTAGGAATGCAAAGATAATTTTTTTTCTTGACTGTGCTGCACAGCCGATGGAAACTTGGTTCCCCAGCCAGGGGTAGAACCCACTCCCCCTGCTTTAGAAGCCTTGAGTCTTAATCACTGGACCACCAGGGAAGGCCTGCAGATAATCTGGGATTATGACAGTGATACCTAAAAAGCTCAAAGGGACACAGGTGAGGGGTGGGATATTTGGATTGGATCTTAAAGTATGAGTATAGGAGTTGGCCAGGCGTGGGTTGAGGAGAGAAGGAATAGAACAGTGGTCCTACCGGGACAGCATCTGGTCAGAGAACCACAGCCGGCCCTGTGTACTTGAGCAGTGGGTGGTGGTGGTGTGTCGTGTGGGTGGTTAAGGTGGAATGGGTGGCCTGTCTCCGTGTCACGCTAGGAATTGAGTTTGTCCTCCTGAAGCTAAAGGGAGGAGCCTTGGTTTTTATTTTGGATCGTTCATTCTGGGAGCAGTATGGGTAGTGACTTGGTGACAGGGGAGCCCTGTCCCCAGAAGAGGGGGAGGAGACAGTCAGCATCATCTGGGGCCGCGGTGCCCAGGGCCTGGGTGGTGCCAAGAGGATAGGGGCATCAGCACATCCACTGCACGTTGTCCAGGTCGTGTGAATTAAGCTTGGCGAGTAGGTGGTGGGATGGAGCGGGTCCAGGGTGACTGGACGCTTCCAGCTCAGGCTGCGGGGTGAATGACTGTGTGCTGAGCGGCCTGATTCACCCTGGCATGGTGGGTATGGAGGAGCAGGTTTCCTAGAGGAGGTGACATTGGAGCCGGGCTTAGATTCCCTCTTTGCTTGGTTTTTGTTCTTGCTTACAGTCTTCTAGAGGTCATTTATTCGTCCAGAAAACACTGTCAGTTTACTGTGTGCCAGTAATCTTTATTTTTTAAATTAAATTAGTTTTGGTGAAATACACATTACATGAAATTGACCATCTTAACCATTTTTAGGTATCCAGTTCGGTGGTGAGTGAAAGTCATGTCCGACCCTTTGCGACCCCGTGGACTTCACAGTCCTTGGAATTCTTTAGGCCAGAATACTGGAGTGGGTAGCCTTTCCATTCTCCAGGGGATCTTCCCAAACCAGGGATCAAACCCAGGTCTCCCGCACTGCAGACGGATTCTTAAGTGCATTTACATTGCTTTGCAACTATCACCACCCTCTGTTTTCTGAACTGAAACTCTGTACCTGTTAAACAATAACTACCTCTTTTCTCCTAACCCCNTAATCTTTATTTTTTAAATTAAATTAGTTTTGGTGAAATACACATTACATGAAATTGACCATCTTAACCATTTTTAGGTATCCAGTTCGGTGGTGAGTGAAAGTCATGTCCGACCCTTTGCGACCCCGTGGACTTCACAGTCCTTGGAATTCTTTAGGCCAGAATACTGGAGTGGGTAGCCTTTCCATTCTCCAGGGGATCTTCCCAAACCAGGGATCAAACCCAGGTCTCCCGCACTGCAGACGGATTCTTAAGTGCATTTACATTGCTTTGCAACTATCACCACCCTCTGTTTTCTGAACTGAAACTCTGTACCTGTTAAACAATAACTACCTCTTTTCTCCTAACCCCCCCAGCCCCCACTATTTTACTTTCTTCCTTTCAGTTTGGCTGTTCTAAGTACTTTATATAGTTCAGTTCAGTTGCTCAATCGTGTCCGACTCTTTGCGACCCCATGACTGCAGCATGCCAGGCCTCCCTGTTCATCACCATCTCTCGGAGTTCACTCAGACTCACGTCCATTGAGTCCATAATGCCATCCAGCCATCTCATCCTTTGTTGTCCCCTTCTCCTCCTGCCCCCAATCCCTCCCAGCATCAGACTCTTTTCCAATGAGTCAACTCTTCGCANACTGACCTCGGACACAGGGTAGCTCCTCTCGGCCGCGCTTAGTGCGCCGGCCCGGCTCTCGCTGCTGTCCGCGCTTAGTGTAGAATCATAATAGCGTTTGTCTTTTTTGTCGCTGGCTTGTTCACTTAGCATCATGTCCTCAACGTCTGCTTGTGTCTAAGAATATCCTTCTGAGACCAAATAGTATTTCAGTGTATGGGTGTATCACATTTTCTTTCTTCATTCATCCACCAGTAGACTCTTCAACCAGTAGAGTTGCTTCTGCCCGTTAGCTGTTGTGAATAATACTGCTGTGGACATGGGCCTGCAAATATCTCTTGAAGCTCNCAAATAGTATTTCAGTGTATGGGTGTATCACATTTTCTTTCTTCATTCATCCACCAGTAGACTCTTCAACCAGTAGAGTTGCTTCTGCCCGTTAGCTGTTGTGAATAATACTGCTGTGGACATGGGCCTGCAAATATCTCTTGAAGCTCCTGCTTTCAGTTCTTTAAGTGTATGTACTGATAAGTGGAATTGCTGGATTATATGGTAGTTCTATTCTTAATTTTTTCAGGATCCGCCATACATTTTTCCCATGGTGATCAACACTGTCTCACATTTCCATCAGCAGTGCCCAAGAATTCCAGTTTCTCCACGTCCTCTTGTTTTATTTTTCCCTCAATAGTCGTGATTCTAATGGCTGTGAGGTGGTATCTCATTGTAGTTTTGATTTACATTTCTCAAATAATAATATTCAGCATCTTTTCACGTGTTTATTGGCCATTTGTTTACCTTCCTTGGAGAAATATTCCAAGTTCTCTGCCCATTTTTAAAGATTGGGTTAAATTTTTGTTATTGAAGGAGTTCTTTATACATGCTGTATGTTAACTCCTTGTTGACTACAGCCATGAAATGAAAAGACCTTTGATCCTTGGAAGAAAAGCTATGACCAACCTAGACAGCATATCAAAAAGCAGAGACATTACTTTGCCAACAAAGGTCCCTCCAGTCAAAGCTATGGTTTTTCCAGTAGTGATGTATGAATGTGAGAGCTGGACTATAAAGAAAGCTGAGGGGCAAAGAATTGATGCTTTTGAACTGTGATGTTGAAGAAGACTCTTAACAGTCCCTTGGACTGCAAGGAGATCCAACCAGTCCATCCTAAAGGAAGTCAGTCCTGAATATTCATTGGAGGACTAATGCTGAAGCTGAAACTCCAATACTTTGGTCACCTGATGTGAAGAACCAACTCCTTGGAAACGACCTTGATGCTGGGAAAGATTGAAGGCAGAAGAAGGGGATGACAGAGGATGAGATGGTTGGATGGCATCACCGACTTGATGGACGTGAGTTTGAGTAAACTCTGGGAGTTGGTGATGGACAGGAAAGCCTGGCGTGCTTCAGTCCATGAGGTTGCAAAGCGTTGTATGTGATTGAGCGACTGAACTGAAACCCCTTATTGAATATATGCTTTATAAATGTTTTCTTCCAGTCTGTTCTTGTGTTTGTGGCCTTTGATGCAGCCAGTATTCTTTTGGGTTTAGTCACTCTGTTGTGTCCGACTGTTTGTGACCCCATGGACTATAGCCCACCAGGCTCTTTTGTCCATGGGATTCTCCAGACAAGAATACTGGAGTGGGTTGCCATTTCCTCCTCCAGAGGAATCTTCCCAACCCAGGGATCCAACCCACATCTCCTGCATCGCCTGCATTGCTGGCAGATTCTTTACTGCTGAGCCACTGGGGAAGCCCAGCATTGCACAAGCAGCGCTGGATAAGACTGCTGGTGTGCTGGCCTGAGCCGAGGCGGGGGTGCTCAGGTGAGCTTCAGGAGTCATGGTAACTGAACAGCTGTGTGCTCTCAGTGAAAAATAACGTCGGTTTTACTTAACGTTCTCCATGAAGCAGGAAATTTTTACTTTTATCAAATCTCAGCCTTTTTAGTATCTTTCTCTCCCCGTCCCCGCCAATGCTGCATGGCGTGTGGGATCCTGGTTTCCTCACTAGGGGATCAGACTGTGCAGTGGAAACATGGAGTCCCAACCACTGGGCCACCAGGGAAGTCCATATGGTACCCCAGAGGTAAAGGATTCATTCAAGGTGACTTTAACAGAGGACTTACCACTAACCTATGAGGAACTACCTACCTTTGTCAAGTTTTAGTATACTATCAAAAGAAAATACTCACAATTATTTGAAAAGGCTAAAAAACTCTTTTCCTAGCTGTGGATCTGAAGCTGAATTTTTTTTCATATACTTCAGAACTTCATATGTTACATCGTTTGAGTATAGAAGCAGACATGAGAATCTAGTAGTTATCTTAAGTCAGACGTTAGAGAGATATAAAATATATGCAAAAATATAAAACAAGCCACTTCTTCATTAAACTTATGTTTTGGGGAAATATAGTTATTTTTCATAAAACAGGTTATTTTAATATCTAATGATTTCATTCTATATGGTGAGTTTATTCTACATAAAGTTTGAAACCACTGATTGTAGGTTACAGGTTGGAATTAGCTTCTGAGGGAAAACTTTAGATTCCAGCATATCTGAAAATCCGTATAGGAACAACACACAAGAAAAGAGAAATAATTAGTTTCTGTTTGTATTGTGCTGAGTTACTGGGCACTTAACATGTGTCTGGCCCTGCGCCAAAGTACCTATATTAATTACTTCCTCTAATCCTTATCTCGCAGTGCATATATTTTCCCAGTTTTACAAATCAGGGAGCAGAGGCACAGAAAGAGAGGTTAAGTCATTGGCTTACGCTTATTTAGGAGGTTAAGTAGCAGAGCCAGGCTTTGGGGCTTGCTCAAGTCTGATTGAAAAACCTGAGCTCTTTGTGATTCTCTACCAATGCACAGAAAGCTGTGTGTCATGAATCAGCACTATAAACATGCTGCAGATCAGTCATTGGAATAAAAGTGCACGATCTTTTTTGAGGGGTGGGGGCCGTGCTGTGGCAGGCAGGATCATCTTAGTTCCTGACCAGGGGTCAGACCAGTGACCCCCTGCAGTGGAAGTTCAGAGTCTTAACACTGAACAGCCAGGGATGTCCTGTCCTGAAGAGTGCATAATCTGAAGACAGCTCATGGAGGGCTCCGGCTTGGCTAAAGGTCCTGCCTGTGGTTGGTTTTTTTTGGTTTGTTTTTGAAACCAGGCCATAGTCTGCGTAGTCTGCTGCTGTTTCGTGGAACCAGACCCTTAGAAGGTGAGCAGAATTTCACAACAGACCCTGCCTGGAAGGCTGTAGGCTTTGTGTCTTTGTTTCGTTTTGAAGATTGGTTTATTTTTGGCTGTGGTGGGTCTTCGTTGCTGCACACGGGCTTTCTCTAGGAGCTGCAAGGAGGGGGCTTCTCTCTGGTAGGGGCTCCCTGGTCATGGCTCCCAGGCTCTAGAGCACAGGCTCAATAGTTGTGCTTCACAGGCTTAGTTTTCTGCGGCATGGGGGATCGTCCCAGACCGGGGAGTCTCCTGCACTAGCTGGCGGATGCTTCACCACTGAGCCGCCAAGGAAGCCCGGCTTTATGTCTCATAGGTAGTAGTCGTTAGTATGTGGTGTAGCTCAAGGTCGGGGAGACTTTCAGGGCAGCTGTAGCTCAGAGACCCTCGCTTGGGCTAGTTGCCGTTCCTGATTTCACTCAGGGGTACAGGAAACTAGGTCATCAAAGTGTCGTTTTGGATCAGAGGTTGGCTTCCCCGCTGGCAGAAGAGGAAACGGGAGTATGGGGTTAAAGGCGGTAAATCAAGGATAGTGCTGTGTGTCTGATCCCGGGCTCTTGGGTGTTACTTGCTGAGAGCATTGGGTGACCTTGAGACAAACAAGTGTGAAAGCAGATTGAGAAAAGGGCAAGCCAGCCCACCCAGGCGCCTCGCACAGGAGCCACGCTGCTGTGGTTTGGATGGTGTGCAGCCCGCTCGTTTGGGATCACCCGCAGAACCCTTGTTTCTGCCTGGCAGAACGGCTTGCTGCCCGAGAGAACGTCACCAGCGCCTGTACTCAGTGTCTCAGAGGCTCGAGCAGCTGGGCATTCTGCTGTTTGGGTTGGGCATTCTGCTATTTGGGTACTTCAAGGTCGTCTCTGTAAATTTGTTCTGAAATTAACTATAGGAAAAGTTTAACTTACACTACACATCATAGCGCTTTATTAGAGTGTGTATATATTTCATTATGTGCCTGTGTGCTCAGTCCCTCAGTCGTGTCCAACTCTTTGCCACCCCATGGATTGCAGCCCACCAGGCTCCTCTGTGGGATTTCCCAGGCAAGAGTACTGGAGTGGGCTGCCATTTCCATCTCCAGGAGGTCTTCCCTACACAGGGATCGAACCCAGATCTCCTGCACTGGCAGGCGGATTCCCTGAGCCACCAGGGAAGCCCCATAGTTTTATACTTTATTATAATTATTAAGCTCTCATTGTTTTCTTTCTTTTTAACCCCCTCCAAGGAAATGGAAATGAGTATCTATTTTAGCCCAAAAAGCAGGGAAAGGAGGTGTAATTCTTTTTTCGTATTTTGGTCTTGACCAACTCTAGTTTTATTCCCAGGTTTCTCATACTGTTTCTTCAAGCCAGAATCTTACTTTTGCACAGCGTTGCTGTGGCCAGCATGTAATTGGAACTTGTCTTTCGGACTTTTGTATTATGTAAATAGGCTTTGGGGGGGGGGCGGCAAGTGAAGATTGCCTATTCATTTCTAAAACTGTATTTTGCAGTAGAATTGAATTGCTAATTGTGTTGAAGGAGTTTTAAAATGAGGGGAAGACAAAACAAGAACTTATGAATAGTTGCACAGTTTAAAAAAAAATAGAGGAAAATGAACATTGTGCTTTTTCTCCTCTGAACTGGTCGATAGCTATTTATTCCAATTCATTAACAGAAAAGATTCCTGGACATAATGAAAATGAGTTTTAGTGAGATGTATCTGATTATATATAGAACAAAGATGGAAAATGTACTATAAATACAAACGATACGGCTTCAGAGTGTTCCTTTATTTAGTAATTTGGGAAGAGTTAGGGAGCTCCAGAGTTGGATAAGCAAGTTGGTGGACTCTGTGTTTTGTTAACTCTTATGTCAGAATGCCTTTTCTTCATGTGGATGGGTTTCTAAGATGAATGGTTAATTTGTTCTTGGTTCTTTTCAATGACCATCTTTGAGCAAATGACAAATTGAAAAGATGTCCTAACTCTGAGACTCTTGGCATCTGTTTGAATCTTTTTCTTCATCCTTCCTGTTGTATTCGGGAAGTATATGACTGGATGAGACTTGCATGGCCTGGGAGGAGGGTTAGTTTTCTGTTTTCTAAAGTTGATTCCAGGCTTTGTTTTGCATAGGTTTGCAGCTTTTTGATGAAGGGAAAAACCTCTGGAATTGGGATGTTTTGTGTGTTGTTAGTTTCAGGTTTGGGGTGGTAGGGAACTTACTCTAGAAGTCTGATCATTTTTTTCTTTGCTTAGTCTTCTGCAAAATTTCAGAGAGCAATGACTTTTTAAAGTGAGATATGCATAGATGGAAGATTAGCTCCAAAAATGTGACAGGAAGTTTCTGAGAGAACTGGTGCTTTGACTAAGCTCGGAATCTGTGGCTCGAGATAGATTTATAAACAGAAAGATGTTGAGTCGGCATGGTAAAGGGCAGTAGAAAGATTTGAACAAAGGTGGGAACAGGAGAGAGCAGCTGTGTCTGCTTTGAGAAGGGAATAAGGGAAGTAGAGATGACCTTTGAACAACACTGATTGGAACTACATGTGGATCTTTTTTCAGTAGTAAATATTATAGTACTACATGGTCCACAAATGTCGAACCGTGGGTACCGAGGAACATATATGGCGGGCCGACTATAAGTTCTGTGTGGATTTTCAGCTTAGCCCCAGGATCAGCGCCCCTAACCCATGCTTTGTTCAAGGGCCAGCTGTTGCAGTCTGAAACCTCAAGAGTGTTGAAGAAGAATGGGACGAGATTATCCTTTTATAAACTCGGGAGTTCACTGGACTGCCAGATACTTAAGTTGTTCTATTCTGAACAACTATTTGTTGTGCAGTTTATATTTAGTTCTGTGATATGTGCTTGGGGAAAGAGTCACAAGAGAAATATATGTTAAAATTACCTCGGTCATTTTGGGGGGATACTTTGTGGGCAGCCTGATTAACTTTGGTTTTAAGACGCACTTGTGGGTAGCCAGGTACTGTGGCAGACTGGTGCCTTTCTATTCATTCTGTTAATCTCCCCTCTTCCTGCTGTTAATTCAGTTTGGAAAGCATCCATCTCCTTAATATAAAATCACACCTTATACCCCTCCCTGTGAGTACCCATCGTCACGGCTGGTAGCCACAATAATTCAGGTCCTTCAGTGGTCAATGAGTGTGCCCAAGGTTCTTAATTTCTTCTATGGCTGACTAGTTTTCAGTGGGGAAAAGGAAATTTGAGAGCATTTGGGTAATCGGCTGTGACTTGCAAGACATGTGAAGTATCACATCACATCATGATAGATTGTGGGAACTTTGTTGTCTCTTGGAACACCAGAGATAGTGTCAAGGTCATTCTCCAGAAAACTGACCCATCTGAAGACCAGTATGCTTGCTCTAGTCCGTTCTCACCAAGGCCACAGTTTCCTTGTCTCTTCCTTCTCCACTTAAAGGTAAATTTTAGGCATTCTACACACAGGCTTCCTTAACAGTTTATTGGAACAGGGAAGATGACCTGTCTTCCTAGGGTTATATACTTACTAGAATTGGCATTTGTCATCTGTGGTGGAGTTTGATAACGTTGGTATCGTAGAGATGTGTTAGATTTCAGTATGAGATAAGGGATTTTATTCACCAAACGATCTTGCTTCCTTTCTTCCCAGAAGATTATTATTAATGCTTAGCTTGAACAACTTAACTTGATTTTTATAATAATTTTTTCTTACAAGCTTGCAAATTTACTAACAGCAGGTAACCTTTTCTTGCTGTTTTTTTTTTTTTTTTTTTTTTTTTTTTGCTGAGTAGGTCCTAGAGTGGTATTAGAAATATTCATATGTTCATTCTAAGTAGGGGTGAGGTCTTTCCTCCCTCAAGTTCCAGTAGTTTTTGGACTTTGACATTTTAGAAACCTCATTTTGTGTGAGATATTGACTGCTTTTTTTTTTTTTGTCTTAAAATTGTTGTGTATGATCAGATGAATCTTTCTGATATGCTTCTTTTGATAAAATTGGAACAGCATTCAAACAATAGACCTTTAGGTTAGAAAATATCATTTACCAGAAATCACTGAAATATGGTTTTGGAGTATTGGTCAATGTTGCTAAGTTGGTTGAAGGATATTTTTCAGACATGGAAATATTGAAATACAATGACAGGTCACACAGTGTTAAAAGAACAGCCCTTTGTTGACCCATTGAGAGGCTTTGTGATGCTTATCTGAGCGTGGTGGCAGCAGTGGCAGAATGTGTTACCCTCTGTTTGTCTGTTTGCTGCCGTTCACTGTATTCCTGCTGTGTTCTAGCCATTATGTCCTAAGTCCTCACTTACCCTCAGCCACGACCAATGAGGAAGATGACATCATTGTAATTTCATAGAAGGAGAAATTTAACTCAAATATTGGTCAGATGTTCAGATTGCACAAAACCAAGGGAGTTATTGGTCTTCGGAATTAAACCTAAATCTGTCTGGCTCCAACTTAGCACTGTCTGATAGAAGTACAAAGTTAGCCTCATGGGATTTAAAACTTTGTAGTAGCAATAAACAAGTGATATTGATTTTAATATTCAACTCAAAATACACAAAAATACTATTTCAACTAATTAATATGGAAATTGAGATATTATACCTTTTGTTGGCACTGAGTCTGAAAGTCAATGTGTATTTGACACGTACAGCACATCTCGGTTTGGACTGCCCCCCCCCCCCTTTTTTAATGAGGACTGTTTTAAAGTCTTTATTAAATTTGTTACAATATTGCCTCTTTTTCTGTTTCGGTTCTTTGGTCCTCTGCCCGAGGCAGGTGGCATCTTAGCTCCCTCACCAGGGATGGAACCTGCAGCCCCTGCACTGAAAGGTGAAGTCTTAACCACCGGCCCACCAGGAAAGACTAACTGCCTGGTGTGCCTGGTGGCTCCTGGACTGGATGCTGCAGTCCTAGCGCTTGCGATGTTGCTGCTGTTCCAGTTCAGCGTCAGCCCAAGTTGTGCATGGTTTTGATTTCAGCTTAGAGCTGCAGTCGTAGCACTGGCTACTCAAGCAGTATGTCTGGAGGTTTTAAGGAATCCAGTCACATACTTGTCCTTAATAATAAAGACCACAAGTGGCTAAGAACGCTTTTAACCACAAAAGGGGAACAGCTGAAACAGTGTACATGGGCTTAAGGTAGATAATTAAATTCAGCAGTCCACTTTCAGTGAACACTGGGTGTCAGGCATGTTTAGAGATTAAAATAAGAAAATAGACTCTTACTCAAGAATCTCACTCCCAAGGGTTTAATAGAACAGTTGTTTCCAGAAAGAAAAAAAGATTTTCCCCATCTGATTGGTATTGATAGGAAGAGTCCAACTGTGTATCTCTATGTGCATTTTTAAAAAGTATTACACTGAATTGAAAGGGTTAAATTGTGAGCCTCAGAACAAGTTTAAAAAATACTGTTCTCCTTCTGATAGTTTGTGACTTGCCGTTATGTTGCCACATTTCTGTTCCTGATAAATTGGACTGTGATCATGCTGATTAACTTGGTGTGCATTTTCCCCTAAGCTTTTCATGCAAGTATCGTCTTGAACGTGATTGCATATCAGTATTGAGCTGGATATCATTATGTGGAGGGTTGTTTGGTTGCTAGGTAGATGGAAGTGCTTCATCATTTAAATTTAAAGAGTTGGTTTACTGGAGCTGGGAAGGAGAGTAATGTTTTTCCAAATGCACTCTTTTTTCTGGTGAGGGGAAAAGGGAAATGAAGAGAAATGATCAGTTAATCAGCACTTATTTTTTGTCTCAAAAAATCTAAAGCTCTTAAAGATAGTGTGTGTCTTTTGTCAGTGGTAAACATGCGCGGGTGTCATGCTTGCGGGTGTCATGCTTGCGGTTGCTAAAGGCCGTTGCCTCCAGGTGAATAGGACGGTGAGAAGGTCACTTCATTTTCTCTCTGGGGTTTATAACCAGAAAGAAGACATACCGTTTATATTGCCACGTCATTTCTAGATGCCACAGGGTGTCTGGCCCTTGAAACAGTGTCTTTACAGAGCAGTGGTAGCTTCAGTATGCAGACTATTGTCACTTCATTTTTATGATGATCTGCAGAACAGCTTCTTGGCAAGTCTCAGTTTAGTTCAGTCTAACCCTTCCCGCTTGAAGGAATGGATGTGGAGACCACTGCCCAGCTAGTCAGTTGACCATCTGCTGAGACAGATAAGACCACTACAAGTTGGAAGTTGATACTTAAAACTCATACTGTGACTGGGACGTGGAGGGGAGAATACCTCACTTGACCAGAATACGACACCAGGAAATTCTTTTGAGGGTAAAAATGAAGGGGCTAACGAGTTCACTCCGTTATGTAAAAGGAGAAGTTACCTGAACAGCATGGAATTGTAGAAAGAGAAGCTGAAATATAGAATAATTTTTCTTTTCACTCCTTTCTTTTTTTTTTAAGGGACTACACCTAAAAAATGAGATTTCACACTTAATGGGATTATGACTCATTCCTAGTTTTTCACAGATTCGGAATCTTGAGTTATGTGGAAGTCTGCAAACCATTTCCATTCTCATTAAACAAAGGTGCAAATGGACAGTGACTCAGAAATCCTGATGATGATGATTTTGATTATGTTTATTTGGTTTCTTAAGTTTTTAAAAAATGGTAACCGAAGAATAAATAGCACAGCAGTCTCATAAAGTAAACAAGTCTTTTGTGAGATATCTAGGTGTCAGACAGACCCTGACGCACATAGAATTGAGGTCAGTTAAGGAAGAATGTTGCTTTAGATTGCCTTAGAGCTCTTGTAGTGTGCTAGAGACTCCTAAAGGGTGGGCAGGCTAAACCTAAAAATAGATGGAAGCTTATCTGCACATTTGAACTTTTGGAGCAGCTGGAGTGGGACTCCCTAGCCCTCCCAGCCGAGTAATTCTCACTCTCTGTTTGCAGCTTCTTTGAGAAGTCTTCACTGGCTCTGAGGGCATTTTTGAGAAAGGTGTGAAAGGGTCTTGGGCTGGAGCACAGAAAGTAGATTGAGTAGCATGGAACATTGGATGATTTCTGCCACTGTCAAAATTAGAGCAAGATTTGATGGGAGCAGTTGCAAGAGAGTAGCTGATGTTTTGATGGCGGAGAGTGTGTGTGTGTGTTCACGTTCACATTCTTTTTTTCTTTTCCCTTTGCCTTTCTCTCTTCCAGTCTAATACTCATTCTTGTATAGATTTTGACAATATAATGGACGAGACAAAAACTCCCTTCTCTCTTGAACGAGTTGCAAACTTTCATAGGTGCATGGAGGGTACTGGAGGGAACTTCTTACTTCATAGGTTTGTTAATACTGTGTTTAAGTCTTTGAATCAGAGCTCATTTCTCAAGTTACGGCTTTTCAGTTTGGATGCGCTGTTTAACAGCTGCATGTTGACTAAGGGACCCTTTGTTCTGGTAATGCCACTGCCACTGCTCTGAGTGAGGTCTGCCCTCCCCTTGGCCCCTTTTCAGATCCACCTCCCGGAACACCCTGCCTGGCACTAAAATAGGAGCTCCTCCAGGACACATCAGTGTTTCTGAGGCCTTTGTTACTCTGCAGCTGGAGGATTGGCGTGAGTGATACACGTTACGGTGGGCCCGACCATGATTTTTCTCCACAAATGGTTTACCCAGTCATTTGAATGATTACTGTGTACCAACCAGCGTGTGTGGTCCTGGGGCTCTTCACTTTTAGGACCTAATGTCACCCTCAGGGTGTTTGTATTTTAGTAGGAGAGGCTAGACTAGTCACCCAGTGACTGCAGTATGGAGGTGCTATGTTGAGGTCTGAAAGTGTGCTTTTGAGAGTATAGAGGGGGCCCTCTTTAACCCAGCTTTTCCATGCACTGAGAGAATTGGTGATGGTTTCCTGAACGTGATGTTTCTTTTCCCTTGTCCTGGAGGAGAGGGAGGGTTAGCTGGGGAAGAGTTGGGTTGGGGCAGGAGAGCCTGAAGTCGGGGAGGCCTGTCCCTTGCAGCGCTGAAGTGCTGTGGTGTTCTCAGGCTGCCCACCAGTTTGACTCCTGTGTAAGGAGTAATGGCTTCATTTGGATTTCACTCCACTTGTAATGTGAACAAAGTTCCTTTCCAGTGGGGCGGGTTTAAGAAAGAATAAGTTCTTTATCGGTCTCCAAACTGAGTTGTGCTATTACTGTGAAATATACATCAAATTTCAAGGCTTAGGAAATAAAATAGGTAAAATATACCATTTATTGTTTTATGTGCTATACANTATTCCTGCTGAAACTGGTGTCTAGAGCCGGCAGTTTCTCCTTGAAAAGGTTGTTTTGGAAGAAAACTTCCATTTGTTAGTTTCAAGACAAGTTTGGAGTTTAGCAATCCTCTTAAAACACCTGCATATTAGCAGCTGCAGGAACCTTCACTTTTTGCGGCTGCTTTGAAACTGCCTGCCACACTTTCCTGTGGCAATGTTTTGGGAGATCCCCTTTTCTCAAGGCCATCAGATGTCCCACTGCTTTTTGTCCATGACCTTCCACACAGATAGCTGGCACTACTCAGGTTTTACAGCTGCTTCTGAATTTGTCACTATCTGGTCTTATTTTGGGAAAGATGTGTATAAGAGACAGGCAGATGGAAGTGCTTCATCATTTAAATTTAAAGAGTTGGTTGTATTCTGGTTTACTGGAGCTGGGAAGGAGAGTAATGTTTTTGCAAATGCACTCTTTTTTCTGGTGAGGGGAAAAGGGAAATGAAGAGAAATGATCAGTTAATCAGCACTTATTTTTTGTTTCAAAAAATCTAAAGCTCTTGAAGATAGTGTGTGTCTTTTGTCAGTGGTAAACATGCGCGGGTGTCATGCTTGCGGGTGTCATGCTTGCGGTTGCTAAAGGCCGTTGCCTCCAGGTGAATAGGACGGTGAGAAGGTCACTTCATTTTCTCTCTGGGGTTTATAACCAGAAAGAAGACATACCGTTTATATTGCCACGTCATTTCTAGATGCCACAGGGTGTCTGGCCCTTGAAACAGTGTCTTTACAGAGCAGTGGTAGCTTCAGTATGCAGACTATTGTCACTTCATTTTTATGATGATCTGCAGAACAGCTTCTTGGCAAGTCTCAGTTTAGTTCAGTCTAACCCTTCCCGCTTGAAGGAATGGATGTGGAGACCACTGCCCAGCTAGTCAGTTGACCATCTGCTGAGACAGATAAGACCACTACAAGTTGGAAGTTGATACTTAAAACTCATACTGTGACTGGGACGTGGAGGGGAGAATACCTCACTTGACCAGAATACGACACCAGGAAATTCTTTTGAGGGTAAAAATGAAGGGGCTAACGAGTTCACTCCGTTATGTAAAAGGAGAAGTTACCTGAACAGCATGGAATTGTAGAAAGAGAAGCTGAAATATAGAATAATTTTTCTTTTCACTCCTTTCTTTTTTTTTTAAGGGACTACACCTAAAAAATGAGATTTCACACTTAATGGGATTATGACTCATTCCTAGTTTTTCACAGATTCGGAATCTTGAGTTATGTGGAAGTCTGCAAACCATTTCCATTCTCATTAAACAAAGGTGCAAATGGACAGTGACTCAGAAATCCTGATGATGATGATTTTGATTATGTTTATTTGGTTTCTTAAGTTTTTAAAAAATGGTAACCGAAGAATAAATAGCACAGCAGTCTCATAAAGTAAACAAGTCTTTTGTGAGATATCTAGGTGTCAGACAGACCCTGACGCACATAGAATTGAGGTCAGTTAAGGAAGAATGTTGCTTTAGATTGCCTTAGAGCTCTTGTAGTGTGCTAGAGACTCCTAAAGGGTGGGCAGGCTAAACCTAAAAATAGATGGAAGCTTATCTGCACATTTGAACTTTTGGAGCAGCTGGAGTGGGACTCCCTAGCCCTCCCAGCCGAGTAATTCTCACTCTCTGTTTGCAGCTTCTTTGAGAAGTCTTCACTGGCTGTGAGGGCATTTTTGAGAAAGGTGTGAAAGGGTCTTGGGCTGGAGCACAGAAAGTGGATTGAGTAGCATGGAACATTGGATGATTTCTGCCACTGTCAAAATTAGAGCAAGATTTGATGGGAGCAGTTGCAAGAGAGTAGCTGATGTTTTGATGGCGGAGAGTGTGTGTGTGTGTTCACGTTCACATTCTTTTTTTCTTTTCCCTTTGCCTTTCTCTCTTCCAGTCTAATACTCATTCTTGTATAGATTTTGACAATATAATGGACGAGACAAAAACTCCCTTCTCTCTTGAACGAGTTGCAAACTTTCATAGGTGCATGGAGGGTACTGGAGGGAACTTCTTACTTCATAGGTTTGTTAATACTGTGTTTAAGTCTTTGAATCAGAGCTCATTTCTCAAGTTATGGCTTTTCAGTTTGGATGCGCTGTTTAACAGCTGCATGTTGACTAAGGGACCCTTTGTTCTGGTAATGCCACTGCCACTGCTCTGAGTGAGGTCTGCCCTCCCCTTGGCCCCTTTTCAGATCCACCTCCCGGAACACCCTGCCTGGCACTAAAATAGGAGCTCCTCCAGGACACATCAGTGTTTCTGAGGCCTTTGTTACTCTGCAACTGGAGGATTGGCGTGAGTGATACACGTTACGGTGGGCCCGACCATGATTTTTCTCCACAAATGGTTTACCCAGTCATTTGAATGATTACTGTGTACCAACCAGCGTGTGTGGTCCTGGGGCTCTTCACTTTTAGGACCTAATGTCACCCTCAGGGTGTTTGTATTTTAGTAGGAGAGGCTAGACTAGTCACCCAGTGACTGCAGTATGGAGGTGCTATGTTGAGGTCTGAAAGTGTGCTTTTGAGAGTATAGAGGGGGCCCTCTTTAACCCAGCTTTTCTATGCACTGAGAGAATTGGTGATGGTTTCCTGAACGTGATGTTTCTTTTCCCTTGTCCTGGAGGAGAGGGAGGGTTAGCTGGGGAAGAGTTGGGTTGGGGCAGGAGAGCCTGAAGTCGGGGAGGCCTGTCCCTTGCAGCGCTGAAGTGCTGTGGTGTTCTCAGGCTGCCCACCAGTTTGACTCCTGTGTAAGGAGTAATGGCTTCATTTGGATTTCACTCCACTTGTAATGTGAACAAAGTTCCTTTCCAGTGGGGCGGGTTTAAGAAAGAATAAGTTCTTTATCGGTCTCCAAACTGAGTTGTGCTATTACTGTGAAATATACATCAAATTTCAAGGCTTAGGAAATAAAATAGGTAAAATATACCATTTATTGTTTTATGTGCTATACATGTTGAAATGTTAATATTTTGAATATATGGAGTTAAATAAAATGCATTATTAAAGCTAAAAAATAATTTCTTTTATCAATCCTACCTAACCTAATCAAACCACATCAGTCATTGCATCCTTCCCATTATATTCCTGTACCTGATTCTAAATTAAGGAAAAGCCCATTTCTGCCTTCTTATGGGTTAGAAGTTGTGTTATTGTACACTCATATTGGCAGCAAGTCCACTGCAATGATGTGGGTGCTCTGTAGTCAAAGGGATAACTGAAAAATGCTTATGTCATATTTTCCTATGATATTGATACCTTATTAATTTTAATATATTGCATAGCCAGTATACAAGTGAGCTACTTGAATACTGTACAGTGTTATATGTTCAGGTTTATTGTATTTGTATTGAAATTGCCTTTACGTTGCTTACAATGAAGAGCCTGATTACAAGCAGTAATTTGGCAAGCGTGTTTAAATTATAAAAGGTAAAAACTTTCAGTTCTTGGGAAGTAATTCGTGGAGTATCAGACAGTATTTGTTCATTTTTAAAAAGTCCTCTAGAGACTTTAACACTTGGAAGACTTGTCATCTTCATTTCAGGACAAAGCCTCTTTGAAAGTATTAATATTAACTGGGAGAACAGATCCATTTTTGGGGGGTGAGAGATAGTTTTCGCTTTTAAAAATAGCCCCAAAGATATTTAGAAACAAGATTTGATAATAAATTGCATAAGAACGGTTTTGTGCAAAGAAAGAAAATAAGAGATGTATCTGTAAATATCTGATGCTATTTGAGGATTGTTGTGAAGGAGAAGATCCAAAAATGCTTTGAGCCATGGGCAGTGCTGGTGGAATAAGAACTGTTGCTTCCAAAAGGACTTTGAATAGGGTAATCCATGGTTCACTGTACCGTTTCCAGTTTTGAGTGCTTGGTGTACTGAATGGCTAACTTGAAAATAAGAAAATGTGGTGGTTCTCTTGAAGGCCTCCCTTTTCAGTTAGAATTCTTCATTATCAAAAATCTTTTAATATTCTATATTGGCTTACTGAGTAGTATTAGTGGGTAGTTCGCTTAACTAATGGAAATGTAAGATTTCACTGTTGTATGGGGCCTTGATAATTATTAAGCCAAGTGCTAATTAAAGCAGAGGAGCAGTGTTCAGTGGTCATTGAGATGAGAACTTAATCATCTCTTACAGTGAATGAATGAGCCTTTACTGTTGGGGGCCTCTGACATTATCATCAAGGATCTTATGAAACTAGGTAGAAATCTAAGAGAGTTAAGTTTTTGTTTAGGCAGTTTCACTTGTATGTACTGAGTGAACATAGTCTGTGAGTTTTTAGCGCTGACTGCCAGTTGTACATATTGCACTGGCAGGCGGGTTCTTTACCTGCTGAGCCACCGTTTTGTCATTTAAAATCCTAAGAGGAGAGACTTCTAGCCACAATTCTATCCCCCACTCTTGATTTTTTAAAGGGCGGTGCCCTGCAGGNCGGTTTTGTGCAAAGAAAGAAAATAAGAGATGTATCTGTAAATATCTGATGCTATTTGAGGATTGTTGTGAAGGAGAAGATCCAAAAATGCTTTGAGCCATGGGCAGTGCTGGTGGAATAAGAACTGTTGCTTCCAAAAGGACTTTGAATAGGGTAATCCATGGTTCACTGTACCGTTTCCAGTTTTGAGTGCTTGGTGTACTGAATGGCTAACTTGAAAATAAGAAAATGTGGTGGTTCTCTTGAAGGCCTCCCTTTTCAGTTAGAATTCTTCATTATCAAAAATCTTTTAATATTCTATATTGGCTTACTGAGTAGTATTAGTGGGTAGTTCGCTTAACTAATGGAAATGTAAGATTTCACTGTTGTATGGGGCCTTGATAATTATTAAGCCAAGTGCTAATTAAAGCAGAGGAGCAGTGTTCAGTGGTCATTGAGATGAGAACTTAATCATCTCTTACAGTGAATGAATGAGCCTTTACTGTTGGGGGCCTCTGACATTATCATCAAGGATCTTATGAAACTAGGTAGAAATCTAAGAGAGTTAAGTTTTTGTTTAGGCAGTTTCACTTGTATGTACTGAGTGAACATAGTCTGTGAGTTTTTAGCGCTGACTGCCAGTTGTACATATTGCACTGGCAGGCGGGTTCTTTACCTGCTGAGCCACCGTTTTGTCATTTAAAATCCTAAGAGGAGAGACTTCTAGCCACAATTCTATCCCCCACTCTTGATTTTTTAAAGGGCGGTGCCCTGCAGGAGGTTTTGGCTTTCTTTATCAGACCCTCTTCATCACCATCTCTGAGTTTTCTTTTTGATAATTCTTGTGGACATCTCTGTGTACATCGTTACTTTGAATAGAGACTTAGACTGCACGCTTGAATTCCTGTTTCAGCACAATCTTGTGGTTTACGTTAAAACCTTGTTCTTCATGCTTTAATAGTAGAGAATCCTGGTCATCAGAAATGGTGGGATTTGTTTTTCTTCCTTCTCCCAGTATTGAAAGTTTGGAGAAGGTTATTCTATCCTGAACTAAAAGCCAGGAAGGGTGGTTTTAGACAGGGGCATGAGAGGCATGCAAAGATAATGACTCCTTTAGGCAAAAATCTGTAGCTGTTTGCATTTGTTTGTTTGTTTTTATTCCTTTGAAAATCCTAGTGGAGTAAAATTGCTTTTAAAGTAAAATGTTTGCCATAAATGTTTGGTAAATGCTAAAATATAGTTTTAAAACTTGAAGACATCACTGAAACCATTTTGTCCAGTTTGTTCATTTCATTGATGAGAGAACTAAGGGTCAAAGGAGAGGAAAGAGACTGAAATAGCCTGCCAGATCTGATAAGACTAATTGTAGTAGAGGTATGTGTAAAGATCTGCATTTGGGTCCAGAAAACCAGTTGCGCAGGTATAGATGGAGGAGGTCTTGATTTAATTAGAGCGTTAATTGACCATAATAGGCATATTTTAGTCATGAGTGACATGGCCATCAGAACCACTAAATTCACCTTGAGTTGGAATAGTCATCGTGAATTGCAATAGTAAAAGCATAATGTCCAAAAAATGACCTTGGTGGTGTGTTAGAGAGAAGACCACTCCTGAAGATTCAGGCTGTTAAGGTACTTAGTTCTGGGTTATCTGCTTTCAGAGAAACATTGACAGGTGAGTTGTCTGACTATCCAGTTGATACTCCTGAGCACTGCCTGAAACCAGGCGCCCCAGGTGATTGACTTCAGGTGGTATTCCTGGCTTCTTTCTTGTTTTATTTAACATGATTCTCTAGCCTTGTCTACTGCCTCAGGATCACAGTAACACCTTTTTCTTTTCTCCAGTCTTGCTTAGGACCTGGTACCCTAATTTAAAGCTGTGAAGGATAGAAGATAGTTTATGAGTGTCTTGTGGAGTCAGGCCCTGAACCTCAGTGAAGATGAGGCCTCTTGGCTTTTTGGGGGGTGATGGCTGGGGCACAGGCTTTAAATGGTCACTTGTGGGTTTTAGTTCTGCTGTTAAGGTTTTATTTCCAGAAAGGACTTCAGAGATTCCTGGACGTTACCATTACCTTTTAGCTTCCCTGGGGCTATGCATATATCAGAGATGGTAGCTGAGGACAGCGCCGAGGAATGACATGGCTACAGGAGCCAGAAAGCGACAGACACCTGAGAAGACCGGAATGGTGCTGGAATGACCACACAGTCCTTTTCTGCAAGATAATCATCCGTCTTTTATTATCTGACCGTCTGAATTTCCACCTGAGGAGGAAGGGAGCTAATCTTCATTGAGCATCTGGATGAGAAGCCAGATGCTTTACAACTATCTCTTTATCTTCTTATAATGGTCTTGCCTCATTTACAGGGTAGGATAAAGAAACTGGCTCATGAATGGAGTCACGCCAAGTAGTTACTGGAATTCATTTGTGTCTTGACTCAAAAGATCTTCAGTTCAGTTCAGTTACTCAGCTGTGTCTGACTTTTTGCAACCCCATGGACTGCAGCATACCAGGCTACCCTGTCCATCACCATCTCCTGGAGCTTGCTCAAATTTGTGTCCATCGAGTTGGTGATGCCATCCAACCATCTCATCCTTTGTTGTTCCCTTCTCCTGCCCTCAGGCTTTCCCAGCATCAGGGTTTTTTCCATTGAGTCAGTTCTGCACATCAGGTGGCCAAAGTATTGGAGTTTCAGCTTTGGCATCAGTCTTTACCAATGAATATTCTGGTCTGATTTCCTTTAGGATGGACTGGCTGGATCTCCTTGCAGTCCAAGGGACTCTCAAGAGTCTTCTCCAACACCACAGTTCAAAAGCATCAGTTCTTTGGCGCTCAGCTTTCTTTATAGTCCAACTCTCACATCCATACATGACTATTTATTGGAAAAACCATAGCTTTGACTAGAGGGACCTTTGTTGGCAAAGTAATGTCTCTGCTTTTTAATATTGGGTCACGTTTGTTTTATGAGCAAGGAAGACAAATTAGTATATTTTTCTTACAACAACCACCATTCTTTTCTATCCAGTTTTTTCCTTTTATACTTCTTAGGCCTGTTATCCATTTTTTCCCTCTTTCCCTGGTGAATTTTCTTGACTTTTTAATGTTTTTGAGTTTCTAATTTAGAATTTTCCCGGATTATCTTCTTGCTTCCTGTCTCCCTTATAAGATGAATGGTCCATCTGGGAGTTGTTTTTTAGGCCAGGGAAGAGGGAAGCATGGGAGGTAATTCACTAAACTGCTTCTTAATATTTTGTTTTTATTGGACTAATTTCCTTTATTGACCGAGCATCTGGTATGGACATGATGTGGCCTGACATACCCTCCGGAGACTTAGGATTTAGTTTGGGAGCTAATGGGCTTCCTGGTGGCTCAGTGGTAAAGATTCTGTCTGCTAATGCAGGAGACATGGGTTCGATCCTGGTTGGGAAGATTCCCTGGAGAAGGACATGGCAACCCACTACAGTATTCTTGTCTGGGAAATCCCATGGGCAGAGGAGCCCGGTGGGCTGTAATCCAGAGGGTCGCAAAGAGCCAGGTCGACTTGCTGACTGAGCACGCCCGCATGCTTTGGGGGCTAATAATAATGTACAGCTGACGCTGTGGCAAGTGCAGGCACTTGGTTGATTGTCTAACAGCCAAACAACCCCAAACCAAACAGTTTAGACGGGGAAAAAGGAGCACAACTTAGTACAGATATTACAGAGAGGCCATGGTTCTCAATCCTGGCTTAGGATCAGAATGTTGGGGAAGATTTTAATTCACTAGGTCTGGTGTAGGGCAGGAATCGGTGATTCTGATATGCACAGTGATTTATGCCATTGAGGAGAATCTCTTGTATCACTTAGTTCTCAGAAACAGGTTTGTCTTTCTCTTCTGAATAAACTTTTGCATTTTCCTTTAGCCTGTGCTTTAGGTTGAATCTGGGTAAATTTTGGCTTATTCCCCCTGTCTAGTTTGTAGATCTGTGAACGTGATCTGTGGCTCACTTAACAGAATTTCCAGAGTAGAGTAGAGGTAGGTTCAGTCTTTTAAGGAGTTAATGCAGAATGTAGTGAGGTAGACTTTGTTTGTGTATCTTTTGGGATTAAATTCATCTATTTAATAACAGAGCATCATCATATTATGTAAAGTCTCCTTAATTTGAACTTTTAATTTAAATTTGTATTTTGGAGGCAAGACGGCGGCACCACTGTTCACTGAGTGTGCCGACTGCATGTTTTAATATTGTAGCAGGTCAAATAGAATCTCATTTTGATAATTTTTATTGCTTCCCAATTTCCATTTATCTGCATTAAAATAGTAAAGTATTCTAAATTTAGTCAAAACTATTAAGGAGCTTATCTTTCCAAAGCAGTTTGAAACTGGTTGAAGTTGTGGACTGTTTTCTGTACAGAAATGTGCTGACACTTTCTCTTTAATTGTAGAGAGATGCTGTGTATGACTCAGTCTTTCCAATCAGGGGAGATAAGTGATATGTCCGTTAGTGGCTATTGGTGAGTTTGTTTCTTAAAAGCAGTATGCTGTGTTTCGCTGAACCAGCCTGTCTGATTTCCAGCTGTACAGCGTGTCTTGCAGCTCTTAGTCATTCCTGCACTTGGGCTTGAAGTGGTACTGTGGGCCTTGGTCGTGCTTCTGTTTTTCATCCTGTTTTAACATGTCTGACAGTCACTGTTGATCTGGCCGCCTCCATTCCTGTTCCTAATCGTTACACATAACAACTAGCATTTGAACACTTATTGGCTACCAGGCATTGTGCTTGATGGCTTTACACTTGCTAGCACAAGTGTGTTGCATTCATAATGATATTAACACCTGTGTGCATAGTGCTGCTGGCCGTGTTTTGAGGATTTAAATGTTTGCCTTAGGTCATAGAGGCAGTAATTAATGCAGATCCACATCTGTGCTGGGAACCCGGAGTTGGAACTTGGCTGTACCAGGACCACACCGGGTTTTCATCATTGTGTTCTTCTGCTCAAATTGCTAAGCATCAGTGCTCCTTCAGGAGCTGTCTCCTGGTGACACTAACAGGGAGAGATTACAGTCAGTGACTAGTCAGCCTTTTTTTTTTTTTTAAATGATCACTGGGGATTGTGATTCCAGGGGGGATAGAGTAGCCAGCCACAAGTGTATTAACGTCCCAGGTGCTCACACTGATGGTGTCAAGGGTCACGCTCAGTCCAGGACCGTCACCATTAGAAAGTTGTGCAGAAGTACGTGCTCAGTCCCTCAGTCGCGTCCAGTTCCGTGACCCCATGGACCGCAACCCACCAGGCTGCTCTCTCCATGGCATGTTCTAGGCAAGAACGCTGGAGCTGTTTGCCATTTCCTTCTCGTTTAGTAGAAGCATGTTTGTGATAAATTTAGGAACTGGGTGTATCAGTAAAATCTGCACTACCACTGGTTATGCCATTGTAATGGTTAAGAACTCAGGTGGGGAGCTGAACTGTTTTACATTTATATCTTACCTCTGCCTGTCCTCTGACCCCAGACAAACGATTCAACCTTTCCAGTCCTCGGTTTCCTTACTTGTGATACAAGGGTATTACTAGTACCTTCCTCCAAAGAGAGATTTTGAGGATGGAATAAGATAATAAATACTCGGGGTAACCCAGAGTATTTTGCAAATAGTAAGCTTCACATATTGCCTTCCTGTTGTGAGCCACTAGGAGATCATAGTATTGTAGTACTAAATTTAAATTATGTAAGAGCTCTGAGGTGCACATGACCGAGTTTGTCCCTTAGTGTTAAGCAGACTCATGTCTGTGGCCTCAAGGTCTGCTGTTGTACAGCCTTAGATAGTCGTTTCAGGAATATAAAAATTCCAAGTTCTGAAGTGTTTTGAAACACTTTAGAGTGGCTTATGTTTAAAAATGTTCTTGTTAACGGACTTTTGACATCTGGGGGAGAGGGAGGGGGGGATGATTTGGGAGAATGACACTGAAACATGTATACTATCATATAAGAAATGAAGCGCTAGTCTATGTTCAATGCAGGATACAGGATGCTTGGGGCTGGTGTACGGGATGATCTGGGAGGGTGGGGTGGGGAGGGAGGTGGGAGGGGGCTTCGGCATGGGGAGATCATGTACGCCTGTGGCTGATTCATGTC
>SJYW01049898.1:290852-316060 GCA_006410735.1 Raphicerus campestris
GGGAGAGGGAGAGGGTGGGATGATTTGGGAGAATGGCACTGAAACATGTATACTATCATATAAGAAATGAAGCGCCAGTCTATGTTCAATGCAGGATACAGGATGCTTGGGGCTGGTGTGCGGGATGATCTGGGGAGGTGGGGTGGGGAGGGAGGTGGGAGGGGGCTTCGGCATGGGGAGATCGTGTACACCTGTGGCTGATTCATGTCGATGTATGGCAAACCAATACAGTACTGTAAAATAGAATAAAGTATTAAAAAAAAAAACCATAGAGATACATTAGCCATCAAAAAATGCAATAATATGCAAATAAAATAAGAACATTTCTTATCATTAAAAAATATTCTTGTTAATATGATAGAGAAATAAATGGTAGGGAAATCGATTACCAGGTTATTTTAGTAGACTGGCTGTAGGATAGCTAAAACTTGGAAAAGATGAAGTACAGCTGTTGCGTGTTCGTTTGGAGGGCCGCAGGGAGGAGTGACGCCAAGTGACAGTGACTGAGCAGAAGGAGGGGTTGATGGAATCGTGCCAGTGGTGGGGTTTGGTGTATGAAAAAGATGCCTTTAATGTCAAAATGACTTTGAGAAATAGCGTTTATCTAACCAAACTCTGTCTTCTCTGTAATATTTAAACACATCATAAGTTTCCAAAAGAAAGCCATTAAAACTGTCTTGCCATAAAGGTGGGCTGGGAAACCATTTCCTTCTGAATGAAGTCCTCTGAACCGTGCACAAATTCACTGTAGGGCCTCCGACTGCATGACAACTTGCAGATGACTTGTGATTTGTTTGGTTTCAATTTCCATGTTTGAAATTATGAACATAGACTGTTGAGAACTGTTTAAGGAGCAGCTTGCTTATAATATATATTGTGGTCAGTCCAAGGAGAAGGAAGCGGAGAATGAAGTAGACAGCAGAGTGTCGGAAGCTGTTGACTAACTTTTCTGTAGAGTGGTACATAACCTTCAGATGAGAAAGTGACAGAGTGCAGTATCACCCCCATCTTCAGGCTTTTTCTTAAAGGATAAACTTGTGTTGCAGTTTTACAATTTCTGGAAAAGTGACAGTTTTGCTGGGTGTATCTTAATCAGCTGAGGAGCTGGAGCAGGACGATATCTAAGAATTTTTCCAGCCCTAGGATTTTTATGATTCTTGGTCATCATCTGATGGAAATAATGACTGAAATAGCTGAATACTTGAACATTTCAAAAGTTCAATTGATAGACTTTTTTTTTTTTTAACTAATTCTGAATTTGATTAAGAGGCAGTTTAGATCAGGAGCGCTTTCCAACTCTATTTCTGGAATTCTGTGTTTTTGAGTATTGAATGTTGCATACCAGATTAGTTCTCTCTCTCTTTTTTTCCTTTTCAGTAGACTATGTACTTTACTTAAGAACAATAGAAAACAGCTTTTACTTTTAGCTGTCTTTACTCATTCTAGCCTCCTTTCTAACTTAACCTAACTTCATAGTTTATTTTGGCTGCAAAATCCTGCCCACTTTTTATCTGTTGTAAAAATGTATTTTTCCTTCAATGAGGGGAAAAAATGCAAGCAAATGCATATTTATTTTGGATTATCTTTTCCTCCCATTATTTTCATAACCCCTTGCCATGCCTCTGCCAGTCTTAAAAAATGTTGATTGAATTTGAGGGTAGCTGAAGCACTTTTTTAATGTAGGAATGGTTTGTGAAATGTGGGAGAATTCTAGCAAATTCCAACTCAAAGCATCACCCAGTAGCAGCTTACTGGTGACAGAGTACAGCTTACTAGTATCCCAGCTTACTATTCTGGAATAGTTCTAGGTTTTGAAAGAGTCTGCTAGAGTTTAAAAGACACTTGCTCCTTGAAAGAAAAGCTATGACAAAACTGGATGGTGTCTTAAGCAGAAACATCACTTTGCTGACAAAGGTCCATACAAAGCCGTGTTTTTTCTAGTAGTCATGTACGGATGTGCGAGTGGTCCATAAAGAAAGCTGAGTGCTGCAGAATTGATACTTTTGAATTGTGGTCCTGGAAAAGACTCCTAAGAATCCCTTGGACTGCAAAGGAATCAAACCAGTCAATCCTAAAGGAAATCAACTCTGACTTTTCATTGGAAGAACTGTTGCTGAAGCTCCAATGCTTTGGCTGCGTAATGCGAAGAGGCAACCCGTTGCCAAAGATTCTGATGCTGAGAGAAGACTGAAGGCGAAAGGAGAAGCGGGTGACTGAGGATGAGATGGTTAGACAGTGTCATCGACTGACAGTGGAGGATGGAGGAGCCTGGCGGGTCACAATTGAGGGGCTGAAAAGAGTCGGACACGACTCAGCGGCTGAGTAGCAATAAGAACAACTAGAGTTTTACTTCAGTGTAGAAATCAGGAAAAATTTGACATCCAAAAAAGACCTAGGTGTATGTAAGCCTTATACAACTAGATTTTCATTCACTTTGCAAATTTGAACTTTATGAAGCTACTCTAAGGTGAGAAAAATGGTTTACAGTCCTGCCAGTGTTGCCACAGATTGATCTGTATAGTGCAGAACCTTATTACTCCAAAAAAGCAGAAAACTCCTGAGCGAGCGCTCTGGGAAGATTTCCAGCAACTCTGCTGCTTGTGCTTCAGAGGTTTGCCATCCTGTGCTGGAGGTGGCACTCTCTCCTCCCCCGCCACCTCCCCGTTATAGAAGTGGTGCATTGAATTAGGTGAATATATGAAAGAGTTGTTAATCACCTAGATAATGTTCCATTACCTAGATAGAGATAGTTAAGATTTTGGTTTTCTTCTAGCCTTTTTCTTCCTTGTATGTGGTTAAAAAAACAAAAACATACTGTTGATCAGATTATATAAACTGTTTTCTGCCTTTTTCCATTTAATCCTGTGTTCCCATGTAATACAGCTTCGACTATTTTAAGGGATCACATAATTCTAATGCCTGGAGTTAACATATTTAACTAATTCTGTTAGTAAAAAAAAAAACTTTTTGCAAAATAAGTTTTTCCTCAATTTGATCATTATTTCCTTGTGGTACAGTAAAATTACCAAGTTAAACTTTGAGACTTCAGGTTTCTTTATACATATCATAAAGTTGTTACCTAAAATGCTTTGACTGCTTTATATTTCATACCTGTCATCTGAGTAAGGGAATATTTTGCTGCATCTTTGTCATCAAGAGGTGCTTTTATTTTTCCTGCCGATTCTTGTTTTATAGGTGGAAAGAGGCAGTGAAGTTATACCTCTCTTAGAAATGCTGTGATTGCCTGGTCAGTTCTTGGCCTTCGGTTTGGTCTGAACCCAATTCTGGGGACTTCATGATCATCCCTTCAATATTATTAGCTAAGCTTTGTAATAAACACATGAGTGTTTGTGTTAGACCACATCTGGAATAGGTTCAGTAAAACCCCGCTATCACTGAATAGGGGCTTCCCTGGTGGCTCAGAGGTTAAAGCGTCTGCCTCTGATGCTGGAGACCCGGGTTCGATCCCTGGGTCGGGAAGATCCCCTGGAGGAGGAAATGGTAACCCATTCCAGTATTCTTGCCTAGAGAATCCCATGGACGGAGAATACAGTCCACAGGGTCGCAAAGAGTCGGACATGACTGAGCGACTTCACTTCACGTCACTGAATAGCTAAGCAAACATTTGCACATTCTCCACGAAGGAAAAAGATCACCTAGCAGAGCCGTCCGTGTATGTGGTGTTCCGTGCTCATCCTTTGTATGGCTAGCAGTTGCTTTTGGAGAACCAGTTTGTGCATCCAGAAGAGCCGGTCCAGACTTCTCTGCCTGTCCCCTCATGTTGTCTTTGCTTTTGACTGGAACTCAGAGGTTCACAGCTAGTTGACAGGTTACATACAGACTTGCTTATTAAACTTCACCTCTGTGTTTACTAGACCTATTTTTGTTTTTTAGGTAAAACTCTTTATTTAAATTTCTCTCCTTCTGGAATTTCGTCCCGTGTTCTGAAATGCTTCACTTATTGTAACTGACTATATTGTAAACTCACAATCCTACCCAGGGAGGACTTGACTTTGATACTGTGGAGACTGGTGCAAGAATCTTCAACAAGCAGTTGTTGTAAGAATAAAAAGAACAGTTCTTCTAAATTCATTGGTAGAAATGGTCCCATCTGATATCAGATGGGTGAATCTTTTCTTAAATTCACTAGTTTTCAGTTGCCTTAAGGTTGTTCAGGCGCACTCACAAAGATGTCAGTAGGGTGGTGCATCAGGGTTCTCACACACTTTTTATTTGTCCTAGGAAAACTGCTTTCTCAGTCATTCGCTTATTCTTCTCATATGCAGTTGGAAGAATGTTACTTGAAACTCATTGCTCAGCCTCTAGCAAAGTAAATGATGGCTATTCAGAAGCCAAGGGTTAAGTTTAGGAATGGGTTAGTGTGGTGGAAATTGGAAAAAAAAAAACTTTTTTTTTTGAACAGTAGTTTAAACAATGCAAGTGGATCTCACTAAAGGGACTGCAATAGTGGTTAGGAGAGCAACAGCATGATAGCAGGAGGAACTGCAGAAACATACTTCACTCTGAGCTCAGGCTCATGCCGTTTGCAAGTCTGAACATTCTGCTCAGGTCTTTATGTGGTTATGTTTTCACACATGTAAATATTTAGGAGTGGATTGCTGGGTTAGACTGTTTTGCAAAGTGGCTATACCATTTTACATTCCCACCAGCAGTACTTCATTTTTTCCCCCCACACTTTTGCCAACAGTTGCTATTTTAAAGTAACAGCATTTACTTTAAATTTAATGTGATTGGTATATGGACTCTGTTAGTCATTTTCATTGTAGCCATCTGGTGGGTGTGTATTGGTAATGGTTATTGACATTGAGCATTTTTTCCTGTACTCATTTGCCATTTAGTTTCTTTGATGAAGTACCAATTGACGATTAAATTTTTTGTTAAGTTTTAAGAGTTCTTTATATATTCTGGATACAAATCATATATTTGATTTGCAGATATTTTTTCCTGCTCTGTGGTTGGTATTTTCATTTTCTTACGGATGTCTTTGGGAGAGGAAAAGTTTTAAATTCTGAATAAGTCTTGCTTGTCATGTATTCTTTTATGCGTTCTGTATTTTGACGTCATATCTAAGAGATCTTTGCTTTAGCCAAAATCATGAAGATTTTCTCCTGCTTTTCTTCCAGAAGTTTTACACTTTCAGCTCTTCCTTTGGCTTTTGCCTGTGATCCATTTTTGTGTGTTATGCAAGCTAAGGGTTCCTTTTTTTTTTTGGCATGTGGATATTCACTTGTCCTAGCGTCATTTGTTGAAAAGATTCCTAATAGCTGCTTTAAGCTGTATTGCTGCCTCTCAGTCTGGGACTCACTAAAGAGCAGAAGCCTTCATTTCCTGGTCGAGTTAGGGCAAGAAGGAGGGAGGCGGTTTGTCTTTGAGTCTTGGCCTTGTTGTGAGGAGATCTTGTACCGTAGTTTGCTTGATTCTGATTTTGTCTATTAAGACATTCACAGAGTCTTTGTAAGCAGTAGAGTTTTAGGCAGCTTGGCTTTAGTTAAGATGATGCTTGCTCTGTTATTCTCTCCCTCTGAGGGAGATTATGGAATCTTATTTTAACACAGTTTGGATTGGATAAGCCTGGGATAGTACAAGCTAACTTGCACATTTGTTAAAACTAGTTCTATTAGGAGAGTGATGAAACCCTACTGAAAACATTTTTTCTTTTTCTTTTTCAAAACAGGTGTTTCTAACTGTGTAAGTGAAACAGGTTATTACAGAAACTTGGAAATTATCAAAGTATTAAGAAAAACCTTTCTTTCCTCACCAGTATCAACCTGGTTTTGGTACCTCCAGTTACTTTAAATTTCATGTGGTTGGTATATGGACCCTCTACAGTGTAGTTTTGGGGAACAGTATTTTGATCTCCTGATGAATTCAGGCCCGTCTTGTTGCATTTCTCCTGGGAATGGGAAAAGATGAAGAGCTAATGCTTGATGAGAATCTATTGTGAGCCAAGCTTTGAACCCCATAAAGCTCCATGAAGTATTAAAATTACATTATGTGTTATTTAAATATTATTAAATTTTAAACAATTCAGTTTGAAAAATTTATGCCCCCTCTCCAACTTCCTTACCTCCCCCTTGCTTTTTTAGTCTTGGGTTAAGTTATTTGCCCCGTGTCTTTCAGTGAGTGATAAACCTGAATATCGGGGGAAAGTGTGAGCATCATTCATTTAAAATAGTTAACCTGCATTTTCTTTCATGGTTGGAAAAGTTTTAAAAGCAAGAGGATAGAATAGTTATTTTGTTCCTTTTATTGTCCTGCTCCTGTGGCCTCCCTTTTATTGTCTGTCAGAAGTTCCCCGGGTCTCTTTATGTCCTGCTCAGATTAAGGTTTCTACTCTCTGCCACTCCCTGCAACTCCAAGAGCCTTAGTTCTAACTGTGGTATTTGTTAACTGAATAGAAAGATAAAGAAGAGAGCTAGGATTTTTAACAAGGAAAATCTCTTGAATTGGATTGATTTCATCAGCAGTTTTAGTGAGCATTAACTAATAACTAGATGTTGACTACCAGGCAAGCCACTCCATTTCTTCATCTCTAAAATGAGTCAGCTGCTCCACATAGACTTTTCTAGCGTACATTAGCTAGATTTTTGTGTTAGTGGAACCATGAGATTTAATACATTTCTGTTGATAGGGTTGGGAGTAATTGCCATAAGGATCAGTATTAAAAGAGCCTCTGTCTTTTTCTGCGTGTGTGGGTGCTCAGTTGTGTCTAAGTCTCTGTGACCCCATGGACTGTAGCCCACCAGGCTCCTCTGTCCATGGGATTTCCCAAGCAAGGATGCTGGAGTGGGTTGCCATTTGCTCCTCCAGGGGCTCTTCCCGATCCTGGGTTTGTACCTGCATCTCCTGTGTCTCCTGCATTGGCAGGCAGATTCTTTACCAGTGAGTCACCTGGGAAGCCCCTGTTTTCTCCACAGTATCCTTAAATCTCAAATCATCATACTATTTGCATTGGAGTTAATGGGTAAAAAGTGTCAATTCCAGTGTGCTCTGTGTCGGATATTTGTAATCTTGGAGTCTCGTGTTTCTTTCTTCTTGTTTAGGAGGTATTTACGACTGTCAAGGCCTTCTTGACAGCCAGAACGTCCCATTGATGCCCTCATTTTATTAGCTAGCATTGCTTACTCTTATCTTGTGCTTATGCTGTTGCCATAGTATCCTGTCTGGAAACAGAAAGGTGGTTGATAAGTCTGTACAGGAATCAGATTTTTCCCCCTCACTGACATTTGCCAGCAGATTTTTTTTTTTTTTTCCTTGATTCAGGCCAAGGCCTGGAGGTATAATTAGTGCTAAGGGTTGGGGGTGGTGTGGGGGGAGGTGGCATGTTTGGACTCTGAACAGTTAAAAGCAGAGTCTTTATATTAACCCACTCTGTTAATCACTACACTGTTTTGTTGGTGATTTAAGACTTTCTGCTTGAACCATCTGCTTGTCATAGGAATTACATTTATTCCTGATAAATGTCATATTTGAGCTGAACATATAGAACTGAGACTGGAGCATCTNNNTTTCTTTGATGAAGTACCAATTGACGATTAAATTTTTTGTTAAGTTTTAAGAGTTCTTTATATATTCTGGATACAAATCATATATTTGATTTGCAGATATTTTTTCCTGCTCTGTGGTTGGTATTTTCATTTTCTTACGGATGTCTTTGGGAGAGGAAAAGTTTTAAATTCTGAATAAGTCTTGCTTGTCATGTATTCTTTTATGCGTTCTGTATTTTGACGTCATATCTAAGAGATCTTTGCTTTAGCCAAAATCATGAAGATTTTCTCCTGCTTTTCTTCCAGAAGTTTTACACTTTCAGCTCTTCCTTTGGCTTTTGCCTGTGATCCATTTTTGTGTGTTATGCAAGCTAAGGGTTCCTTTTTTTTTTTGGCATGTGGATATTCACTTGTCCTAGCGTCATTTGTTGAAAAGATTCCTAATAGCTGCTTTAAGCTGTATTGCTGCCTCTCAGTCTGGGACTCACTAAAGAGCAGAAGCCTTCATTTCCTGGTCGAGTTAGGGCAAGAAGGAGGGAGGCGGTTTGTCTTTGAGTCTTGGCCTTGTTGTGAGGAGATCTTGTACCGTAGTTTGCTTGATTCTGATTTTGTCTATTAAGACATTCACAGAGTCTTTGTAAGCAGAAGAGTTTTAGGCAGCTTGGCTTTAGTTAAGATGATGCTTGCTCTGTTATCCTCTCCCTCTGAGGGAGATTATGGAATCTTATTTTAACACACAGTTTGGATTGGATAAGCCTGGGATAGTACAAGCTAACTTGCACATTTGTTAAAACTAGTTCTATTAGGAGAGTGATGAAACCCTACTGAAAACATTTTTTCTTTTTCTTTTTCAAAACAGGTGTTTCTAACTGTGTAAGTGAAACAGGTTATTACAGAAACTTGGAAATTATCAAAGTATTAAGAAAAACCTTTCTTTCCTCACCAGTATCAACCTGGTTTTGGTACCTCCAGTTACTTTAAATTTCATGTGGTTGGTATATGGACCCTCTACAGTGTAGTTTTGGGGAACAGTATTTTGATCTCCTGATGAATTCAGGCCCGTCTTGTTGCATTTCTCCTGGGAATGGGAAAAGATGAAGAGCTAATGCTTGATGAGAATCTATTGTGAGCCAAGCTTTGAACCCCATAAAGCTCCATGAAGTATTAAAATTACATTATGTGTTATTTAAATATTATTAAATTTTAAACAATTCAGTTTGAAAAATTTATGCCCCCTCTCCAACTTCCTTACCTCCCCCTTGCTTTTTTAGTCTTGGGTTAAGTTATTTGCCCCGTGTCTTTCAGTGAGTGATAAACCTGAATATCGGGGGAAAGTGTGAGCATCATTCATTTAAAATAGTTAACCTGCATTTTCTTTCATGGTTGGAAAAGTTTTAAAAGCAAGAGGATAGAATAGTTATTTTGTTCCTTTTATTGTCCTGCTCCTGTGGCCTCCCTTTTATTGTCTGTCAGAAGTTCCCCGGGTCTCTCTATGTCCTGCTCAGATTAAGGTTTCTACTCTCTGCCACTCCCTGCAACTCCAAGAGCCTTAGTTCTAACTGTGGTATTTGTTAACTGAATAGAAAGATAAAGAAGAGAGCTAGGATTTTTAACAAGGAAAATCTCTTGAATTGGATTGATTTCATCAGCAGTTTTAGTGAGCATTAACTAATAACTAGATGTTGACTACCAGGCAAGCCACTCCATTTCTTCATCTCTAAAATGAGTCAGCTGCTCCACATAGACTTTTCTAGCGTACATTAGCTAGATTTTTGTGTTAGTGGAACCATGAGATTTAATACATTTCTGTTGATAGGGTTGGGAGTAATTGCCATAAGGATCAGTATTAAAAGAGCCTCTGTCTTTTTCTGCGTGTGTGGGTGCTCAGTTGTGTCTAAGTCTCTGTGACCCCATGGACTGTAGCCCACCAGGCTCCTCTGTCCATGGGATTTCCCAAGCAAGGATGCTGGAGTGGGTTGCCATTTGCTCCTCCAGGGGCTCTTCCCGATCCTGGGTTTGTACCTGCATCTCCTGTGTCTCCTGCATTGGCAGGCAGATTCTTTACCAGTGAGTCACCTGGGAAGCCCCTGTTTTCTCCACAGTATCCTTAAATCTCAAATCATCATACTATTTGCATTGGAGTTAATGGGTAAAAAGTGTCAATTCCAGTGTGCTCTGTGTCGGATATTTGTAATCTTGGAGTCTCGTGTTTCTTTCTTCTTGTTTAGGAGGTATTTACGACTGTCAAGGCCTTCTTGACAGCCAGAACGTCCCATTGATGCCCTCATTTTATTAGCTAGCATTGCTTACTCTTATCTTGTGCTTATGCTGTTGCCATAGTATCCTGTCTGGAAACAGAAAGGTGGTTGATAAGTCTGTACAGGAATCAGATTTTCCCCCCTCACTGACATTTGCCAGCAGATTTTTTTTTTTTTTTTTTTCTTGATTCAGGCCAAGGCCTGGAGGTATAATTAGTGCTAAGGGTTGGGGGTGGTGTGGGGGGAGGTGGCATGTTTGGACTCTGAACAGTTAAAAGCAGAGTCTTTATATTAACCCACTCTGTTAATCACTACACTGTTTTGTTGGTGATTTAAGACTTTCTGCTTGAACCATCTGCTTGTCATAGGAATTACATTTATTCCTGATAAATGTCATATTTGAGCTGAACATATAGAACTGAGACTGGAGCATCTTCCTGCTTCTTGGTGTATCAGACACATTAAAACAAAACAGAAAGCAACCGAAGACAGTGGGCTCCAGCCACTCTTAACATATTTGGACCAGTGAATCAAAGTGAAAAATGATAAAAGGTCGTTCTGGAGATGCGGAAGAGAAACTCTAAAGGAAATAAGCAGGGCTCTTATTCTAGTGCCAGTGAACCTCTGACTTGGTTGCAGGATTCATCCACATGCGAATAGGAGGTTGCTGAGAGTAAAACCCTCACTTTGCACTGATTGTTGTTTCTGCTCTTCACGTGTTCAGAAGAACTAGGGAAGGGGGGAGCTGTCAGCCGTTGACTGAAATACCCCCAAGCTCAACAGTGTCTGTCTAGGATGTTGGAGGGGAAACGCGGATTCTGGTTCTGCCTTTTTCAGAAGACACTGGCCCGTGTAGGCTTTGTGGGAAAGGTATTACAATTTAGATACAATTTAGTGAGGTTAACACGGAATCCTGCAGCACGTCCTGGTGATCAGATTTTGTTCTGGGCGGGCTTCTGCTTTCCATTTTTGAACCTCTTCCTTTCCGGCCACGTTCTCTCCCAGCCCCTGTGCCCTGGAGTATTTCTGTTACCACAGAATAGTTAACTGTTCCCTTTTTTTTTTTTTTAAACAAAAATTTAACGTCTTTTTAAAATTATTGCTGTTTTGACATGCACACACTGCTATATGTGTTCATTTTTGGTCAGTTTGCTTTTGGCTGTGCTAGGTTCTTGTCGCTGCGCACAGGCCTTCCCTAGTTGTGGCCAACGGGGGGCTGCTCTCGAGTTGCAGAGCGGAGGCTCCAGGGCGCCCGGGTCTCAGTACTTGCGGCACATGGTCTCGGTTGCTCCATGGCATGTGGGATCCTTTGGGACCAGGGATCGAATCTGTGTCCCTGCATTGGTAGGCTGGTTCCTAACCACCGGGCCCCCAGGGAAGCCCTAGTTAGGTCTTCATGTGGCACAGTCATCAGGCATCAAAGGCAGAGCATGTTTGCGCAGCATCGTGCATACTGTGTTCCCATCTCACATCTTGCCTTCTCTTGCAGGGTTTGAGACTTGAACTCTTTTCCTACTTTTCCCTCACCATCCACATGCTTTCTCAACGCCAAATCTCTTATCTTCTGATCTCTGATAAGTACTGGGAAATTATCATCTGATTAAGACAATTCTCTGGTATGAGCCTCTTTGAGGTTATTTACATTGTTTTAATTGGCTCAGATGGTAAAGCGTCTGCTTTACCATGCAGTGCGGGAGACCTGGGTTCAATCCCTGGGTCAGGAAGATCCCCTGGAGAAAGGAAATGGCAACCTACTCCAGTACTCTTGCCTGGAAAATCCCATAGACAGAGGAGGCTGGTAGGCTACAGTCCATGGGGTCGCAAAGAGTTGGACATGACTGAGCAACTTCACTCACTCACATTGTTTTAAAGATGTCGGATAGTTTTAATCAATACTCAGAATAGTTCATGGGCCTTGTTTTTGAAATTCACAAAACACCAAAGAAAGTGGTAACAGCTTGGCACTTTACTGTCTCTAAACCAACATTTCTAGAATTCACAGTGGAAGTTACGGGTATAATGATACTCCTAAGAGTCAGCCTAGAGAAAACTTGATTGATGTGTTCTCTTTTTGGAACAGAAATGTAAACTAATATATCTTAGAATTTTTAGTGATTGTTGATGCAGGAAATTTGTTACTGAAGGTAGTCTGTATCCTGAAATGTCATTAAATTCTGTTTTCCTGTCTGCTTGTCATATTATGAAGATAGTTTATACAGAAGTATAGACTGTATAAATTCATATAATTATGTCTTCCTTTGGGCTCCCGCAGCACTGTAATTTACCTTAGACTGACTTAGGATGAAAGATACTAACTGGAAAAAAAGCCAGTTTATAATTAAATTCATAAAGGTACTAACGGGACAGAGCCAAAGAGTATTTGTATTTGTCTTATTGTAAATGGCGCTACCTGATGTTTTTTCTCCATGTATTTGGCTTAGTTGTAGAATTACCATGATTGGTGCGCAGCCTGGAATTGCTGGAGTTGCAATGGCAGCGGCCTCTAAAGATCTTGATATAGTTTGGGGCTCTCGAATCTGACCTTACTGTGAAGAAAGCAAGGAATCCCTGGGAGGGTTTCATCAGAGAATTGCCACACAAATCATCATCAAATTGTGGAGAAGCTGAGCCTTGTGATAACTGGTGGTTATGCTTAGTGGCAGGGAGAACAGTAGGGAAGCTATATGGTCCAAGAGAGAGGGTTAGGGTTTGGGTAGGAGGAACGGGTACAGAGACAGTGTAAGCTCCGGCACTTTGGCCACCCGATGCAGAGAGCCAGCTCATTGGAGAAGACCCTGAGGATGGCAAAGATTGAAGGCAAAAGAAGAGGGGAGCAGAGGATGAGGCATTGCTGAGACAGCGTGTCCACCTCGGTGGACGTGAGTTTGCGCAAACTCAGGGAGATAGTGGAGGACAGGGGCGCCTGATGTGCCGCAGTCCACGGGGTTGCTATGTTGGACCCAACTTAGAGACTGGACAGCGGCAGAGGTGGAGTAGAGCTTGCTGAGAAGCCGTAGGAGGGGAAGGAGAGGGGGATCAGTGCATGGGAGGACTTGAGGTGAGGCCACTAACGAGGGTGAAGGACAGAGTGAGCGTGTGGGAGGTGGGTTGGTAGGGAGCATTCGTGGGGAATAGGATGTCTGGCAGGCTGTTGGCAGTTAGGAGGGTGTGGAGCTTTTAAGTTAGAGCTAGGGAGTCAATGTCAGGAGCACCCTGCATGTGAGTGATGGTTGCAGCTGAGGGAGTGGGGTGGGGAAAATATTTGTTGGCTGCGAGGGCTGTCTGGAGGTAGTGAGTTGTTGCCTAGGTCGTCTGGCGAGGTAGACATGTCTTTTCTTCCTTCACATTTTGCCCAATCCTTCCTAAAGTGCTGGGCTCTGATGAGAATTTAACTTAAAATCCATCGTATCGTTAATCATTGTATAACTAGATGACAGCATAAATATTTGAGTTTCAGAATGTACTCCAAGGAGTCAGTCCTGCCTGATGAATAAGAGCATGAACTCTAGAGCCAGGATGCCTGGGCTGTGTGCTTACTGGTTGTGTGACCTTGACAGTGTCTTCCACCTCTGTTGCTCCATTGCTTCTTTTGTAAAGCTGAGATAAAAATGATCATCACAAGGATTAAATGGTTTCTTACTTTAAAGCCCTTATACCAGAACTTGATATGTCATAAGCTCAAGTTGCAGTTAACTAGCTATTGTCATCATACACTCTGATATCTGTTCTAAATGATTCCAGTGATAATCTGGTACATTGACAGTCTAGTAACTTGCAGTTAAAAATGTCTCTCCCCAGATCTTTTTCCCTTGCCAGTAACTTTAAAAACTAATGAGCAGAAATGGATTTGAATTTCTTGTCCTCTTTTTGCTTGCTGCACTTTGGGTGAAGTTGGAGCAGCTCTGTGTCCCTCTTGGTTGTAGATGAGATAGGAAGTGTAGCCACAGCAATAGTAGGTCTTGAGCCTGTTGCTTTCTTCTCCTCCCTCCTCATTGTGCTCTTTCTGACTGTGTGGATGCTGCTGTCAGCCCCTACATGGGCTGTCTGGGGCTTGAAAATGAGCTGCCATTCATTGAAATTTGTACTTTTAATCCTCCAGTCAGCTGCTGTAATCACTAGAAATTTCAGAGGAGGCCAGGTAAGTAAAAGTAATATTTTGTGTCGGGCAGACTGCCCTTGGTAATGTCGGAGGTTGGGTGGGTGGTCAGGGTTTGCGTTCCACCCGGTTCTACCGTTGAGCACGTTACCTTTTAGGGCCTCATTGTCCTTCTCTGTAAGAGAAAAGGGATGGGGTCTTTGTTATCAGCATTTCCATTGAGCTCTGATAATGTCATTCCTAGAAACAGGACTCAAAAGTTAAGTGTATCCTAGCAAGAAATGTAGAAAATAAGAAAGCGGATTTAAAAATGTTTAGTGTTATATCTTTTTATTGTCACCATAGCTTGATCACCTGGTGCAGGAAAAGAAGCAGGTTTGGGGAAACGCACACGTTCACAGCTTCGTGGTGTTTGAGGGGAACATGCTTAGTATTTTGGCCTGTGCTTTTGAGAGGTGTATGGCCTGTGCTTTTGAGAGGTGTACCTGAAATATGGGATAGTTACTCAGTGTTAGCTCAGTTTTCAAGGAGTTTCATGAAGACTTTTTCTATTGTGTTGCTCAACTGGTATTTTTCAGTATTGACTCAAATGGAGAAGTCACTTAAACAGTGCTCCTGGCAATGTATACCATTAATCAGTTAATTAGCACCTGGGGATCCACTGTGTAACTGTCATAGAATCGAAAGTCTCACCGGCCCACGTGAGTCTGTGATTCTCTCCTTACTCCTCTCAATAACTGGCATCACTATCAGTCTGTGTCATGTGACACAGAAATCTAGAAATCATCCTTGTCCTCCCTTTTTCTTAGTCCCTGTGTATATTACATTTATCAGCAGATCTTGTGTTTAATATCCACTTATCTGTCATCTGCCCCCTTCTTTTCATCTTTGTCACTCTCCCCTTAGTGCTGGCTGTTCCTGCTTACCTTAATTAACTGCACAGCATTCTAGCTGGAGTCTGTGTCCACTTCGTGCCTTCTTTCACGTCTTCCCATTACATAAACAAGTGAGCCTTTTAAAATAAAAATCTAATCATGATCCTTACTTTTATAAAATAGAGACCAAAGTAGTTGACAGTAGGCCTTATATGGTCTCGCCTCTACAATCCTTTCCACCCTAATTTCAACCCACTGAATGCTCTCTGAGGCTCATTTCACTTTTCTTGTAAGAAATTGAGCCAGATCACTATTAATAAAAGAGAAATTGTTGGTTATCCAAAGTCACAGGTCTTTTTCTACGTATGTTGACAAAGTAGGTTTCTTCTCTCCTTTGGGTCTTTTGGTGTAAATTCTGGGTGTTTTGAAGTAGAAGTGCAGCGTTCATTTAGACCTGTATTAAATTCCATCTCAGGACATTTGGCCTCTCGTGTATTTCTTGGCCCACGCTTTTAGTCNTTTTTTTTTTTTTTTTTCTTGATTCAGGCCAAGGCCTGGAGGTATAATTAGTGCTAAGGGTTGGGGGTGGTGTGGGGGGAGGTGGCATGTTTGGACTCTGAACAGTTAAAAGCAGAGTCTTTATATTAACCCACTCTGTTAATCACTACACTGTTTTGTTGGTGATTTAAGACTTTCTGCTTGAACCATCTGCTTGTCATAGGAATTACATTTATTCCTGATAAATGTCATATTTGAGCTGAACATATAGAACTGAGACTGGAGCATCTTCCTGCTTCTTGGTGTATCAGACACATTAAAACAAAACAGAAAGCAACCGAAGACAGTGGGCTCCAGCCACTCTTAACATATTTGGACCAGTGAATCAAAGTGAAAAATGATAAAAGGTCGTTCTGGAGATGCGGAAGAGAAACTCTAAAGGAAATAAGCAGGGCTCTTATTCTAGTGCCAGTGAACCTCTGACTTGGTTGCAGGATTCATCCACATGCGAATAGGAGGTTGCTGAGAGTAAAACCCTCACTTTGCACTGATTGTTGTTTCTGCTCTTCACGTGTTCAGAAGAACTAGGGAAGGGGGGAGCTGTCAGCCGTTGACTGAAATACCCCCAAGCTCAACAGTGTCTGTCTAGGATGTTGGAGGGGAAACGCGGATTCTGGTTCTGCCTTTTTCAGAAGACACTGGCCCGTGTAGGCTTTGTGGGAAAGGTATTACAATTTAGATACAATTTAGTGAGGTTAACACGGAATCCTGCAGCACGTCCTGGTGATCAGATTTTGTTCTGGGCGGGCTTCTGCTTTCCATTTTTGAACCTCTTCCTTTCCGGCCACGTTCTCTCCCAGCCCCTGTGCCCTGGAGTATTTCTGTTACCACAGAATAGTTAACTGTTTCCCTTTTTTTTTTTTTAAACAAAAATTTAACGTCTTTTTAAAATTATTGCTGTTTTGACATGCACACACTGCTATATGTGTTCATTTTTGGTCAGTTTGCTTTTGGCTGTGCTAGGTTCTTGTCGCTGCGCACAGGCCTTCCCTAGTTGTGGCCAACGGGGGGCTGCTCTCGAGTTGCAGAGCGGAGGCTCCAGGGCGCCCGGGTCTCAGTACTTGCTGCACACGGTCTCGGTTGCTCCATGGCATGTGGGATCCTTTGGGACCAGGGATCGAATCTGTGTCCCTGCATTGGTAGGCTGGTTCCTAACCACCGGGCCCCCAGGGAAGCCCTAGTTAGGTCTTCATGTGGCACAGTCATCAGGCATCAAAGGCAGAGCATGTTTGCGCAGCATCGTGCATACTGTGTTCCCATCTCACATCTTGCCTTCTCTTGCAGGGTTTGAGACTTGAACTCTTTCCTACTTTTCCCTCACCATCCACATGCTTTCTCAACGCCAAATCTCTTATCTTCTGATCTCTGATAAGTACTGGGAAATTATCATCTGATTAAGACAATTCTCTGGTATGAGCCTCTTTGAGGTTATTTACATTGTTTTAATTGGCTCAGATGGTAAAGCGTCTGCTTTACCATGCAGTGCGGGAGACCTGGGTTCAATCCCTGGGTCAGGAAGATCCCCTGGAGAAAGGAAATGGCAACCTACTCCAGTACTCTTGCCTGGAAAATCCCATAGACAGAGGAGGCTGGTAGGCTACAGTCCATGGGGTCGCAAAGAGTTGGACATGACTGAGCAACTTCACTCACTCACATTGTTTTAAAGATGTCGGATAGTTTTAATCAATACTCAGAATAGTTCATGGGCCTTGTTTTTGAAATTCACAAAACACCAAAGAAAGTGGTAACAGCTTGGCACTTTACTGTCTCTAAACCAACATTTCTAGAATTCACAGTGGAAGTTACGGGTATAATGATACTCCTAAGAGTCAGCCTAGAGAAAACTTGATTGATGTGTTCTCTTTTTGGAACAGAAATGTAAACTAATATATCTTAGAATTTTTAGTGATTGTTGATGCAGGAAATTTGTTACTGAAGGTAGTCTGTATCCTGAAATGTCATTAAATTCTGTTTTCCTGTCTGCTTGTCATATTATGAAGATAGTTTATACAGAAGTATAGACTGTATAAATTCATATAATTATGTCTTCCTTTGGGCTCCCGCAGCACTGTAATTTACCTTAGACTGACTTAGGATGAAAGATACTAACTGGAAAAAAAGCCAGTTTATAATTAAATTCATAAAGGTACTAACGGGACAGAGCCAAAGAGTATTTGTATTTGTCTTATTGTAAATGGCGCTACCTGATGTTTTTTCTCCATGTATTTGGCTTAGTTGTAGAATTACCATGATTGGTGCGCAGCCTGGAATTGCTGGAGTTGCAATGGCAGCGGCCTCTAAAGATCTTGATATAGTTTGGGGCTCTCGAATCTGACCTTACTGTGAAGAAAGCAAGGAATCCCTGGGAGGGTTTCATCAGAGAATTGCCACACAAATCATCATCAAATTGTGGAGAAGCTGAGCCTTGTGATAACTGGTGGTTATGCTTAGTGGCAGGGAGAACAGTAGGGAAGCTATATGGTCCAAGAGAGAGGGTTAGGGTTTGGGTAGGAGGAACGGGTACAGAGACAGTGTAAGCTCCGGCACTTTGGCCACCCGATGCAGAGAGCCAGCTCATTGGAGAAGACCCTGAGGATGGCAAAGATTGAAGGCAAAAGAAGAGGGGAGCAGAGGATGAGGCATTGCTGAGACAGCGTGTCCACCTCGGTGGACGTGAGTTTGCGCAAACTCAGGGAGATAGTGGAGGACAGGGGCGCCTGATGTGCCGCAGTCCACGGGGTTGCTATGTTGGACCCAACTTAGAGACCGGACAGCGGCAGAGGTGGAGTAGAGCTTGCTGAGAAGCCGTAGGAGGGGAAGGAGAGGGGGATCAGTGCATGGGAGGACTTGAGGTGAGGCCACTAACGAGGGTGAAGGACAGAGTGAGCGTGTGGGAGGTGGGTTGGTAGGGAGCATTCGTGGGGAATAGGATGTCTGGCAGGCTGTTGGCAGTTAGGAGGGTGTGGAGCTTTTAAGTTAGAGCTAGGGAGTCAATGTCAGGAGCACCCTGCATGTGAGTGATGGTTGCAGCTGAGGGAGTGGGGTGGGGAAAATATTTGTTGGCTGCGAGGGCTGTCTGGAGGTAGCGAGTTGTTGCCTAGGTCGTCTGGCGAGGTAGATATGCCTTTTCTTCCTTCACATTTTGCCCAATCCTTCCTAAAGCGCTGGGCTCTGATGAGAATTTAACTTAAAATCCATCGTATCGTTAATCATTGTATAACTAGATGACAGCATAAATATTTGAGTTTCAGAATGTACTCCAAGGAGTCAGTCCTGCCTGATGAATAAGAGCATGAACTCTAGAGCCAGGATGCCTGGGCTGTGTGCTTACTGGTTGTGTGACCTTGACAGTGTCTTCCACCTCTGTTGCTCCATTGCTTCTTTTGTAAAGCTGAGATAAAAATGATCATCACAAGGATTAAATGGTTTCTTACTTTAAAGCCCTTATACCAGAACTTGATATGTCATAAGCTCAAGTTGCAGTTAACTAGCTATTGTCATCATACACTCTGATATCTGTTCTAAATGATTCCAGTGATAATCTGGTACATTGACAGTCTAGTAACTTGCAGTTAAAAATGTCTCTCCCCAGATCTTTTTCCCTTGCCAGTAACTTTAAAAACTAATGAGCAGAAATGGATTTGAATTTCTTGTCCTCTTTTTGCTTGCTGCACTTTGGGTGAAGTTGGAGCAGCTCTGTGTCCCTCTTGGTTGTAGATGAGATAGGAAGTGTAGCCACAGCAATAGTAGGTCTTGAGCCTGTTGCTTTCTTCTCCTCCCTCCTCATTGTGCTCTTTCTGACTGTGTGGATGCTGCTGTCAGCCCCTACATGGGCTGTCTGGGGCTTGAAAATGAGCTGCCATTCATTGAAATTTGTACTTTTAATCCTCCAGTCAGCTGCTGTAATCACTAGAAATTTCAGAGGATGCCAGGTAAGTAAAAGTAATATTTTGTGTCGGGCAGACTGCCCTTGGTAATGTGGGAGGTTGGGTGGGTGGTCAGGGTTTGCGTTCCACCTGGTTCTACCGTTGAGCACGTTACCTTTTAGGGCCTCATTGTCCTTCTCTGTAAGAGAAAAGGGATGGGGTCTTTGTTATCAGCATTTCCATTGAGCTCTGATAATGTCATTCCTAGAAACAGGACTCAAAAGTTAAGTGTATCCTAGCAAGAAATGTAGAAAATAAGAAAGCGGATTTAAAAATGTTTAGTGTTACATCTTTTTATTGTCACCATAGCTTGATCACCTGGTGCAGGAAAGAAGCAGGTTTGGAGAAACGCACACGTTCACAGCTTCGTGGTGTTTGAGGGGAACATGCTTAGTATTTTGGCCTGTGCTTTTGAGAGGTGTATGGCCTGTGCTTTTGAGAGGTGTACCTGAAATATGGGATAGTTACTCAGTGTTAGCTCAGTTTTCAAGGAGTTTCATGAAGACTTTTTCTATTGTGTTGCTCAACTGGTATTTTTCAGTATTGACTCAAATGGAGAAGTCACTTAAACAGTGCTCCTGGCAATGTATACCATTAATCAGTTAATTAGCACCTGGGGATCCACTGTGTAACTGTCATAGAATCGAAAGTCTTACCAGCCCACGTGAGTCTGTGATTCTCTCCTTACTCCTCTCAATAACTGGCATCACTATCAGTCTGTGTCATGTGACACAGAAATCTAGAAATCATCCTTGTCCTCCCTTTTTCTTAGTCCCTGTGTATATTACGTTTATCAGCAGATCTTGTGTTTAATATCCACTTATCTGTCATCTGCCCCCTTCTTTTCATCTTTGTCACTCTCCCCTTAGTGCTGGCTGTTCCTGCTTACCTTAATTAACTGCACAGCATTCTAGCTGGAGTCTGTGTCCACTTCCTGCCTTCTTTCACGTCTTCCCATTACATAAACAAGTGAGCCTTTTAAAATAAAAATCTAATCATGATCCTTACTTTTATAAAATAGAGACCAAAGTAGTTGACAGTAGGCCTTATATGGTCTCGCCTCTACAATCCTTTCCACCCTAATTTCAACCCACTGAATGCTCTCTGAGGCTCATTTCACTTTTCTTGTAAGAAATTGAGCCAGATCACTATTAATAAAAGAGAAATTGTTGGTTATCCAAAGTCACAGGTCTTTTTCTACGTATGTTGACAAAGTAGGTTTCTTCTCTCCTTTGGGTCTTTTGGTGTAAATTCTGGGTGTTTTGAAGTAGAAGTGCAGCGTTCATTTAGACCTGTATTAAATTCCATCTCAGGACATTTGGCCTCTCATGTATTTCTTGGCCCACGCTTTTAGTCTTTCAGGGTTTTTGGATCTTCAGTCTTTACTTTCAGTATATCAGTGTTCTTAATGAATCTCAGGTAGTCAGTATATTGGCTTGTTTTATCATGAGCTATTTCAAGCCCTTGGTAAAAGTGTTCATCAGCATTGGACAGAGGCGGGGTAGGGAAGAGCTGTAGTTAACTGTAATAGAACCTTGTTCCTGGTAGTCATTCATTTGGTTATTCCTTTTGCTTTGTTGTTGAAACTGATGTAGGATTAGGATGGAAACAGTGGACTGTGGGCACATTCTACCCCTCCTAAAATGTTTCCTCAAATTCCTCGAACATGCTATAGCCTAGAAGCATACCCCATGGTTTGAAATACAGACAAAATCATATACCAGGAGATGGAGAATTTGTATGCTTATATCTGAGGCTGCCAGATTTCATTTTGTTTACAGCATTATCACGGGAGATTTGGGCAGGTGTTTTGTTGAAATTCCGACCCACTATCAGTCCCTAGGATGAAACAATGATGCTAAAAACCAGAAAGCAAGCCACAGCTGTCTTGTGTNTTTCATTTTGTTTACAGCATTATCACGGGAGATTTGGGCAGGTGTTTTGTTGAAATTCCGACCCACTATCAGTCCCTAGGATGAAACAATGATGCTAAAAACCAGAAAGCAAGCCACTGCTGTCTTGTGTGTCTGAGTTGTGGCTGTATGCTGGGTATATAGGTTATTGTTTGCCCAAGGCTTACAAAACATCCCTTTAACAATCTGTCTGATACTGAGATAAAATTCAATAGATTGCAGTTTACGGAATCTGTTTTCTTCCTGCAGACTGCCATTGTCTATGTTTAATCTCCAATCTCTTTTATTCTTTTTTTTTTTTTTAATTTTATTGGAGTATAGTCGAGTAACAGTGTTGTGTTTCAGATGTACACAGAAATTCAGTGATACATATACATATATTCACTCTTTTTCAGATTCTTTTCTCATGTAGATTATTACAGAATATTGCATCTCGTTTATTCTTAAATATTCTTTCAGGACTTGGGAAGTCTCTCTTTCTAGCCTGGGACAAACTGCTCTAAGTCAGACACTCTTACAGTGTCTCCCTGTCTTGGGCTGTTAATTTTTTTCTTTGCTGTAAATAATGAAGCCTGAAGTTCATTCTGATTGGGAGAAAAGGAGGAAGTAAANTTTTTTTTTTTTTTTTTTAAATTTTATTGGAGTATAGTCGAGTAACAGTGTTGTGTTTCAGATGTACACAGAAATTCAGTGGTACATATACATATATTCACTCTCTTTCAGATTCTTTTCTCATGTAGATTATTACAGAATATTGCATCTCGTTTATTCTTAAATATTCTTTCAGGACTTGGGAAGTCTCTCTTTCTAGCCTGGGACAAACTGCTCTAAGTCAGACACTCTTACAGTGTCTCCCTGTCTTGGGCTGTTAATTTTTTTCTTTGCTGTAAATAATGAAGCCTGAAGTTCATTCTGATTGGGAGAAAAGGAGGAAGTAAAATAGATGAGTTCTTTTGTGTACTTCCTTTTGTACACCACCATCCTGAGCAGTGGGTCTTAGATCTTCCATCCTTGTCTTGTCTCAAACATAGAAAACCCGAAGAGCCTTTCTGTGGTCCCGAGGCATTTTCCCCACCTTCAGGTCATTTTTGGAGTAAAGAATCTTAGGCTTTGTGCCTTGCTACTCTAAACAGTTGTAAGTTCACCCTTCTTGTTGTAAGCAGAGAATCAGAAGTGTTTGATTGTCCAGTCACTTGGCCATATACACTGAACATTTTAGTTAAACAGGCCTTTCTGCTTTGGGTTGGAGATGACAGTTAATAAGGTGTTAGAGATGAAAGCTAATCCTGACCACTCCTCCTTAATCAGAATCCAAATAATCAGGACCGCGCTGCCTCAGAGTCCGTGGGAGACTCTGCCCTCATGTTCTGCTTTCTTCTTGCTCAGGTTGGCAGCTTTCTTCCCTACATTGAGTCTATGGCTCATGTAAGACCACTGCCCATGAGCTCCTGTTGTAATCATGAGCTTTCCCTCAGAGTTCCGTGAAGGTTACAGCTGTGGGGAGATGTTCCTCAGTCCACTCAGTACTTTAAACTATAGTAACTACAAATTACTACCTACTGTGTGCCAGGCATTCTACGTAAATTTGCTTGCTTAATCCTCCAGGAATTGGAATTCTCCAGACCAGAATACTAGAGTGGGGAGCCTTTCCCTTCTCCTAGAGTGGGGAGCCTTTCCCTTCTCCTAGAGTGGGGAGCCTTTCCCTTCTCCAGGGGAACTTCCCAACCCAAGGATCAAACTCAGGTCTCCTGCATTGCAGGTGGATTCTTTACCACCTGAGCTACAAGGGAAGGCCAGGAATACTGGAGTGGGAAGCCTATCCCTTCCAGAGGATCTTCCCAACCCAGGAATCGAACCAGGGTCTCCTGCATTGCTGGCAGATTCTTTACCAATTGAGCTGTCAGGGAATCCCAATCCTCCCAATAGCCTTGTAAGAAGTGTATGACAACCACCCCCCCTCCCCCCTTTATTGACTTGGGACTGGAAGCTTAGAGAGATTAAATGAGTTGCCCCAGACCTCATTGAAATAATCTGTTAGATACTTGTGTGTTTCTCTCAGTCTTTAAGAAACTGACTTACCTGAAATAGTGAGAAGCACCCCTGGGGTTCTAAGCTAGGTATGCTTGACCTCCAGGGTAAGGGATTTCTCTTGCTGCCATTGGGGCCTACTGCTATGTGGTACATTGCTTTGTAGGATGTGGAACGCAAGCAAACACATTCTTGGCCCCTGAAGACTTTTTTGAAGAATAATGGCAAGGGGAGCCATTAGGAGTTTTAGGGGAGGCTCTGCCTTTCGTTGGGAAGCAGCGAGCTGAATGTGTGAGTATGCTGATGAGTGTGCGGAGCTGGATCCGTGGCTGACGCAGCTGGACGTTACCTGTCTCAGCACCGTGTTGCTGCAGCTGTCTGTCTGTCTGTCTGTCTGTCTGTCTGTCACCCTCTGCTTGGTCACGGCTCAGGCCTTGTCCACTGCCGACCTGCGGGGTGATAACAGAGTGGTTGGCCTTTATTTTAGGCTCTTGCATTTACCATGTCTGTCTTCACATACAGAACCCCAGCCCCTGGTGGAGGGTGACTTTTTTATCTACGTTGCTAAATTGTCACAAACGCCCTGTTTGACTTTTCTCAGCTGAAGGGTCAAGAAAAGAGATTTGAATGTTTGCCAAATAGAAGTAGGTCCCGTTAATGGATGAGGCCTTTGCCTTAAGCAGTTTTGAGGAAAATACTAACTTTTAAGTATTCCTTAAAAATAAGTATCCTCTCTATTTTTGGTGATGCTCATTATGAAAACCTGGAATATGCAGAACGTATGGACTTATTACTGAAGTGTTAGAATATGAAGTAGAAGAAAATGAAAATCACCCATAATTGCACCTTCCAGGAATAAGCACTCAACGTTTGAGTCTGTTCCCTCTGTCCCTACTATATGTCTGAGAAAGCTGCACTTCTATATTCCGATTTTTATCACTTTACATTATAAGGAATTCACACACTTTTGAGCTCCTCATATGGTTTAAATAACCTTAATCATTTTCCTGATGTTAAATAGGTTATTTCTAGATTTCTTTTGTCATGAAGAGTTGGACTTGACTGAAGTGGCAGAGCGCACATGCACGTGATTCTCAGGAACTTCATTGTCAAGAGCTATGACTTGTCTATATCAAGGGTACTGCAAAACCAGCATGTCTAGTTAGCTCATGTATTACCCCCGAGTTACCACCTGCTCATCTGTTTTTTCCTTAAAAGTACCATCATACCAGTCGTCAAGGTAAAAATCTTCCTAGACTCCTGATTAGTCTTCAGTACTAAGGATGTCTGATCACTAAATTCTAGCTCGGCTGCCTTTCACAAAATCTGTTTTCTCCTTGCCATCCTTTTTATTATGTTTAAACTCACTAGTTTTTACCAGGACAGTTGAAGTAGTCTCTCGACTTCCTCCTTATAGACTATTACCTCTTTGAGGCTATTTTCACATAATGGCCGGAAATTACACTTCGGCATACATATCATGCTCTTTTATTGCTTACAGACTTTAATAGGTTTCTCATTGTCTTGAGAGTCAAAACAAAATTTCTTAATAGTCTAGAACTATTTCTTCTATCTTTCTGGCGTTATCTCCTGTCTGTCTCTCTCTCACACACAAACACACAGCAACACATACTCAGTCAACACACTCTCATATAACCACAGCGCTTGTATGAACTTTTAATATGCGTACCCATGTGCACATGCTGTTGGTTTGCTGGAGACTACACAGCTCCTCACATAGCTTGTTGTGGTTGTTTAGTTGCTAAGTCGTGCCGAACTCTTCTGTGAACCAGTGGACTGTAGCCGACCAGGCTCCTCTGTCCATGGGATTCTCCAGGCAAGAATACTGAAGTGGGTTGCCATGCCCTCCTCCAGGGGATCTTCCCGACCCAGGGATCAGACCCACGTCTCCTGCATTGGCAGGCGAATTCTTTACCACTGAGCCACCAGGTTAAGCCCTCAGCTTGGTACGTTTCTTACAGAATAGAGCTGAGTTCACTCATTCATGCGCCGTGGCAGCCCTTGCTGGCCAGAGGCACCTCTCCC
>SJYW01049898.1:318148-366649 GCA_006410735.1 Raphicerus campestris
CTAGAGTGGGGAGCCTTTCCCTTCTCCTAGAGTGGGGAGCCTTTCCCTTCTCCAGGGGAACTTCCCAACCCAAGGATCAAACTCAGGTCTCCTGCATTGCAGGTGGATTCTTTACCACCTGAGCTACAAGGGAAGGCCAGGAATACTGGAGTGGGAAGCCTATCCCTTCCAGAGGATCTTCCCAACCCAGGAATCGAACCAGGGTCTCCTGCATTGCTGGCAGATTCTTTACCAATTGAGCTGTCAGGGAATCCCAATCCTCCCAATAGCCTTGTAAGAAGTGTATGACAACCACCCCCCCTCCCCCCTTTATTGACTTGGGACTGGAAGCTTAGAGAGATTAAATGAGTTGCCCCAGACCTCATTGAAATAATCTGTTACATACTTGTGTGTTTCTCTCAGTCTTTAAGAAACTGACTTACCTGAAATAGTGAGAAGCACCCCTGGGGTTCTAAGCTAGGTATGCTTGACCTCCAGGGTAAGGGATTTCTCTTGCTGCCGTTGGGGCCTACTGCTATGTGGTACATTGCTTTGTAGGATGTGGGACGCAAGCAAACACATTCTTGGCCTCTGAAGACTTTTTTGAAGAATAATGGCAAGGGGAGCCATTAGGAGTTTTAGGGGAGGCTCTGCCTTTCGTTGGGAAGCAGCGGGCTGAATGTGTGAGTATGCTGATGAGTGTGCGGAGCTGGATCTGTGGCTGACGCAGCTGGACGTTACCTGTCTCAGCACCGTGTTGCTGCAGCCGTCTGTCTGTCTGTCTGTCACCCTCTGCTTGGTCACGGCTCAGGCCTTGTCCACTGCCGACCTGCGGGGTGATAACAGAGTGGTTGGCCTTTATTTTAGGCTCTTGGATTTACCATGTCTGTCTTCACATACAGAACCCCAGCCCCTGGTGGAGGGTGACTTTGATTTTTATCTACGTTGCTAAATTGTCACGAACGCCCTGTTTGACTTTTCTCAGCTGAAGGGTCAAGAAAAGAGATTTGAATGTTTGCCAAATAGAAGTAGGTCCCGTTAATGGATGAGGCCTTTGCCTTAAGCAGTTTTGAGGAAAATACTAACTTTTAAGTATTCCTTAAAAATAAGTATCCTCTCTATTTTTGGTGATGCTCATTATGGAAATCTGGAATATGCAGAATGTATGGACTTATTACTGAAATGTTAGAATATGAAGTAGAAAATGAAAATTACCCATAATTGCACCTTCCAGGAATAAGCACTCAACGTTTGAGTCTGTTCTCTCTGTCCCTACTATATGTCTGAGAAAGCTGCACTTCTATATTCCGATTTTTATCACTTTACATTATAAGGAATTCACACACTGTTGAGCTCCTCATATGGTTTAAATAACCTTAATCATTTTCCTGATGTTAAATAGGTTATTTCTAGATTTCTTTTGTCATGAAGAGTTGGACTTGACTGAAGTGGCAGAGCGCGCATGCACGTGATTCTCAGGAACTTCATTGTCAAGAGCTATGACTTGTCTATATCAAGGGTACTGCAAAACCAGCATGTCTAGTTAGCTCATGTATTACCCCCGAGTTACCACCTGCTCATCTGTTTTTTCCTTAAAAGTACCATCATACCAGTCGTCAAGGTAAAAATCTTCCTAGACTCCTGATTAGTCTTCAGTACTAAGGATGTCTGATCACTAAATTCTAGCTCGGCTGCCTTTCACAAAATCTGTTTTCTCCTTGCCATCCTTTTTATTATGTTTAAACTCACTAGTTTTTACCAGGACAGTTGAAGTAGTCTCTCGACTTCCTCCTTATAGACTATTACCTCTTTGAGGCTATTTTCACATAATGGCCGGAAATTACACTTCGGCATACATATCATGCTCTTTTATTGCTTACAGACTTTAATAGGTTTCTCATTGTCTTGAGAGTCAAAACAAAATTTCTTAATAGTCTAGAACTATTTCTTCTATCTTTCTGGCGTTATCTCCTGTCTGTCTCTCTCTCACACACAAACACACAGCAACACATACTCAGTCAACACACTCTCATATAACCACAGCGCTTGTATGAACTTTTAATATGCGTACCCATGTGCACATGCTGTTGGTTTGCTGGAGACTACACAGCTCCTCACATAGCTTGTTGTGGTTGTTTAGTTGCTAAGTCGTGCCGAACTCTTCTGTGAACCAGTGGACTGTAGCCGACCAGGCTCCTCTGTCCATGGGATTCTCCAGGCAAGAATACTGAAGTGGGTTGCCATGCCCTCCTCCAGGGGATCTTCCCGACCCAGGGATCAGACCCACGTCTCCTGCATTGGCAGGCGAATTCTTTACCACTGAGCCACCAGGTTAAGCCCTCAGCTTGGTACGTTTCTTACAGAATAGAGCTGAGTTCACTCATTCATGCGCCGTGGCAGCCCTTGCTGGCCAGAGGCACCTCTCCCNGTGGGACGCAAGCAAACACATTCTTGGCCTCTGAAGACTTTTTTGAAGAATAATGGCAAGGGGAGCCATTAGGAGTTTTAGGGGAGGCTCTGCCTTTCGTTGGGAAGCAGCGGGCTGAATGTGTGAGTATGCTGATGAGTGTGCGGAGCTGGATCTGTGGCTGACGCAGCTGGACGTTACCTGTCTCAGCACCGTGTTGCTGCAGCCGTCTGTCTGTCTGTCTGTCACCCTCTGCTTGGTCACGGCTCAGGCCTTGTCCACTGCCGACCTGCGGGGTGATAACAGAGTGGTTGGCCTTTATTTTAGGCTCTTGGATTTACCATGTCTGTCTTCACATACAGAACCCCAGCCCCTGGTGGAGGGTGACTTTGATTTTTATCTACGTTGCTAAATTGTCACGAACGCCCTGTTTGACTTTTCTCAGCTGAAGGGTCAAGAAAAGAGATTTGAATGTTTGCCAAATAGAAGTAGGTCCCGTTAATGGATGAGGCCTTTGCCTTAAGCAGTTTTGAGGAAAATACTAACTTTTAAGTATTCCTTAAAAATAAGTATCCTCTCTATTTTTGGTGATGCTCATTATGGAAATCTGGAATATGCAGAATGTATGGACTTATTACTGAAATGTTAGAATATGAAGTAGAAAATGAAAATTACCCATAATTGCACCTTCCAGGAATAAGCACTCAACGTTTGAGTCTGTTCTCTCTGTCCCTACTATATGTCTGAGAAAGCTGCACTTCTATATTCCGATTTTTATCACTTTACATTATAAGGAATTCACACACTGTTGAGCTCCTCATATGGTTTAAATAACCTTAATCATTTTCCTGATGTTAAATAGGTTATTTCTAGATTTCTTTTGTCATGAAGAGTTGGACTTGACTGAAGTGGCAGAGCGCGCATGCACGTGATTCTCAGGAACTTCATTGTCAAGAGCTATGACTTGTCTATATCAAGGGTACTGCAAAACCAGCATGTCTAGTTAGCTCATGTATTACCCCCGAGTTACCACCTGCTCATCTGTTTTTTCCTTAAAAGTACCATCATACCAGTCTAAAATCTTCCTAGACTCCTGATTAGTCTTCAGTACTAAGGATGTCTGATCACTAAATTCTAGCTCGGCTGCCTTTCACAAAATCTGTTTTCTCCTTGCCATCCTTTTTATTATGTTTAAACTCACTAGTTTTTACCAGGACAGTTGAAGTAGTCTCTCGACTTCCTCCTTATAGACTATTACCTCTTTGAGGCTATTTTCACATAATGGCCGGAAATTACACTTCGGCATACATATCATGCTCTTTTATTGCTTACAGACTTTAATAGGTTTCTCATTGTCTTGAGAGTCAAAACAAAATTTCTTAATAGTCTAGAACTATTTCTTCTATCTTTCTGGCGTTATCTCCTGTCTGTCTCTCTCTCACACACAAACACACAGCAACACATACTCAGTCAACACACTCTCATATAACCACAGCGCTTGTATGAACTTTTAATATGCGTACCCATGTGCACATGCTGTTGGTTTGCTGGAGACTACACAGCTCCTCACATAGCTTGTTGTGGTTGTTTAGTTGCTAAGTCATGCCGAACTCTTCTGTGAACCAGTGGACTGTAGCCGACCAGGCTCCTCTGTCCATGGGATTCTCCAGGCAAGAATACTGAAGTGGGTTGCCATGCCCTCCTCCAGGGGATCTTCCCGACCCAGGGATCAGACCCATGTCTCCTGCATTGGCAGGCGAATTCTTTACCACTGAGCCACCAGGTTAAGCCCTCAGCTTGGTACGTTTCTTACAGAATAGAGCTGAGTTCACTCATTCATGCGCCGTGGCAGCCCTTGCTGGCCAGAGGCACCTCTCCCCTTCACATTTATTGAACCTTTTCTGATGCTGCCTATGGTAGACAGACTGATGGCCCCCGGAGATGTCCACATCTTTCTCTGTGTGTGAATAAGTTACCTTACATGGCAGAAAGGACACTGCAGATGTGATCAGGGACCTTGAAGTTGGGAGAGTGCTTTGAATTATCCGGGTGGACCAGTCTAACCACAGGGGTCCTTAAAAGCATAGAACGTTTCCTGACTGGTGTGTGTGTTAGTCACTCACTCGTGTCTGACTTTTCTTGACCCCATGGACTGCAACCCTCCAGGCTCCTCTATCCATGGAATTCTCCAGGCAAGAAAACTGGAGTGGGTTGCCATTTCCTTCTCCAGGGTGACTGTGGCGAGAGGGGGATTGAAAAAGGGTCAGAGAAGTTCAATTTTGTTGACTTTGAATGTGGAGGGAAAGGGCCGCAGCCAAGGGATATAGGCACCCTCTAGAAGCTGCAAAAAATGACAGGGGACAGATATTTCCCGAGACCCTTCAGAAGGGGATGCAGTCCTGTCCTCCCGACACTTGGGTCTGTAGCCCGCTGAGAGCCATGTTATGGATTTCTAACCTACAGAACTGTAAAGTAAGAGTTTTTGCTGTTGCTTTACAGCACTGGGCTTGTGGTAGTTTTCCCGTGGAAGTGTGAGAACTATCATCCATTGTGCCTTACTGTGCTACCTGTCTGCCTTCACGTCTTTTTCACCAGATTTAGGCTCTGTGAGAGCAGGACTGTATTGATTGTCACCTCTGTCCTCAGCACGTAGTACGGGTGCTCACAGGTTGTTAACACCCAACAGTTTGCGCATATGAACTGGCCAACATAGTGACAGCGTTGCTCCCTCAGGTCTGACCTGCGAGCCCACGGTCTGTAGCCTGCAAGGCTCCTCTGTCCGTGAATTCTCCAGGCAAGAATCCTGGAGTGGGTAGCCGTTCCCTTCTCCGGGCATCTTCCCAACCAGGGGATTGAACCCGGGTCTCCTGCACTGCAAGCAGGTTCTTTACCAGCTGAGCCACCAGGGAAGCAGTACTTGTGTCCTTGTATCTTCTAGGATTTTTGCCACATAAATTCCCCAAGCCACTTTTTCAGTTAATGTTTTCTCATTTTAAATAGTTCTTCTGTCTCCTTTTTCCTGTTAACTTACTTTTCTACTGCTCCTGTTTTCTCTTAGTTCCCCAACCAGGGATGAAACCTGTGCCCCAGCAGTGGGAGCACAGATTTCTTAATCACTGAATCACTAGGGGAGTTCTCTGTTCCTATTTTCTTTAGCTGTGGTCGTTCCCTTCCTGTTTTTTTTTTTTTTTTTTTTTTTTTTTTTGCTTCCAGTACAGTCTATCTTACATCATTTGCAGGTGACAATTTAGAATAGCATTGTCCCTTAGGAGAGAAGCTTGTATAGATAGTCTTATTTAATCAGTCCTTCTTTACAGGTAGTATGTACTTCTTTCTCACAAATCTGAACCAAAATTTTACTTAATTTCTATAAATGAAACAAAATTATTGATTTTACCATTCTTTTTGTTAAACTGCATTCCGTGTAAATCTAGCATGAATTTCCGGTCCACTTAGCCTCTCATTTTGAGGAGCTTGGGGCAGGCTACTTTCCATGGGGCCGCAAAGAGTTGAGCACGACTAAGCGACTTCACTTTCACAAGCCTGTCATTTATCAACCATAAGTTCTTGGTAAAATACAAGAACAGTATAAAGGTTCTAGAGAATAACCAACAGAGTGGATTTTGGAGGGCAGTTGACTTGTGGAAGCTTTCGGTCTGTGGGTGAATTTCTCATTTTTAAGTTCATTGGAAAGCCCCAGTATTTGTATTTTTGGCTTGTATCACCAGAAGGCACAGTTCAGGACAATCACAGCCATTGAATAGGAAGGAACAATTCAGGAGAGGAGAGAGCCCCAAGAGGAGGTGCCCCAAATTCTGTGTAGAAATTCTGACCCCTGACCTGTGCATGAACAGGGCAGCCAAGCTAAGGCTTAAACTGTAGATGGGTTGCCATCCAAGAGGCAGAAGTTTGTTGTCTGAGTTCAATTAACTGCCTGCTAAAACAAACAACAAAAATAGAGAGTCGTAGGAGGAATTACATAATTCAGAGCCTCTGTAGTATCCAGGATATGTTCTAAAATTACTCAAAATGTGAAGAAACAGGAAAGTGACCCATTCTCCAAAGAAGTCTAGTCAATGGAGATTGATCCCAGTATGTCCCAAATCTTGGGTTGAGGGGAGGAGGGCTTTTAAGCAGCTATTGTTACAATACTTAGTTATGTACAGGGAGATCTACTTGTAGTGGAAAACTGTGAAATCTCAAAACCAAAATAGAACGTATGAAGAAAACCTGTCTGAAATAAAAACTTTACAAGATAAGTCTAACAGGAGAGGGTGGACCAAAGAATCACTGAACTTTAAGTCAGCAAGAAGAATCTGAAGACCAGAGAGCTGAAAGATGGAAACGGAAATGAACAGAACCACTGAGCCCTGTGGGATGGCTTTTAAAGGGCCTGTAATATGCGTGCAGTTGAAGTTCCAGAAAGAAGAGGAGGAGACGAATTACTTGAGGGAATATGGATACCAGTATTTACTAAATTTAGTGAATTAACCAGAAATCATTACTGTTTGAGATTGTTTATGAGAAGAAAGGGAAAAAGGATGATGGCCGTAAAGCCCAGGAAGGATTGATGTGGTCTCGCCCTCCTTTCTCCCAAATGTCGGGTCTTACCTCCCCTGACTGATTTCATCCCTAGAGTGTTTGTTTCTGTGCCTTTCAGGTTTACAGTGTCAGGAGATCAGGAGGTTAAGTTGCAGCCAAGACTGAACTGCACAGAGTGGGACAGTCGAGTGGTTTTTGAAACGTGCGAGGGCTGCTTTCTTGGGGAGGTCTGCAGTGAACACTGGGTCCTTTTGTGTGTGCGCTTTGCCTTTCTTCTTGGCTTTCCTTTCCTGCTACCCTCTTGTTTCTGAGAAAAGAGCCTGATGCACTTGAGCTGAACTGGCTATGTCAAAGGCAGAGAGTCCTGTTGAGATCCCAGTCAGCTTTGGCAGAGTCCAGCCACGAGGGAGACCTTGGTCGGGTCTTTGCTTTCCTCTCCTGGATGCCGTTGCTGGGGGCAGGGCCTGAAGTCATTTGGTAATGAGTCAGTGTTAATGTGCCTTGATTGAAAGGTGGAAGCCACAGTCGTGTAACTCTGACCTTAACCTTTAAAAAAAAAAAAGCCTGCTAGCTTGCTCACATCCAGCTAGTGTGCACTTGGTGAGACTGTGCTGATGGTTCAAAGTTTGAAATACTGCCCCAAGCCCTTGTTCCCATCCTCCTCGCTCTGTCTGCCCATGGAAACCACGCTCCCCCCGAAGCTGGCCCCAGCCGACCCACCTCCCTGTGACCCAGCAGCCAAAGGGGTCAAGTCTGGCATGAGGGCTAGGTGCCTCTGCTAGGCTTTATCAGACTAGTGAGTTCCTTGGCCATAAATTTTCCAGCATCAGCCTGTCTGTCCCTCTAGTTCCTGTGTCCTTCCATGTGAGTGCAGCAGTATGTGTCCTGTATAGGCGTGAGAAATTGGGAGAGATAGTGTGGTCTAAAGATTAAAAAGGAGTTTTGGAGTCAGACTGACCCAAGAGTCTACTGGTTTTGCTCAGGATGTCTTTACATAAGTTCCTTGAACCCTGACATTCATTTTCTTGTAGAATACGGATAATACCCATCGAAGCTTAAAACAGTCTGTATACGATAATTAATTTAATTGATTTAAATTAGATAATATGGTAATAGGCTTCTTGGTTTCATCATAGCTGTTAGGTCATCTCTAATTTTGTGCATTTTTGTGTAATTCTGTTTTAAGTTATTAATTTTACAGGACTCTGAAACCGATAGTTTTTCTCATCCTTACGTATTTTTACAGAGAGCTGACTGATCAGAGGTACAGTTGGGTTGCCCAAGAATATGCAGTGATTTTGGAGCCCAAGAAAATAAAGTCTGTCAATGTTTCCATTGTTTCCCCATCTGTTTGCTATGAAGTGATGGGACTGGGTGCCATGATCTTCGTTTTTTGGATGTTGAGTTTTTAAGACAGATTTTTCACTCTCCTCTTTCACCTTCATCAAAAGGCTGTTGAGTTCTTTGCTTCCTGCTGTAAGGGTGGTGTCATCTGCATATCTGAGATTCTTGAAACTTCTCTCTTGATTCCAATTTGAGCTTCATCCAGCATTCTGCATGATGTACTCTGCATATAAGTTAAATGAGTGGGGTAACAATATACAGCCTTGATGTACTCCTTTCCCAATTTGGAACCAGTTTGTTGTTCCATGTCTGGTTCCATCTGTTGCTTCTTAACCTGCATACAGGTTTCTCAGCAGATAGGTAAGGTGGTCTGGTATTCCCATCTCTTGAAGAATCTTCCAGAGTTTGTAGTGGTCCATACAGTCAAAGGCTTTGGCGTAGTCAATAAAGCAGAAGTAGATGTACTCTGCTACCGTTCAGATATAGATTAAGTACGAACCTCTTTGCTTTCAACCCAAGGACAACCCAAGCAGCATGTATTAAATAACACAGCGGATCTGTTTTAATAGCCATGCATATAAACTTTGGCTAGGACACCTTCGATCCTAAACAGAAAGTCTCAGAATACTAGCCTGGGGATTATAGTTTGTTGTATATGGGAATAAACTGATGCCTAGAGAGATTAAGTGGCTTGTACAAGGTTTTTCTAAATTCTTACCCAGCTTACAGATTTTTAAAAGTAGCTTTTCCCTGTTCAAAATAACTTCTCTCCTGCCTCTCTGCCTTTGCTGTTATAACTAATGAAGTCGGGGTGCCCTAATGAATTTTTTTGGAGATATTTGTCTTCCTGAGTTCTAGGAGTTCTTTATATTTTCTGAATACATGTCCTTTGCTAGATATGTTTTCCAAAGAACAGAAAGAAATTACTGATTTTGTTAGCAGTTATCTGTTTTTTTTCTCTCTCTGGGTAATGTTTTTGTGTTCTGTATAAGAAATCTTTGCCAAACTGAAGGTCACAAGCATTTTCTCACGTGCTTCCTGTGAGAAATTCTCTCTCTTAGACTTAAGGTTGTGGTCTGTTGGAGTTAACTTCTACAGCTGATGTGAGGTAAGGGTTGACATTCACTGTTTGCTTATGGATACCCACTTGTTTCCTCACCATTTGTTGGAAAAGACCCATCTTTTCCTTGCCGAATTACCTTGACCCATTTTTGTATGGGTCTTTTTCTGGGGTATCCTGTTTCGTTGGTCTTTATCTCTCTCCTTAGACCAGTACTAACCCTGTGTTAGTTAAGATATTGATAGCTTTGTGGTTAAGTCTTGAAGAGGGGAGTGTAAACCCTCCAAGTTTGTTCTTTTTCAAAATTCATATGGACATTATAGGTCATTTGCATTTTCGAATCATCTTGTTGATTTCTGCAATGAATACTGCTTTTTATTGTTTCATTGGAAATGCATTAAATCTGTAGCTCAATTTGGGGAGAGTTGGCATTGAACTATGAATGCGTGTATGTTTTAAAAATGTTTTATGTTTTTTATGTTTTAAAATATCTTATGTATTTTTTTAAAAGCATATTTTAAATTACAACATTTTGTTCAATTTATACTTAGTATTTAATGGTTTTGGTACTATTATAGATATTTGGAGTTTCAACTTCCACTTGTCTGTTGTAGCATGTAGAAATACAATGGATTTTTGCTAATGAGGTAATGTCATTTTTCTATTTTGTTGATGTGGTGAATTTGCAAAAGCTAAACCAACATTGTATCCCAGGATAACCCAGTTGGATCATTGCGTATTATCCTTTTTCGTATTTCCGGATTTGAATTAGTAACATTTTATTAAGAGTTTTTGTGTCCATGTTGATGAGAGGTTTGGCTTGTATATTTTTTCTTATAGTGACTTTGTCTGGTATTAGTATCAAGGTAATGTAAGTAAAGGAAGTTAGAAAATCCCCACACACTTCTCCATTTTTTGATATTGATGTTTTTTTTTTGTTTTTTTTTTGCTTATCTTTTTGGTACATGTCGCTGATGCCATCTGGGCCAGTTTTCCTTGTGATACATCTTAGCTAAGAATTCAAGTTCTGTAATAGAAATGGGGTGATTCTGGTAGATGTGCTGCTCATGGTAGTTTTAATTTTCCTGTTCCCTGATGACTGATGATATTGAGCATATTTTCATGTGCCTCCTAGCCATTCATGTGTCTTCTTTAGTGAAAAGGGGCCATTTTTAGTTGAGCTCTTAATATTGAGTTGGAAGAGTTCCTTATAAATCCTGGATGTGAGTACTTTATCAGATATATGATTTGTGGATATTGTCTTTGGCTTGTCAGAGGTAAAGCTATGAATCTTGGTCAAATATGAAATGAACATGTGTTGAAGATTTTATCTAATTTATTTATTAATGAGGTATCCAGCAAGATGTTAAATGTGATATGTGATTGTACATATCTAGTAATTTTTTATTGTATGTTACAGACTCTGGATGATACGTTCAGAGACTTCTCTGTTNTTGTTCTGTCCGCAGCCCCTTGTCTGGAGTACACTCACATTCTGGTTGGATGAACTCTTTCCTCTCGGTGCCTTTCCCATGCCTTCTGTCTGGCGTCCTTTACGTCAGTCCGCGTCATCCCTTCCACATCAGATTGGCTTCTGGACAGGCTGGGCCCTTGAAGACGCCTGTACAGGGACCTGCACACCTAGCCCCCCTCACGCTCACTTAACAGAAGCTGCAGAGCCACAGTTTTGCTTTGGGGACAGTACGTCAGGCAGTCCTTTACTCTTTTTCCTCCACATTAATTTACCTTTTGATTGTAAAGATTTTCAGGAAAAGCAGCGAAGTGAAGCATTGATGATGATCACATTATTAGCACTTGGGTCATTCTGTGATAATATTGATTGTATGAAACACACGCACACACACATATTGTATTCTGAAATGTAAAGGAAAGGGTACTGTGTAGTAGAGCTTGACTTTCTCTAGCTGTTTTTTGTACATTCTAAATATATTAAGTATATGAAGTTTCACAATGCATAGCGGTAGTGTCTTTTTGTACATTCGCTAGAAGCAGCGATTCATTGTCATGCGTTCTGTCATGCGCCACTTGCCTCCACACATAGCTAGAAATGCTAAATGTTTTAAAGCAACGATTTTCTTTTTTTACTTAGTTCAAGTGGGGAAATTAATTTTCCATTTCTTACTGTGTAAGTTGTTAATATATGTGATCCTCTATGAGTTTCTTTTTAAGAGGCATTCAGAAAACTCGAGATTCAGGGAATAATCTCGGAAGTTTCTCTTAGCCCTGTTATTTCTAATTCCAGAATAAGTGTAATATCACCTAAATTTAGCCGGGCAATTAACCTTTTAAATCATTAGCTTTAAAACCATTTTCAGTAAACTGATCAAATGAGGAGAATTTGCAGAGCACGTTGTCATTGATTTTCAGTTCAGCCGAGATCTCCTCTTACCAATTCTTTACAGTAGTGTTGTCAAACACCTGTGTTTGTTTTGTGAAGCTGTGTGTCCAAATTGAAAGTGAGTTGGCTTTATTAACATCCGAAGAGAATTAGACACAATTCTTTTAAAGTACCGTTTTCAAAATGCATAGGCACTTCCTCCTCTGCTGTGGACGCCGAGAGTGCAGTGTTCCACTCGCTTGAGCAAGGTGTGACTTGGGGGGAGATCACTGAGAGAGACCTTCCCACAGAGTGACAGGGCTGGGATTGTTACGTCAGAACACAGGTAACTGTTGTTCTTCAAGTAGCTGAATTTTCTGCTGAAACTGCTGAAACTACAGTATGTTACGGTCCCATGTGGCTTCCAGATTGTTAGAAGTAGGGGGGATACTTTCCATGTGCTTTTGGTTGACTGGCCCTAGTTGTTTCTTCCTAAACTAAGTTTATCAGTATTTAAAAAAAATTTCTCTGTGCTCATTGTATGATATAAAAACAAAATGACTCCCCAAGGGATATTTTATGAATAGAATTTCTCTTTAAAAATGAAAGTCTTCACTTAATAGAGTCATATATTAAAAAAAAAACAACCCACTAGTGGGCTGCTGAAAAGTTTTGGAGTTTCTTTGACTCTGTATAATTTTCATTTAATTATGTAATACACAAATTTCTTTTACTTGAAGTCTTTATTGTTCAGAAACCTTCCCTCCCATTTTGCAATGGTTAAACAAACCTTGTGTTTTCAAATACCATTATTTGAAGACCTACTACTGGAGAATCATAATATTGAAGGCGGTTATTTATCCCCCACGTCTGAAAGCCATTTTCACACTTTAAAAGCTGACGTTGGCATCCTTAGCACCCGTTCTGGTACACTCTTGTGCCTGCCCCTTGTGGGAGTGACCTGACACTGCTTTTGTCATGCACCGTGACCAAGAAGGTGGTCTGGGGGTCACTGCGGAATAATGTCTAACCAAGTAGCCACTCCAGGCCTTGGGATTTGTCCAGGTGAGGTCTTCCAGCTTAGTAATGTCTGCGTTTGTGTGCGCGCCCACTGGCCTAGATTTAGTCTTTCCAAGTAGTTTATAACTGGTTCGGCCCATTGGATTGCTTGCTTTTGGGATGATACAGGTTGGACAGGATGAAGGAAGTAGAAAGGCTTGAACTTGGCAGTCTCTTTTAACCCCTACTGAGGTTAATTTACATAAAACCCAGCTGTGCGCCCGCGCGCACAGTTTTCTAAATTTAAAGTTTATTCTTATTACCATAGTGATGAGATTGTCAGCACTCCCTGAATTTACGGTCTTGCTCGCCTCTATCTGGACGTCCTGCCAGCTCCCAGTTCCGTTTCCTTTGGGTAACAGGATGCAGCTGGCGGCTGAATTCTCACCTGTGGAATAGCCCTTTGGAGCTCTCTCCTCCGTGTAGGTCTCTGCAAAGCAGCAGAAACCATTTTTGCAGGAAACCACAGGCCTGTGTTGAACACCAAGGGAGAATTGAAATAACATGTGTGAGTGTTCCTCTTCCCGAAGGTACCAATCACCGTGCGGGCGCTGCCTTCTGCCCTCCCCTTGGCTTTGAGGCTCTTGTTTAGTTAGCTGATGCTCACTCCCCCCGTCTCTCGTCTCTGTTACCTCTCTGGCCAACTGAGCAAGTTGAACCAGGCTGGATTTCATAATGAGCTACTAGGTAAGCCTTCGGGAACTTTCAGATATTTTGGGGAAGATTGATTTTTGTTCTTACACACTGTGGACCCTTGGCCATCAAATGGTATGGGGAAGCTCATTCATTTCTGTCTGAGATGGTCATGTCAGTCAGGCGTCTCTTTAGTATTTACTGGGTGCCCCCGTGCCAGATGCTGTCAGGAGCCGTGGTGGTCTGGAGGAGGAGTGCTCCAGAGGACATCTGCTTTGTGGCAGGCCAGAATAAACAAGCCGAGGGGAAAAGGCAGGCATGGAATAAAGGGGGAAAATGCCAGTGTGTGCCTTACTGCTGACCGTGTGGATTAGCCTATCAGCAGTAATCATCAGGGCGGAGGGCATTATCTTGAGCCAGAGGAGTGAGCACTGGGCGGGTGGTGCATGCAGGGGGTGTGTAGGAACTGCAGGGCCGCTGTGGGGGAGAGGAGCGTTCAATAAGGCTGTACAGATAGTGTATTTGGAGAAGTCAGGGTGGGTCTCTGGGGGAGCCTGGATGGCCTCTTGAGGTCACTGGAGATGAAGGGCATATTTAATAGAGTGCTGTGTCTGTTGGGGTTCCCATTTCTCGCATCAGTACCCTTCATTTAGAATTAGGGGTCAGCACGGTAATTAGGATGGTCCAAGAGAACTGCTCCTTGAACGTGATGTGAGATTATTGCTGAGAGGGCTAAAGACGTTAACTCGTGCCAGGCAGTAACAATAGGAATGTAATTTATTGAGTATTTTCTCATTGCTTAGTATCGTATAAACATTTCATATATGTCTTTTATTCTTAGGTTTCCCCATTTTACACATGAGACTAAAGCTTGGCAGTTAAATAGCTTGTTGGAGGCAGTGCAGCCAGAAGTGCAAGAGTTACACAGCTCAAATCCAACTCTGTGTCCTTCTCTGAATTGTATTGCCTTTCTCATTTTTATTCTTGCAGTATTCTAGTTGTTTCTGTTGTTCATTCGCCGTGTCAGGTCCAACTCTTCATGACCCCATGGACTGCAGCACGCCAGGCTCCCCTTTCCCTCACCATCTCGTGGAGTTTGCCCAAGTTCATGTCCATTGAATCGGTGATGCCATCCAACCATCACATCCCCTGTCGCCCCCTTCTCCTCTGCCTTCAGTCTTTCCCAGCATCAGGGTCTTTTCCATTGAGTCACCTGTTCGCATCAGGTGGACAAAAATATACCGCATTCTAGTAGGGGCTGCTAAAGAATCCTTAAATACTAGAAGGTTGTCTTCCCAATCTAGGTGGGCACTTCTCAGCCATCTGTTCCTTTAATATCTTTATTATTTATCCAAGTGGCTTATAGAAAGATGGGGGGAAATGAATATGATGCTGAATTTTTTGCAGAGGAAATGTGCCAAGCTTATTAACCTCCCCTTCGGCAGCTGCCTGTCCCAAGCAGCCCGTGTATGTGTGTGGATGCAGCATCTGGGCCTGACCCCTCAGGTTCAGGGCTCCCCCTTTAGAAGAACTAACATGGGTTAAATGTGCTCCCCAGACTGTGGTCACTTGCTGTTTTTAGGCTTTTCTCTCCCTGTAGCTCATTGATAAAGAACCTGCCTGCCAATGCAGGAGACTCAGGAGATCCCTGGATCGGGAAGATCCCCTGGAGAAGGGAATGGCAACCCACTCCAGTGCTCTTGCCTGGAAAATTCCGTGGACAGAGGAGCCTGAGGGGCTACAGCCGATGAGGTCACAAAGTGTCGGACACAACTGGGCATGCACGCAATGCTCCTTTTTATGAGGCCCAGCAGATCTTAGCGTTGTTGCCTGGAACTTCTAAAGAGAAGAGGCTGGTGCCCCCAGAGAACCTTCTAAGTAAGAGATGGCTTAGCACTGTGTAGGCAGAGAGGAAGCTGCAGAATGAAAGCAGCGTTTTAGGAAGGTTGAGTCAGAGCTGCACATGGAGCATGGAGAGATTTTCTCAAGGTGATAAGGCCCTGGCACTCAGGTCTACAAGCAGAGGCAGGCAGGCTGGCAGATTCCTGCCTGGAGAAGGAGGTGCTGTGGGCTGCTCTGGGACCCCTTCTAATTACAGACTTTATGGCTCACAGGGTTTGGCTCGTTTTTGGGGTGAGGATCCCAGGGCCCCTGGACATTGATCGGAAAGCCAGTCTCTGCCTGCTGCACCTTGGGGAAGCCACTGTGGGGGTCTAGCCTGGCCTTCCTGGTTGTAACCCACAGCAGATAGTGGGACTCTCAGGGTTTGAATTTAGGCTACAGGAAATTACCTTCCAGTGGTACTTTTTATGAGTCTTTGAACCTGAGTTGTGAATGATCAGACATTTCAGCTGAGCTTAAAAAAAAAAAAACCAGAAGACAAAGCAAAACCAAGAAGATGATGGTAATGAAGAAGCAGAGGTTTGCTGATGCGCGTGTCATCATACGGCGTTCACCGCTTTGGGCTAGCACTGAGTCCCTGCGGCCTGTGTGTTTCCTTCTGTCTTCCTTCCTCAGCAGCCTGGAGGCATGTGAATTTACACGAGTCTCTCTCGGCTTCTTCCCTCACCTCCTGCTTGCTCTTCTCATTCTTCTGCATCTTGTTCAGAACTAACTGCGCCGTCTTGTCTTTGGCTTTGCTGTCTTTGTTTTCATTGTGCTCTGTACTACGCATCTCCTGCTGTGTCTGCTTGGTTAAACCTTTTCCGGCATTGGCCTTCTACAGTAAGCTGTGTCTGGGCTCCACCTTCTAGAGGGTTTATAGCTCCTTCCTGATCCTTGTAAAATTTTTATTGCACTTATCATAATGTACTATAAATTAGGTATTTAAATGTATGTGTCACTTGTTATACTGGTCAGGGCCATGTGTTATTCCCCTATCATGGATTGCAGCCTTGGCATGGCGAAGGGCCTTGTGTAACTCAGTGAAGCTATTAGTCATGCTGTGCAGGGCCACCCAAGACAGACATAGTGAAGAGTTCTGACAGNAGGCCAGAATAAACAAGCCGAGGGGAAAAGGCAGGCATGGAATAAAGGGGGAAAATGCCAGTGTGTGCCTTACTGCTGACCGTGTGGATTAGCCTATCAGCAGTAATCATCAGGGCGGAGGGCATTATCTTGAGCCAGAGGAGTGAGCACTGGGCGGGTGGTGCATGCAGGGGGTGTGTAGGAACTGCAGGGCCGCTGTGGGGGAGAGGAGCGTTCAATAAGGCTGTACAGATAGTGTATTTGGAGAAGTCAGGGTGGGTCTCTGGGGGAGCCTGGATGGCCTCTTGAGGTCACTGGAGATGAAGGGCATATTTAATAGAGTGCTGTGTCTGTTGGGGTTCCCATTTCTCGCATCAGTACCCTTCATTTAGAATTAGGGGTCAGCACGGTAATTAGGATGGTCCAAGAGAACTGCTCCTTGAACGTGATGTGAGATTATTGCTGAGAGGGCTAAAGACGTTAACTCGTGCCAGGCAGTAACAATAGGAATGTAATTTATTGAGTATTTTCTCATTGCTTAGTATCGTATAAACATTTCATATATGTCTTTTATTCTTAGGTTTCCCCATTTTACACATGAGACTAAAGCTTGGCAGTTAAATAGCTTGTTGGAGGCAGTGCAGCCAGAAGTGCAAGAGTTACACAGCTCAAATCCAACTCTGTGTCCTTCTCTGAATTGTATTGCCTTTCTCATTTTTATTCTTGCAGTATTCTAGTTGTTTCTGTTGTTCATTCGCCGTGTCAGGTCCAACTCTTCATGACCCCATGGACTGCAGCACGCCAGGCTCCCCTTTCCCTCACCATCTCGTGGAGTTTGCCCAAGTTCATGTCCATTGAATCGGTGATGCCATCCAACCATCACATCCCCTGTCGCCCCCTTCTCCTCTGCCTTCAGTCTTTCCCAGCATCAGGGTCTTTTCCATTGAGTCACCTGTTCGCATCAGGTGGACAAAAATATACCGCATTCTAGTAGGGGCTGCTAAAGAATCCTTAAATACTAGAAGGTTGTCTTCCCAATCTAGGTGGGCACTTCTCAGCCATCTGTTCCTTTAATATCTTTATTATTTATCCAAGTGGCTTATAGAAAGATGGGGGGAAATGAATATGATGCTGAATTTTTTGCAGAGGAAATGTGCCGAGCTTATTAACCTCCCCTTCGGCAGCTGCCTGTCCCAAGCAGCCCGTGTATGTGTGTGGATGCAGCATCTGGGCCTGACCCCTCAGGTTCAGGGCTCCCCCTTTAGAAGAACTAACATGGGTTAAATGTGCTCCCCAGACTGTGGTCACTTGCTGTTTTTAGGCTTTTCTCTCCCTGTAGCTCATTGATAAAGAACCTGCCTGCCAATGCAGGAGACTCAGGAGATCCCTGGATCGGGAAGATCCCCTGGAGAAGGGAATGGCAACCCACTCCAGTGCTCTTGCCTGGAAAATTCCGTGGACAGAGGAGCCTGAGGGGCTACAGCCGATGAGGTCACAAAGTGTCGGACACAACTGGGCATGCACGCAATGCTCCTTTTTATGAGGCCCAGCAGATCTTAGCGTTGTTGCCTGGAACTTCTAAAGAGAAGAGGCTGGTGCCCCCAGAGAACCTTCTAAGTAAGAGATGGCTTAGCACTGTGTAGGCAGAGAGGAAGCTGCAGAATGAAAGCAGCGTTTTAGGAAGGTTGAGTCAGAGCTGCACATGGAGCATGGAGAGATTTTCTCAAGGTGATAAGGCCCTGGCACTCAGGTCTACAAGCAGAGGCAGGCAGGCTGGCAGATTCCTGCCTGGAGAAGGAGGTGCTGTGGGCTGCTCTGGGACCCCTTCTAATTACAGACTTTATGGCTCACAGGGTTTGGCTCGTTTTTGGGGTGAGGATCCCAGGGCCCCTGGACATTGATCGGAAAGCCAGTCTCTGCCTGCTGCACCTTGGGGAAGCCACTGTGGGGGTCTAGCCTGGCCTTCCTGGTTGTAACCCACAGCAGATAGTGGGACTCTCAGGGTTTGAATTTAGGCTACAGGAAATTACCTTCCAGTGGTACTTTTTATGAGTCTTTGAACCTGAGTTGTGAATGATCAGACATTTGAGCTGAGCTTAAAAAAAAAAAAACCAGAAGACAAAGCAAAACCAAGAAGATGATGGTAATGAAGAAGCAGAGGTTTGCTGATGCGCGTGTCATCATACGGCGTTCACCGCTTTGGGCTAGCACTGAGTCCCTGCGGCCTGTGTGTTTCCTTCTGTCTTCCTTCCTCAGCAGCCTGGAGGCATGTGAATTTACACGAGTCTCTCTCGGCTTCTTCCCTCACCTCCTGCTTGCTCTTCTCATTCTTCTGCATCTTGTTCAGAACTAACTGCGCCGTCTTGTCTTTGGCTTTGCTGTCTTTGTTTTCATTATCCTCTGTACTACGCATCTCCTGCTGTGTCTGCTTGGTTAAACCTTTTCCGGCATTGGCCTTCTACAGTAAGCTGTGTCTGGGCTCCACCTTCTAGAGGGTTTATAGCTCCTTCCTGATCCTTGTAAAATTTTTATTGCACTTATCATAATGTACTATAAATTAGGTATTTAAATGTATGTGTCACTTGTTATACTGGTCAGGGCCATGTGTTATTCCCCTATCATGGATTGCAGCCTTGGCATGGCGAAGGGCCTTGTGTAACTCAGTGAAGCTATTAGTCATGCTGTGCAGGGCCACCCAAGACAGACATAGTGAAGAGTTCTGACAGAACATAGTCCACTTCAGGAGGTATTATTGGCCAGTCACCCCAGTATTCTTGCCCCATGGACTATACAAGAAGGCAAAAAAAAAAAAAATACGATACTTTAAGGTGAGCCCCTCAGGTTGGAAGGTGTCCAGTAGGCTACTCAGGAATTCCAGCTGAGTTATTTAAAACCCTAAAGATGATGCTGTGAAAGTGCTGCACACAGTATGCCAGCAAATTTGGAAAACTCAGCAGTGGCCACAGGACTGGAAAAGGTCACTTTTCATTCCACTCTCAAAGAAGGGCAATGCCAAACAGTGTTCAAGCCACCATGTAGTTGTGCTCATTTCACATGCTAGCATGGTTATGTTCAGAATCCTTCAAGCCAGATTTCAGAAGTATGTGAACCGAGAACTTCCAGATACACAAGCTCGGTTTTGAAGAGGCAGAGGAACCAGAGATCAAATTACCAACATTTGTTGGATCATGGAAAAAGCAAGGGAGTTCCAGAAAAACATCTGCTTCTGACAAACTGTGGAAAATTCTTAAAGAGATGAGAATACCAGACCACCTTACCTGTCTACCTGAACATCCTATATGCAGAACAAGAAGCTACAATGGACTGGTTCACAATTAGGAAGGAGTACAGTAAGGCTGTATATTGTCACCCTGCTTATGTAGAGTACATCATGTGAAATGCCGAGCTAGGTGAATCACAAACTGGAATCACGATTGCTGGGAGAGATATTAACAACCTCAGATATACAGATGATATAGTGAAAAATCTGGCTTAAAACTCAGCATTCAGAAAACGAAGATCATGGCATCTGGTCCCATCATTTCATGGCAAATATATGGGGAAACAATGGAAACAGTGACAGACTTTATTTTCTTGGGCTCTAAAATCACTGTAGACAGTGACTGCAGCCATGAAATTAAATGATGCTTGCTCCTTGGAAGGAAAGCTATGACAAACCTAGATAGTGAATTAAAAAGTAGAGACATCGCTTTGCTGACCAAAGTCCATGTAGTCAAAGCTATGGTTTTTCCAGTAGCCATGTATGGATGTGAGAGTTGGACCATAAGGAAGGCTGAGTTCTGAAGAATTGATGCTTTTGAATATTGCTGGAGAAGACTCTTGAGAGTCCCTTGGATAGCAAAGAGATCAAACCAGTCAATCCTAAAAGAAATTAGCCCTGCCTAATAGCTCATTTGGGGGCTTCCCTTATAGCTCAGTTGGTAAAGAATTTGCCTGCAGTGCAGGAGACCCAGGTTCAATCCCTGGGTTGGGACGATCCCCTGGAGAAGGAAATGGCAACCCACTCCACTATCCTTGCCTGAAAAATCTCATGGACAGAGGAACCTGGTGGACTGCAGTCCATAGGGTCGCAAAGAGTCGGGCACGACTGAGCGATTGACACACACAATAGCTCATTTGGTAAAGAATCTGCCTGCAGTGCAGGAGACGCTGGTTCGATTTCTGGATCAGAAAGATCCGCTGCAGAAGGGATAGGCTACCTACTCCAGTATTCTTGGGTTCCCTTGTGGCTCAGTTGGTAAAGAATCCACCTGCATTGCGGGAGACCTGGGTTAGATCCCTGGATTAGGAAGATCTCCTAGAGAAAAGGAAAGGATACCTACTCCAGTATTCTGACCTGGAGAATTCCATGGACTGTAGAGTCCATAGGGTTTGCAAAGGGTCGGACATGACAGAGCAACTTTCACTTTATTCATTGAAAGGACTGATGCTGAAGCTTGAATACCTGATGCGAAGAACCAACTCATTGGAAAAGACCCTGATCCTGGGAAAGATTGAAGGCAAAAGGAGAAGAGGGTGGCAGAGGATTAGAGGGTTAGATAGTGTCACTAACTCAGTGGACATGAATTTGAGCTAACCTTGGGAGATAGCGGAGGACAGAGGAGCCTGACGTGCTGCAGTCCATGGAGTCAGAAAGAGTTGGACACGACTTAGCAAGTGAATGGCATTTGTCCCTAAAGCTCAGCATCTAGCTGTCCGTGGACTATTTTAAGGGCTCAGTAATGTGAGATTATCTACCATTATTAAGTCTTTGCCTGCCAGGCAGATATTATAAACATATATAAAGAAAATGAGGTCCCAATCAGTAAAAACTGCGGTGTGCTTACCCATATGAATTTCAGAGCAACTTCTAAGATGAGTGTAAGAAAATCAGAGTTTTAAAATGAGATTTAATTTCCTTAATTATTTTAATTAATTGATAAACTGTTGTGACAGATTTCTGATTTTTTTTTTCCACGATAATTACTTTGCTTGTGTGTGTATGTCTGCCGTAAATTCTGGGTCATTCTGCCTACTGGGCAATGCAGCACTGTTAAAGAATAAATGAGTGAATGCGGCCGGGGGGTTCTTGTCTCAGTTGGCGGTATCCTTTTGATTTCCTGTGAGTATTGCCTTCTGTTAGACTCTTTGTCCTGACAGCCTCTCCTAGGCACCCCCTTCCCCTCCTGCCCCGCTTCTGACTAATGCTTTGCTTTTTTCTTGGTGTGTAGTAAGCACTGTGTCATGAGAGGGTGGGTTAGAGCAAGGCTCACTGTGCTGTGAGAATCAGACACCTGATCCGAGTCTCAACACTGTTTCCAAAAGTGTGGGCTGTGATTTCAAAGGAAAACATCACAAGGTTAGGTTTTTTTGATTTGGACTCTGGTGGTGAAAGTAGGCAAGGAGGCGCTGGGCAAGAATTGGCATTATCTGAGAACGTGCCAGCAGATGCTCATGTGCCATGAGGTTTGAGCATCAGTGCTTAAAGCTCACTGCTCATAAGATTTCCTCAGTTCCGTATTCAGAAAATATACTTGGTATGTGTAGTTTGTTTGTTTGTTTGTTTTTTAAAGAACTTGACATCCTCACCAGGAAAAGCCTGTCTACCCCTTTACTCTGCTTCCTTTTCTCTTGTTCAGAATTCCTGGCTCCTACCCTCAGCCAGTACATGACATGTTTATAGCCAGCAGCCCAAACTCCTTAGGAATGAAGGAGAGAGTCTTTTGAATCTTGTTATTTTCCTTGAGGAAGACCTGAATGTTGACCGTTCTGCAAGAATCCAGAGTATGCGCTGTCATTTCCATGTTAACCCCCACCCAGATGTTTGTGGGTTTTGAAGGATTTATTCTAGCCCAGTCGTAGCCAGGTCCCTGGCCATGGAAATTCATCTGAAGCACACTTTTCCATGGAAATACCCTGCAGGTAGAAATACTCTATTTATGCCTGGCTATATCCCAAACAGCTGTCCTTCCCTTAATGATACTGGGGTGCTTGTGTTTAGGGGACCAGTTTGCACATCTTTTTTATGGATTTAGATGCTTCCCTGTTGTGAACGACAAAAACCATGCCGAGTTTGTCAGGCGTGGACAGCTGGTTCTTAGGAAAAGAGAGTTTTCGGTATAATTACCTGCTGTGGTGTTGGGGGCACCTGTGACTTGCCCGCTGACTCTCCTTGAACATTTGACTTTAACAGGAACACTTGTTAAAAGCTTCTTTAGTGTAAAGTGTGACTGTGACCGCAGAATAGTGAGTTTGGTTTATGTTTACAGACATATGGGGGCAGACATTCTTGTTTTAATTGCTTTGCTTTTTATCAGCTCTAGGGACCTCTAGTAAAGCTGGTAGATTTATTCAGTTTGACATTGAGGGGAAAAAACAGGTCTTTTTACTCCTTTCTAGGTCCGTTGTAACAGGGGACTTATGCCTTTCCTGTATTGAGACATGCTTTTTTTTTTTTTTTAAAAAGATGGAAAATATCTTTGAGACCTATAAAACTGTTGAATGAGGACATAATGTTTCTTTGGATTATTGAGTTGTTGTTGTTGTTTTTTTAACTTTTGACCAGGAGTTGGCATTCTGTGATCCACTGGCTGAATCTAGCCTTCTGCCTCTTTTAGTAAATAGTTTTATTGGAACACAGCTACACCCAGTCATACATATGGCAGCAGAAACCCTTTGACCTGCAGAGCATAAAATATTTACTGTTTGACTTTTTACAGAAATGTTTGCTGACACCTATTAAGGATTCCAATTTTTATTTAGGTGTGTATTTTTTTTCAGGTGGGGGGGGGGGGGCAGGGTACCTGGTAAGATTTTGCATTTGTTTGCTCAGGCACATCGGTTGTTGGAAGTGCTTTCTGTCCTGTCCATCTGGCAAACTAGTCAGACAGGCTTATTGTGATCCTGTATAGTGACTGAGTTTCTGCACCCTCATTTTTCAGGTAGAGCGAGGTGCAAAACATGCCAGAACTTTTGCTCCTGTAAACTTGGTCAGTGCTGCACGCCCAGTGCTGGTATATTCTGATGATGGTCTGTGCTTTGCACCCTGTGAGGAAAAGGCTGTTTATGTTAAAGTACAGGAAGGGATCCTTGCAACAGTCTTTGCTTCTCTAATCAGCAGCAACCTGAGACTTTTTTTCCTCTTTCTCTCTTTTATATTTTTAATAGGGGGATAATTGCTTTTTATTATGTTGATTTCTGCTGTACATCAGCATGAATCCGCCATAGGTAGACATATGTCCCCGCCCTCTTGAACCTCCCTCCTACCCCTCTAGATAGTCACAGAGCACCTGATTTAAGCTACATCATCAAAATGGGAGAAAATAATTGCAAATGAAATAATTGACAAAGGGTTAATCTCCAGAATATATAAGCAGCTTATGCAGTTCAACAGCAGAAAAACTAATAGCCCAGTCAAAAAATGGGCAGAAGACCTAAGCAGATATTTCTCCAAATAGATGGCAAATAATACATGAAAAGATGTTCAAGGTTTCTCATTTATTCAGTTCAGCTGCTCAGTCATGTCCAACTCTCTTTGTGACCCCATAGACTGCAGCACACCAGCCCTCCCTGTCCATCTCCAACTTCTGGAGCCTACCCAGACTCTTGTCCATCGTGTCAGTGATGCCATCCCACCATCTCAACCTCTGTTGTCCCCTTTTCCTCCCAACTTCAATCTTTCCCAGCATTGGGGTCTTTTCTAGTGAACCAGTTCTTTGTATCAGGTGGCCAAAGTATTGGCGTTTCAGCTTCGGCATCAGCCCTTCCAATGAATATTCGGGACTGACTTCCGACTGGTTGGATCTCCTTGCAGTTCAAGGCTGCTCATTATTAGAGAAATGCAAATCAAAGTTACAATGAGATGTCACCTCACACCTGTCAGAAAGCCCCTCACCAAAAAAATCTAGAAATAATAAATGCTGGAGAGGGTTTGGAGAAAAGGGAACCCTTTTGTGCTGTTGGTAGGAATGTCAATTGATTACAGCTATTATGGAGAACAGTGTGGAGATTCCATAAGAAACTAGGAATAAAACTACCTGCCTGCAATGTGGGCAGTGTGGGAGACCTGGGTTCAATCCCTGGGCTGGGAAGTTCCCCTGGAGGAGGGCACAGCAACCCCACTCCTGTATTCTTGCCTGGAGAATCTTGTGGACAGAGGAACCTGGGAGGCTGCAGCCCATAGGGTCACAAAGAGTTGGGCGAGACAGAGCGTGCACACAGTGAGGGGACATGGGAGCAGCCTCGATGTCCACCCTGAGGCTTCTTGCATGTGGCTGTCACGGCAGGGTGTGTAGACCTACATAATTGACACAGCTGCATTAAAATTGGGGGAGGCTGTTTTGACATAAAGTGAACATGTTCCATTTATACAGCAGCAAACTATTTGGTTTTCTTGGAGCATTTTGAAATAAAACGCAAAATGTGGGAAGAATAAATACACTTACTGCACTTGTTATTACTATTATTTCACACACACCCCCCCCCCCCGAGTTTACAACCTCCCCAGAACTGTAACAGGTTGCTGTTACAGTGGCAGAGTCAGTAGACACACCTACCATCATATCATTTAAATCTTTGCATTTTGATGGTTCCTTTTCTTCCTGGTCTCTTTCAAATGGGGTGCAGCCTTTACTGGCCCCACAGCATCAGTCACATGTTGTGCTTATGAAGTCATTCACCAGTTTGTTATCGGAGACAGAAAACATTTTAGGATTTTCTCTTAAAATTCCTTGATGAAATGATTGGATAGACATGGTGCTTTTGTTCAGTTTTCCTCTTGATAAAAAGTCTGTAGACAAAGCAAAGACTCCAGTGGTCTCCAATTTGGGCTTGGGGTGTAGGTTGGTTTTCGAGAGCATTTGCTCTGACTGAGAAGATTGCCTTCCTGTAATACGTAGTCTCCTTTTTTAGAACACAGTTCTCAAGTAAATGAAATCTGTTTAAATGTGTGAAATAAGTTGATGCACTGTATATAGCAAGTGCTTGATGGTTTAGCATCAGAACTCTTGAGTTCTCCGTTTTAGGACCAGTTTGCGGGTCTTTCATCTGTTAATTTGTGTTACTTGCTTTCTTAATCTCTTTCACTGTGGGGTACAAGTCACCCTGGAGGCCTTCCCTCTGCCGCGTATTTAAATTTCACTGCCTGTTCCCTCATGCTGATGCTTTCCTGGAGCACTCAGTAGTGCTTTTTCTCTGTCAGTCCTCAGGTAAGCTCTGGTTGTACTCTCAGTGCCGTCAGCAGGGTGCCCAGCACACTGTGGATGCCCAGTGATGGTTGAATTAACGAAGTTGAGGAGACTCTGTACTGTCTGTAGAATGAGAGCTGGAGGCAAGCTGGGCAGGTCGGTTGGTGACATCAGACTGGGCTTAAATTCTAGGTTCATCCACCTCTTATGTTGATATTAAATAATTTAATCATTTAAAGGAACCCCTCCCCCGCAACCAGTGAGATGGGGAAAGTAGTATTTTTATTTTTTTTTAGTGTAGATTTTCTTTCTTTTTTTTTTTTAAAGTTTATTTTTACTGTATTCTACTTTACAATACTGTATTGATTTTGCCATACATTGGCATGAATCAGCCATGGGTGTACACGAGCTCCCAATCCTGAAACCCCCTCCCACCTCCTACCCCATATCATCTCTCTGGATCATCCCTGTGCACCACCCCCAAGCATCCTGTATCCTGTATCGAACATAGACTGGCACTTCGTTACTTACATGATAATAACATGTTTCAATGCCATTCTCCCAAATCATCCCACCCTCTCCCTCTCCCTCAGAGGCCAAAAGTCCGTTCTAAAGGGGATTAAAAATGGTGTTGGAGGGACTNCCCCCAAGCATCCTGTATCCTGTATCGAACATAGACTGGCACTTCGTTACTTACATGATAATAACATGTTTCAATGCCATTCTCCCAAATCATCCCACCCTCTCCCTCTCCCTCAGAGGCCAAAAGTCCGTTCTAAAGGGCATTAAAAATGGTGTTGGAGGGACTTCCCTGGCAGTCCAGAGTTAAGACTTGGCCTTCCATCGCAGGGGTGTTGTAGGTTCGATCTTTGCCTGGGGAGCTTAAATCCCACATGCTCGTGGCCAAAAAACCAAAACATGAAACAGAAGAAAAATTGTAACGATTTCAATAAAAACTTAAAAAGTGGTCCACATATAAAAAAAAATTGGCTATCAGTTCAATTCAGTCACTCAGTTGTGTCCTACTCTTTGCAACCTCATGAATCGCAGCATGNTGACGAAGGGATAGGCTACCCACTCCATCATTTTTGGGCTTCCCTGGTGGCTCAACTGTAAAGAATATATCTGCAATGCAGGAGACCTGGGTTCTGTCCCTGGGTTGGGAAGATTCCCTGGAGAAGGGAAAGGCTACCCACTCCTGTATTTGGGCCTGGAGAATTCCATGAACTGTATAGTCCATGGTGTCACAAAGAGTCGGACATGACTGAGCGACTTTCACTTTCAGCNATATATCTGCAATGCAGGAGACCTGGGTTCTGTCCCTGGGTTGGGAAGATTCCCTGGAGAAGGGAAAGGCTACCCACTCCTGTATTTGGGCCTGGAGAATTCCATGAACTGTATAGTCCATGGTGTCACAAAGAGTCGGACATGACTGAGCGACTTTCACTTTCAGCAGTGATGTTGAGCATCATTTCATGTGCTTGTTTGCTGTACAGAAGTCTTCTTTGGAAAAATGTCAGTTTAGTCTTCTGCCCATTTTTTTGATTGGGTTGTTTGTTTTTTTGATATGGACCTATATGAACTTATTTACAAGTGTTTTCTTGCGTTCTGAGGGTTGTCTTTTGTCTTACTTAGGGCTTCCTTTGGGCTTCCCTGGTGGCTCACTGGTAAAGAATTTGCCTCCTAAAGCAGGAGATGGCAGGTTTAAGTGTTAGTCACTTAATGATGTCTGCCTCTTTGTGACCCCATTGACTGTAGCCCACCAGGCTCCTCTGTGCATGGAATTCTCCAGGCAAGAATACTGGAGTGTGTATGGTTTTAGGGAGTGTTCTAATTTCATTCTTTTTACATGTAGCTCTCCTGTATTCCTAGCTCCACTTATTGAAGAGACTGTCTTTTCTCCATTGTATATTCTTGTCTCTTTGTCAAACATTAGGTGACCATAGATATGTGGGTTTATCTGTAGGCTTTCTATCCTATTCCATTGATCTATATTTCTGTTTTTGTGCCAGTACCATACTATCTTGATTACTGTAGCTTTGTACTACAGCCCAAAGTCTGGGAGCCTGCTCCTCCAGCTCTGTTTTTCTTTCTCAAGATTGCTTTGGCTCTAGAGGGTCTTCTGTGTTTCCATACAAATTGTAACATTTTTTGTTCTAATTCTGTGGAAAATGCCATTAGTATTTTGATAGAGATTGCACTGAATCTGTAAAATGCTTTGGGTAGTATGGTCATTTTCACAATATTGATTCTTCCAATCCAAGAACATGATACATATTTCCATCTGTTATCTTTGATTACTTTCATCAGTTCAGTTTAGTTCCCGTTCAGTCGCTCAGTCATGTCTGACTCTTTGCCACCCCATGAATCGCAGCACGTCAGGCCTCCCTGTCCATCACCAACTCCTGGAGTTCACTCAAACGCACGTCCATCAAGTCGGTGATGCCATCCAGCCATCTCATCCTCTGTCGTCCCCTTTTCCTCCTCCCCCAATCCCTCCCAGCATCAGAATGTTTTCCAATGAGTCAATTCTTTGCATGACATGGCCAAAGTACTGGAGTTTCAGCTTTAGCATCATCCCTTCCAAAGAAATCCCAGGGCTGATCTTCTTTAGAATGGACTCGTTGGATCTCCTTGCAGTCCAAGAGACTCTCAGGAGTCTTTTCCAACACCACAGTTCAAAAGCATCAGTTCTTCACACTCAGCTTTCTCCACAGTCCAACTCTCACATCCATACACAACCATAGCCTTGACTAGACGGACCTTTGTTGGCAAAGTAATGTCTCTCCTTTTCAACATGCTATCTACGTTGGTCATAACTTTTCTTCCAAGGAGTAAGCGTCTTAATTTCATGGCTGCAGTCAATATCTGCAGTGATTTTGGAGCCTCAAAAAATAAAGTCTGACAATNAGGCATCTCAGCCCAGAGTGTGGATCCTGGGACTGGACGTATCTATCACTTACCAGCTGTGTGACCTGGAGCAAATCACATAGCCTCTCTGTGCCTAAGCACCCCCATTTGTACAATGAGGCAATAATCCCAACCCCCAGGAAGCTATTTGTGAGGGTCATATGAGTCGACCTGTGTGAAGCACTGAGGAAGTTTCTGGCACAAAGTTAGTGCTCAGTAAGTGTTAATATTATCTTCCATTCTATCACTGTTACCATCACTGCCATTATTTTTAACATGGCTGCCACTAACATCCCCTTCCAAGGGAGATTACAAGCCCAGTGATGTGATAAAGGGCTTGGCACGCAGGGTATGGTAGGGAGGGGGGTTTTGAAGCTGGCCTTGGACTCCAGAGGCAAGTTGTTACTGATATTTGTAAGAAGGAGGCAGTGAGCACCTCCTGCATGAGCCTGTGGGCATTCTCTGTTACACATGAACCTCTACAGTATGTGGATGAGGTTTTCACCGTTATCTGCATTCCTTGTGTCACGCGAGTGTATGTTCCCCGGTTCTTTGTCTCATTACAACAAAGATTTGGAGCAACGGACATTAGAGCCCTTGGCACGTCACAGCTCTCAGGTCTTGGACAAACCATGTTACAGCTCTTAGGCAAATCAGTGTTACAGCTCTATTTTATTTAGAAGATAGCAGGAGAATGGGAGAGAGAGAGAGAAAGAGAGAAAGAGTGCGTGCACGCAGGAGAGAGAGAGAGAAAGAGCGCATGCACGTGGGAGAGGAAGAGAGAGAGAGAGAGAGAGCGCGCTTTGGCTCTTCCTTTTATATGCTTTCTTCCACCTGAGCCCGCCCTATGTAAATTGGGCTTAGCCAGGAGTGCTGTTTGTTCTACCTGAAGTCTTCACTCTGGTCCTGGGACCTTCTTGTGTTCTATTCTCGCGGGCTTTTCCCTTCCTTGTCCTTTAGCCACGGCCATTTTGGACTCCGTTTCCCTATTCTACCTACCTAACATTTGAATACAGTCATCCTGCCGTGCTGTGTCTCTCTGACCTCTTAAGGTCTCCATAGTGCTTTGTTGGCTGGGTAACCAATCACTTCTGATAAACAGCTGTGTGCATGTGTGCTAAGTCGCTTCAGTCGTGTCCGACTCTGCAACCCCATGGACTGTAGCCTGCCAGCCTCCTCTGACCATGGGATTCTCCAGGCAAGAACACTGGAGTGGGTTGCCATGCCCTTCTCCAGGGGCTCTTCCCAGCCCAGGGATCGAACCTGCATCTCTTATGTCTCCTTCTTTGGAAGCCAGGTTCTTTACCATCAGTGCCACCTGGGAAGCCCCTTGATAGACAGTTACCTGGTATTTTTTATATTTGTCTGTACTCAGCAGTGAGGGAAGAAACATTCTTGTAGCTGAGCAACTCTGGCAAATAAGTCTGAGTAATGCTTTGTTCTGAGACCCTTTCTGGGATATCCACAGTGTGAATCTATATTTTCAAGGCTCTGCGAAGTCCTGCAAAGGAGGGCCAAGCTTTGATTTTATTAACGCAGCATTCCCAAATTTTAAAAATTGCTCCCTCACTGTTTTTTGGCTAAATTATTGGCAAAGGAATTTCTAGATCAAAGGATACAGAGTTTTAAGGGATTTTCATTACTTCTAAGAATGTTGTTTTGGGAACTGGCAAAGTTGGAGACAAAAGGGATTTTCATTCCTTCTAAGAATGTTGTTTTGGGAACTGCAAAGTTGGAGACAAAGCTTCCTTCTTGGCTAAACCAAGGTGTTCTTTTAATCACAATTAGATGAAAAAGTTCAGACTCAAAAATCTTGTATGATGTTCTTTTATTTTTTTCACTTCTTTTTTTTTAATTTTACTTTTTTTTACTTTACAATACTGTATTGGTTTTGCCATACATTGACATGAATCCGCCACAGGTGTACATGAGTTCCCAATCCTAAACCCCCCTCCCCCTTCCCACCCCATATCATCTCTCTGGATCATCCCCGTGAACAGCAGATTTTTGTGTAGGCACCCAACTTTATTCTTTCCCCATTGATTTTTCTTGGGCACTTTTGTTGAGAATCAGTTGGTTATTAAATGTAAGGAATTATTTCTAGACACTCAATTCTGTTCCTTTCATTTATATCATCCTTCGTTGGTTAAGCTTCTTTCAACAGTGATTGATAGTTTCCAGTGTACATGTTTTAAATTTTTGTAGAATTTATTCCCTAGTATTATATCCTTTTTGATGCTATTGTAAGTGATACTGTTTTCTTAAATTCATTTTTAGATTGCTCATTGCTGAAATTTTACATTGCTCATTGTAGAAATACAGTTGATTTTTGTGCATTGATCTTTTAATCTACAATCTTGCTGAACTTGTTTATTAGCTAGTACTTTTTTTAGTGGATTCTTTAGGATTTTCTGTATCCAAGATCATGTCAGCTGTGCGTGCTAAGTCGCTTCAGTTGTGTCCAACTTTGCAACCCTATGGAGCGTAGCCTGCCAGGCTCCTCTGTCCATGGGATTCTCCAGGCAGGAATACTGAAGCGGTGGGGTGGGGATCTTCCCAACCCAGGGATCGAACCTGCATCTCTTATGTCTCCTGCATTGGCAGGAGGGTTTTTGCACTAACTCCACCTGGGAAGTCCTGTTGAAAATAGACATAGTTTTTGTCTTTACAGTCTTTTTATTTTATTTCTTTTTCTGTCCTAATTGCCCTGAGGAGAACCTTCAGTTCAATGCAGAGTTGAATAAAATAGTGAGAGGAGACATCCCTGTCTTGTTTCTAATCTTGAAGTGAAGGCATCCAGTCTTTCACTGTTAATATTAGTATGACGTTAGCTGTGAGTTTTCATAGGAGACTTCATCAGGTTGAGGAAGTTCTCTTCTATTCCCAATTTGAGTATTTTTCTCTTCTATTCCTAATTTGAGTATTTTTATCATGAAAACTATTGAATTTTGTTGTTGAATATTTTCTTCTGTCTGTTGAGCTGTATTGTGAGTGTGTTTTTTTTTTTTTCCATTCCATGTTTGTATTATGTTGATTGATTTAAACGTTAAACCAGCCTCTCTTTGCTGGGATTAATCTCATTTGGTCATGGTGTATAATCCTTTTTGTGTGTTGCTAGATCTGGTTTGCTAGTATTTTTGTGTCTATGCTAGTATTTTTGTGTCTCCTGGTGTTTTTATCTGCTTTTGGCCATTGAATGAGTTTAGTTACGGGCTAATACGACTGTATAGTTGTGGTAGGCAGAATAATGGTTCAAGTGTGTCCATGTCTTAATTCCCAGAAACTGCAAATATTTATCTCACATGACAAACAGGGCTTCACAGATTTCAGTAAGTTAAAGATTCTGAAACCAGAGTTTATCCTTTAATTATCTGGATAGCCCAGGGTAATCACGAAGGTTCATAAGTGAGAGAGGGAGGCAGAGATTTGTAGATGCCACGCTGCTGGCTTTGAACGAGGAAGGGTCCATGAGCCAAGGACTGCAGCCTCTCGAAGCTGGGAAAAGCAGGCGGACAGCTTTTCCTTAGGACCTTCAGGAGGAACACAGACATCTTTGTTTTAGCCCAGTGAACGTCATTCAGGCCTCTGACCTTCAGAAGTATAAGATAATAAAACCTGTGTTGTTTTAAGCCTCTGAGTTTGTGGTGGTTTGTTGTAACAGCAGTAGAAAGCTAAAACAGTGGTAGTTTGGGAAACTCAGTAGTGTGCAGGATAATTTAGAAGGAGCGAGCAGAGGCCGAGAGGTCAGTTAGAAACTGTCCTGTCTTGCCATCATTGAATCTGAGAAGTTGAGAGCTAACCGAGGCTATAGATGATACCTGCTTCAACCTCTCCATTTTAGAGATGAGGAAATGCATTCTGAAGATACCGTGATAAGGTCACGTAGCTCCTTGGTGGTGAATTGTGATTTACATCTGTATTTTGGGGGCTTAGTCACAGCAATCACTGTAAAACTTGTGAAGCATAAAAACGCTTCTCTCTGTTCGAGAAGCAAGGCTCTTAAAAATCAGTTCTGAAGAATAAACATAGTGCTTTTACTTAGGTGTTTGGTGTAGTTGGACAGACTCAACTGGAAAGACCGTTTTCAGTGAACTAAGCCAAGTCTCAGGGGTTTATGCTGTTTGGGTGAAGCAAAGTATGGTCATGCCCCCTTCTTTTCTAGTGATCTAGCATCACAGGTTCACTTTCTGTGGTTTCAGTTACCTGCAGTCACCATGGTGGTAATAGTATATGGAAAACTACAGAAATAAACAATGCAGGTATTTTATATATTTATCTTTGACTGCACTAAGAGGCATGCAGGCTTACTTTCCCAACTAGGTATCAAAGCCACCCCCTGCATGGAAGCACAGGATCTTAGCTATTGGGCCACCAGGAAGCCCCATGATTCATAAATCTTAAGTTTCCCATTGTTACGAGTGGTGTGGTGGAATCTTGCACCATCCCGCTTCATCCTGTAGGGGATATGAATCATCCCTTTTTCCAGTGTGTCCTGCCCATTGGTTGCTTAGCATCTCTCTGGGTTATCAGATCATCTGTGGTATCTCGGTGCTATGTTCAGGTGACCCATATTTTACTTACCAGTGGCCCCAAAGTGCAAGAGTAGTGAGGCTGGCAATTCAGATACACTGAAGAGGAGCCTTGAAGTGAAAAGGTGAAAGTTCTTGACTTAATGAGAAAAAAAAATTCATATGCTGAGATTGCTAAGATCTATGATAAGAATGAATCTTCTAGCCATGAAGTTGTGAGGAAGGAAAAAGAAATCCATGCTATTTTTGCTTTCACACCTCAAACTGCAAAAGGTACAGGCACAAAGTGTGGTAAGTGCTTTAGTTAAGATGGAAAAGACATTAAATTTGTACAGTAAGAGATTCTGAGAGGAGGAGGGAGACACCACATTCACCTCACTTTTATTTCAGTATAGGATTGTTATTTTGTTCTATTTTGTTATTGTGAAGTCGCTCAGTCATGTCTGTCTCTTTGTGACTCCATGGACTGTAGCTTACCAAGCTCCTGTGTCCATGGGATTTTCCAGGCAATAGTACAGCAGTGGATTGCCATTTCCTTCTCCAGAGGATCTTCCCGACCCAGGGATCGAACCTGGGTCTCCCGCTTTGTAGTCAGACGCTTTACTGTCTGAGCCATTAGTTATTGTTAATCTCTTTACTGTGCCTAATTTGTAAACTTTATCACAAGTGTGTGTGTGTGTAGGGGAAAAACATGTTCCATATATATAAAGTCAGGACTGTTCACGGTTTCCAGCCTCTACTGGGGTGTGGCGAGTGTAACCTCCAGGATGGGAGGGCTGCCGTTAACTGTTACACGGCAGTCCATTGGTGAGGGAGTCAATTCTCTGCACCGAGACAAGTACTAAGCAAAATAATAGAGTGTGTTGAAATTTTTCTTGATGATTTGAGATGTGCTAGGTTGTATGTAATCAACAGAAGAGAGAAAACTCCTAGTTAATAAGGAAAAACTATTTATGCTGAGATTAACTTTTACCTGAAAGTTAAGAAAAATAGGCTGGATTCCAAATATACCAAATAAACATCTTAACCAGGCTTTGCATAAAAACAAGTCCACAAAAAGCTGCAATAGTTAAAATGTAAGGAATGTCCCAGATTTTACAGGTAGCAGCACTGTCGAATGCTTCAGTGAAGCTGTTGTAATGGGTGATTTTTGTGGACTGTTAATGGTGGGAACACACAGAACCTGGAACATCGGACGTCAGGAACTGTAACCTGGCTGTGCCTCGGTTTCCTGGCCTGTCAGCTCTCTGATTTCTCAACTACAGCCTATGTGTTAGACCAGCTGGTTACGTTACCAGGCCAGGTGTATGCCTTAGCCTCTACAGAAACACTGATGATTGCCAGATGGATGCTTACAAGAATCGCACTTTCAGGACCACTGGGTGGACAGGTTTAGTTACACCCCTCTAGGTGGTAAGGGCCTGGATTGTTGGAAAGTGGAAGTGCTAGGCGGTCAGATATGTCCGACTCTTTGCAACCCTATAGGCTGTAACCCGCCAGGCCCCTCTGTCCATGGAACTTTCCAGGCAAGAATACTGGAATGAGTAGCCATTCCCAGGTCTCCAGGGGATCTTCCTGACCTAGGGATTGAACCTAGGTCTCCTGCATTGCAGGCAGATTCTTTACCATCTGGATTGTTTAGTGGAAGTAAAAATGGAGGCAGTGGCAGGTGCAAGAAATATTGATAAGGAGCAGTAGATCGGAATTCTTTAAAAACGAAAGAATGATGGTGGATTGAGAACCTGAATGTGAATGGCAGCCTGTGCCATTGCCAGATGTGGAAAAGGAGGCAGGTGATGCCTGTGTTCTTTCAGCATGTTTGAGGGCATGTTGATGTTCCATTTACAGCAGGAGATGTGGGCTTGTTGGTTTCGAGTTTGAGTCATTTGTAAGAAATTGGTACTTGTGACTCTAAAAAGAGACAGAAAAGAGTGAATAGAATTAGGATGGTGGACTGTAGCAAGAGAAGGTGAAGTTGAGTCGAAAGAGGAGTTCCAGAAATCTGGGCTGCATTTGAACTTTTGGCCTTTTATCCCTGGAATTCTTCAGTTTCAGTCACACGTTAGTACTGGGAGTGAAGTTGGGGTTGGAGCTGGGGAGTTCTAAGATGCCTCTTTGTGCGGACCCCTTTTTGGAGGCTGGGAATTTAGCCATGAACAAAGTGGAAGGCTCCTGTGCTGCTTGCCTTATGGCGAGGAGAAGGCATAACTCTTAAACAAGAAAATGCCCGGAAGGACAGTTTCATGGAAATAAAACAAGGTATGATGTGGCTGTGTCTGAGTAGGGGCTCTTTTAGGGGTGCTCGGGGAAGGGGTTGGGAAGTGCCTCTAGCTAGGGGGCAGAGTGGACGGGCCGTTTAGGCTTAGACCTGAGTGACCGGTGCTAGCCAGCTGCGTGTGGGTCTCGGCCCAGTGTTCCAGCCCCAGGCAGCAAGCGCAGAGCTCTGAAGCCAGGGCTGGGCTTGGGCCACGAGGGGGCGGGGTGTGGCCTCTCCTGGAGGAGACTGGAGACTCAGGGAGGAGGCGGAGAAAGCCCGACCCGGAATGCTTTCACAGACCCTTGGGTGACTCCCACAGGCCTGCCTTCTCTCACAGCTGAAGCCCACCTCTGAGTGTCCTCTGAACCCCAGCCTCTGGCTCACGGTCAGGTCTGGCCTCTCAGGGACGGGGGATTTATCGTAAGGCGGAGCGCTGAGCCCGGGGCAGACTGCGTTCTTAGGCAGTTGAAGCATATTGTTTTGGATTCCCCATTTGAGGAGAAACAGTTTTCGTATTCTGTAGTCATTTTTAAGATCTGTGTTTTGATGTAAGTGGAACATCCTTGAATGGAAGAATGTTTTAAAGGAGATCTGACTCTTATTGGTCCGAGGACAGTGGGATTAAAAGTTTCTGCTGTTTTCTTTCATGGATAAATCGCTTTTGGGGAGAAAAGTCTTTCCAAAAACCTGCTGTTGTGAACCTTCATGAACGACGTGTGGTGCGATTTCACAGGCGGTTCTTTCAGCCTCTGGTTTTCTGTGACTGCTCCACCAGCTGGCGCAGCACTCACCTGCATCTCCCAGAACCCAGCTGGATGACAGCTCCTTAAAAACAGAGTTCATATTTGTATCCTGCCTCCAGGTTAAAATGCACATTTGCATACAGAATATCATTTGATTCTCATTACAACCTTGTGTAATCCGCAACACAGGAGACCCCAGTTCAGTTCCTGGGTTGGGAAGATCCACTAGAGAAGGGATAGGCTACCCACTCCAGTATTCTGGCCTGGAGAATTCCAAAGACTGTATAGTCCACGGGGTCGGACACGACTAAGCAACTTTCACATTCTGTCTTTCACAATCTTGTGAGGGGAGAGGAAGCTTCATTCTTACCTTCATAATACTTGAAGAAATGAAAGTCCAAGATGGTTCATTTAGTATATGCTTTACCCAGAGATTGTAAATCTCAAATCCATGGTCTTTCTTCCGTATACCAAGCTGCTAAGCAAGGTTGCGATCCATAACTGTTACCTAAAACACAACAAATCTCACTACACTTTATGTGATAGAAGTGAAGAAGTGAAGTCTCTCAGTTGTGTCCGACTCTTTGCGACCCCATGGACTGTAGCCTACCAGCCTCCTCTGTCCATGGGATTTTCCAGGCAACAGTACTGGTGTGGATTGCCATTTCCTTCTCCAGGGGATCTTCCCGACCCAGGGATCGAACCTGGGTCTCCCGTGTTGTAGACAGACGCTTTACCGTCTGAGCCAGCAGGGAAGCCCTTATGTGGTAGAGACTTGCACAAATAGGCTTCCCTGGTGGCCAGACGGTGAAGAATCTGCCTGCAGTGTGGGAGACATGGTTCGATCCCTGGGTTGGGGAGACCCCTGGAGGAAGACATGGCAACCCACTCCAGTATTCTTGCCTGGAGAATCCCAAAGACAGAGGAGCCTGGTGGGTTACAGTCCATGGGGTTTCAGAGTCAGACATGACTGAGTGACTAAGCACAGCACAACACAGACTTGCATGAATAAAGTCCTTTTGAAACTAAGTAACCCACGTTTAATCTTCCATTTCTCACGTTTAAAATTTTTTTAATGTTTTATTTGAAAAAAGTGCACATTTACAGAAAAATGACAATGCAGCTTCACTTCCACTCACCTTTTAGTAACATTTAGGTGTGACCTAAATGTGATTTTCTTACCATTTTCTTTATTACGTATTTTTTTGAGCTGTATGAAAGTTGCTGGCATCATATCTTTTCCCCCTAAATATTTCAGCATGTATCAATAGTTCTTAAAGACTGACTCATTCTCTTTCATGATGACAGTACAATTAACAAAGCAGGTATCATAACATTTACCTAATAGTCTTATGTAAGGCCGTATCCAGATTTCTCTGATCATCCCAAAATGTCCTTTAAAGCATCCTCTTTAGCACTTCTCCCCAATTCAGGGTTTAATCCGGGATTACACCCTGTATTTATTTACAGTCTCTTAACTGAGTACAGTTCCTTTGTTTGTCTTTCCTGGTGCTGACATTTTGGAAGAGAATTTGGCGAATTAGCTACTTATTTGCTGAATTTCTTCTGGATTTGGTCAGGAATACTACATAAATTCAAGTCAACTTTGCTTCTTTTTGACAGAACAATTGCCTTTTCACAGTTGCTCATGAAAAAGTAANCTCAGTTGTGTCCGACTCTTTGCGACCCCATGGACTGTAGCCTACCAGCCTCCTCTGTCCATGGGATTTTCCAGGCAACAGTACTGGTGTGGATTGCCATTTCCTTCTCCAGGGGATCTTCCCGACCCAGGGATCGAACCTGGGTCTCCCGTGTTGTAGACAGACGCTTTACCGTCTGAGCCAGCAGGGAAGCCCTTATGTGGTAGAGACTTGCACAAATAGGCTTCCCTGGTGGCCAGACGGTGAAGAATCTGCCTGCAGTGTGGGAGACATGGTTCGATCCCTGGGTTGGGGAGACCCCTGGAGGAAGACATGGCAACCCACTCCAGTATTCTTGCCTGGAGAATCCCAAAGACAGAGGAGCCTGGTGGGTTACAGTCCATGGGGTCTCAGAGTCAGACATGACTGAGTGACTAAGCACAGCACAACACAGACTTGCATGAATAAAGTCCTTTTGAAACTAAGTAACCCACGTTTAATCTTCCATTTCTCACGTTTAAATTTTTTTTAATGTTTTATTTGAAAAAAGTGCACATTTACAGAAAAATGACAATGCAGCTTCACTTCCACTCACCTTTTAGTAACATTTAGGTGTGACCTAAATGTGATTTTCTTACCATTTTCTTTATTACGTATTTTTTTGAGCTGTATGAAAGTTGCTGGCATCATATCTTTTCCCCCTAAATATTTCAGCATGTATCAATAGTTCTTAAAGACTGACTCATTCTCTTTCATGATGACAGTACAATTAACAAAGCAGGTATCATAACATTTACCTAATAGTCTTATGTAAGGCCGTATCCAGATTTCTCTGATCATCCCAAAATGTCCTTTAAAGCATCCTCTTTAGCACTTCTCCCCAATTCAGAGTTTAATCCGGGATTACACCCTGTATTTATTTACAGTCTCTTAACTGAGTACAGTTCCTTTGTTTGTCTTTCCTGGTGCTGACATTTTGGAAGAGAATTTGGCGAATTAGCTACTTATTTGCTGAATTTCTTCTGGATTTGGTCAGGAATACTACATAAATTCAAGTCAACTTTGCTTCTTTTTGACAGAACAATTGCCTTTTCACAGTTGCTCATGAAAAAGTAAAATAAAGATGCTTACTTGTTTCCCAGGTTTTATTATTAGATTTACCCTGTGAGAGTCCTGAACCGACAGTGCTGTCATCTTTGCGATTAAGAGTATTGCTCACAAGGAAATAAATGTGAAAACAATGTCTTTATTGTGCACCTCTAACTTCTTACAGCTGTAAGGGGATGTGTACAGCATCCTTGCAAAGTGTAGCAAAGAATGTCTGATTTTCTTCTAGATATGTATTCTGTGGATAAATAACCTAACTCATTCCTTTAGCCAGTTGAAAAGATACGCTAGACATAGAGTCCTGAATCACTATCTTTAGTCCTCATGGGACTTAAGCCACTTTTTACAGTAAACAGCGCATGGCAGATAGTTTTTGTAAGCATAGTATATGTACCCCTTTGGCTGTAGAGCCCTTTTCACTGTCAAGATAAAAGCACATACTTACCCCAGAAAGGATAGGGTGTGAGGGATGCTATCAGATGATAAAAGAAAAAGCCAGGCATATGAGACAAAAGTTGGTATTTATAAAACAAACAAAATAAGTCCTGCCTCCACCCCCACACACTAAGCACCTAGCAACCTAGCAACTGGACAAGAACAACAGTAAATAAATCCTCCCCCAGACCAACAGCTGAAAAGGAAGCAAGATTTTTAAACTTCGGAAGGAGGAGGAGGAAAGGGTCTCTAAATGCCTCTTATCTAAGGCCCCCAGGCTTGTTCTAGAAGAAATCTGGGCAGACCAGCCCTGTAGGGTTTTTCTTCTGTTCTGATAGCATCCCTCACACCCTGTCCTTTCTGGGGCACAAGGAGACAGTGGGGGTCAAGAATAAGCAGATCTGAATTATTCCAGAGAAAGTCACTTCCTTTCCCCTGCTCTGACTTTACTTTTCTGGAGAAAAAGCCGTGATGATGCCCCCAAGTGACGGCCCCGCGGGTGGTGCCCCGTGTGGGAATGAACTTTGTGACCGAGGTCAGGACTGCAGAACAGTGAGATGAGTCAGGGGAATCATTGTGTTTTCGGGGTGGTTGACCTCACTCCGCTGGAAGAGTGAAGAAACTGAGCTACTGCGAGACTGACGGATTTGCCCCACGTTCCATGGAGGTTGTGATGGTTCTGGTCAGGTAGCAGGATCTGCAGGTAACTAGCCCAGCCAGCATGCCAGAGGTGGAGGCTGGAATTTAGGGTTCAGAGTACATGCACTGTGCCGCTGTGGTGGAAGCCTGGAAATACATGGGCTATGTAAGAGAAAAAAAGGGAGCAACGGGAATGAAATATTTGAAAAGATAGCATTGAGCTCTCTTTCAGAGTAGTGTTGGTCGCTCAAGTCGTCTCCGACTCTTGTGACCTCATGGACGGTAGCCTGCCAGGCAAGAATATTGGAGTGGATAGCCATTTCCTTCTCTAGGGGATCTTCCCAATCTACGGATTGAATCCGTATCTCCAGCATTGCAGGCAGATTTTTTAACTATCTGAGCCACGAGTAAAAATAAAATGTGGGTTGAAACACTGGAGTGTAGAGAAGTCACTAATAACCATTCTGGTGAATAACTCGGGCAGATACTTATCTTTATCCCTAGATCTTCTACGGGAGGATGGGGGTGGCTCTTCAGCCCTGAACCTGTGAAGGGAAGAGGTAGCCAAGGCTCTGGAACAATGACTGAGGCATTTCTGTGTAAAGCACAGCTCTTGCAGGTTTTTTTTCTGTTTTTCTGGTTGCTGAAGTGTTCCAGTGGGCATCGGGCACTTGATGGTTAATGAAACCCCAGAGTGGATGGCTTGGCTCTGACACTGACTCAGAAGGTTTATCTTGGATGCTTGATGATCCGCTAACTAGAATCACTGTAAGAACACATTTAAAGAGGAAAAACTTGGTATTCATTTTTCAGATCCTTCAGTTATAAACTTGCTGATGTTGTCAGCAAGATTTGTGGTCAGGTGAACCCATCTCAAGGTCTCCCTCAGGAAAACCAAAAGCTCCCATCCCCAAACTACGTACCCCTTTAAAAGCAGAGAGATAGATGTGAAGTACAGGTTATGTATGGAATACTTATCATTACTTGCCTTATGACTGGGATGAAACCCACATTTATTAGATTTTCAAGGGGAAGAGCTATTCTAATTACAAAACAGATGTTCAGAACCCCAACAGACCTGGTTTATTTTGTCCTTTCACATTTCTCTTTTTCCGTAGCACTGAATGTTTTTGCCTGTAACTGCTTCTGGGAGGAGGAAAAGCATCCTGACCTATCTTTGACACTGGATTCCTTTCTTCATTTAAAACTTACAAAACAAAACAATATCCAGCGATTATAACTATTTCTATTAGAGTAGGGACCACATTTTTAGATGATGTCGCTCTCTGTTCTGTCAAGTAAGGGGTGGGTGGGTTTGGATACAGATATTGCTTGAGACTCTTGGAAAAGACCCTGATGCTGTGAAAGACCAAGGGCAGGAAGAAGGGGGTGACAGAAGACAGGATGGCTGGATGGCCTCACCCACTCATGGAAGTGAGACTGAGCAAACTCTGGGAGATGGTGAAGGACTGGGAGGCCTGGCGTGCTGCTGTCGATGGAGTTGCAAAGAGTTGGACACAACTTAGTGACTGAACAACAGCAGCTGTGTGTGTTAATCAAAACTGACCTCACTGCCAGAAGATGAGAGTCCGCGTGGAGATGTCATGCTGAGAAAGAAGGGGATTTAACATGAACTATTAAAAGTTTGTTTTTGCATAAGTATAGTTGGCATGCATAATGACAGTTGAGATAAGAAAAAGTGTTACTTGCTCAGTCGCGTCTGACTCTATGTGACCCCATGGACTGTAGGCCACCAGGCTCCTCTCTCTCTGGGGATTTTCCAGGCAAGAATACTGGAGTGGGTAGCCATTCCCTTCTCCAGGGGATCTTCCTGATCCAGGAACCACACCAAGTTCTCATGGTTTGCAGGCGGATTCTTTACTGTAGGTTACCTCCAACTTTAATGTCCTCAGTTGCTCTTTGGAGGGAAGAGGATCTACTTGGTAGTGGCAACATTTTATCTCTTCCTGATAAATGTGTTTCCCTAGCAGGAGTTGAACTAACAAGGCTGTCCCTCTTGCTTGGCTGTTGCTGTGTTACATGTTGCTCCTACAAAAAGAGGTTTATCAGCTTTCTGATCTCTTAAATTAATTACCTGTCTTTGCCTCAACAATAAATGTCTGATGGGTCAGCTGCAGTGTTTTGTAGACTGGAGGCTCTTTCCAGCCAGATCTGAGTACTGTGTTTTAAATAATGACAACATTNGTAGGGTTTTTCTTCTGTTCTGATAGCATCCCTCACACCCTGTCCTTTCTGGGGCACAAGGAGACAGTGGGGGTCAAGAATAAGCAGATCTGAATTATTCCAGAGAAAGTCACTTCCTTTCCCCTGCTCTGACTTTACTTTTCTGGAGAAAAAGCCGTGATGATGCCCCCAAGTGACGGCCCCGCGGGTGGTGCCCCGTGTGGGAATGAACTTTGTGACCGAGGTCAGGACTGCAGAACAGTGAGATGAGTCAGGGGAATCATTGTGTTTTCGGGGTGGTTGACCTCACTCCGCTGGAAGAGTGAAGAAACTGAGCTACTGCGAGACTGACGGATTTGCCCCACGTTCCATGGAGGTTGTGATGGTTCTGGTCAGGTAGCAGGATCTGCAGGTAACTAGCCCAGCCAGCATGCCAGAGGTGGAGGCTGGAATTTAGGGTTCAGAGTACATGCACTGTGCCGCTGTGGTGGAAGCCTGGAAATACATGGGCTATGTAAGAGAAAAAAAGGGAGCAACGGGAATGAAATATTTGAAAAGATAGCATTGAGCTCTCTTTCAGAGTAGTGTTGGTCGCTCAAGTCGTCTCCGACTCTTGTGACCTCATGGACGGTAGCCTGCCAGGCAAGAATATTGGAGTGGATAGCCATTTCCTTCTCTAGGGGATCTTCCCAATCTACGGATTGAATCCGTATCTCCAGCATTGCAGGCAGATTTTTTAACTATCTGAGCCACGAGTAAAAATAAAATGTGGGTTGAAACACTGGAGTGTAGAGAAGTCACTAATAACCATTCTGGTGAATAACTCGGGCAGATACTTATCTTTATCCCTAGATCTTCTACGGGAGGATGGGGGTGGCTCTTCAGCCCTGAACCTGTGAAGGGAAGAGGTAGCCAAGGCTCTGGAACAATGACTGAGGCATTTCTGTGTAAAGCACAGCTCTTGCAGGTTTTTTTTCTGCTTTTCTGGTTGCTGAAGTGTTCCAGTGGGCATCGGGCACTTGATGGTTAATGAAACCCCAGAGTGGATGGCTTGGCTCTGACACTGACTCAGAAGGTTTATCTTGGATGCTTGATGATCCGCTAACTAGAATCACTGTAAGAACACATTTAAAGAGGAAAAACTTGGTATTCATTTTTCAGATCCTTCAGTTATAAACTTGCTGATGTTGTCAGCAAGATTTGTGGTCAGGTGAACCCATCTCAAGGTCTCCCTCAGGAAAACCAAAAGCTCCCATCCCCAAACTACGTACCCCTTTAAAAGCAGAGAGATAGATGTGAAGTACAGGTTATGTATGGAATACTTATCATTACTTGCCTTATGACTGGGATGAAACCCACATTTATTAGATTTTCAAGGGGAAGAGCTATTCTAATTACAAAACAGATGTTCAGAACCCCAACAGACCTGGTTTATTTTGTCCTTTCACATTTCTCTTTTTCCGTAGCACTGAATGTTTTTGCCTGTAACTGCTTCTGGGAGGAGGAAAAGCATCCTGACCTATCTTTGACACTGGATTCCTTTCTTCATTTAAAACTTACAAAACAAAACAATATCCAGCGATTATAACTATTTCTATTAGAGTAGGGACCACATTTTTAGATGATGTCGCTCTCTGTTCTGTCAAGTAAGGGGTGGGTGGGTTTGGATACAGATATTGCTTGAGACTCTTGGAAAAGACCCTGATGCTGTGAAAGACCAAGGGCAGGAAGAAGGGGGTGACAGAAGACAGGATGGCTGGATGGCCTCACCCACTCATGGAAGTGAGACTGAGCAAACTCTGGGAGATGGTGAAGGACTGGGAGGCCTGGCGTGCTGCTGTCGATGGAGTTGCAAAGAGTTGGACACAACTTAGTGACTGAACAACAGCAGCTGTGTGTGTTAATCAAAACTGACCTCACTGCCAGAAGATGAGAGTCCGCGTGGAGATGTCATGCTGAGAAAGAAGGGGATTTAACATGAACTATTAAAAGTTTGTTTTTGCATAAGTATAGTTGGCATGCATAATGACAGTTGAGATAAGAGAAAGTGTTACTTGCTCAGTCGCGTCTGACTCTATGTGACCCCATGGACTGTAGGCCACCAGGCTCCTCTCTCTCTGGGGATTTTCCAGGCAAGAATACTGGAGTGGGTAGCCATTCCCTTCTCCAGGGGATCTTCCTGATCCAGGAACCACACCAAGTTCTCATGGTTTGCAGGCGGATTCTTTACTGTAGGTTACCTCCAACTTTAATGTCCTCAGTTGCTCTTTGGAGGGAAGAGGATCTACTTGGTAGTGGCAACATTTTATCTCTTCCTGATAAATGTGTTTCCCTAGCAGGAGTTGAACTAACAAGGCTGTCCCTCTTGCTTGGCTGTTGCTGTGTTACATGTTGCTCCTACAAAAAGAGGTTTATCAGCTTTCTGATCTCTTAAATTAATTACCTGTCTTTGCCTCAACAATAAATGTCTGATGGGTCAGCTGCAGTGTTTTGTAGACTGGAGGCTCTTTCCAGCCAGATCTGAGTACTGTGTTTTAAATAATGACAACATTGTCACTAGTGCCAGAAGAAATAAGGAAGTCAAGTGTTCCTCAATTTAGCTTTTGATGACTTTACAGAGCAAGAGCTTCAGTTTCCTTCTGTTGGACTTGTTAGCCCACCTGCAGCAACTTGCTTTGAAGTTTACAGATTTTGCATTTGCAGATAGTGTTTTCTTCCTTTCCCTTGGCATTTTCTGAGCAGGTGGAGATACATAAAGGCCAAAAGCCTTCTGAGGGTCTCTCTGCGGGATGCTTTTACACTAACTTGATGTTTCCTAAGCATCTGGATATTTGGGGAGGGGAATGGTGGTGGGGACAGGGCAATAGAATTAACTTTTCCATTTGGTTCCAGTGAAGAGAAGTCTTGCTTTCCAAAGAATACCAAGTTGTAAGGCTCTGTGTCCTTAGCTCACTCATCAAGTATTCGTAAAGCACTTGCTCAGTGAATGGAGGACCTGGCCTTCGAGGAATAGATTGTTTTGCAGGAGCTCACATGCGTGAGGAGTTAAATGACAGCATAGGTAATATTGGCTCAGATGCTGGATTTGTTACACAGGCAGTGATGGTTCATGGCAAGAAAAGGGATGAGATGTTGGCAGAAATGGTAGGAAGGCCTTTAGGAAAAATGGGGTTCCGTTAGCCTGGACAGATGTAGCTCTGGAGGAAGGAAAGAGCAGAATGAGAGAGGGGAACAGAGTCTGTGAAGGTGTGGACATGGTATCGTCAGGGGTGGTGAGGGGCCTGGCTGGACTGGAGAGGACAGTTCCCATGGTACGTGGCGAGGAGATTGCATAGATCTGCTCTGTTCACTAGGGTAGCCACTGGCCCCGTGGAGCCATAGAAATTAATAAGAGATAATTAAAAAATCACTTCCTCCACTGTAGAGAGCTTAGCTGCCATGCTGGCTGGCGGCCGCCATGTTGGACAACGCAGATAGAATATTTCCTCAGTGCAGAAAATTCTCTTGGCCAGCTCTGATAGAGGGAGTATGGCACTTTACAAGCAAGATAGGGAACATCTGGAGGTCTTCCGACTAGGCAGGGGGTCGCACAGTGGAAGCAGTGCTCAAAGGACATGGAGGAGTGGCATGGAGAGAGCAGAAGAGGACCGTGAGGGCCTGGTCACCGCTGGAGCGCATGGGGTGCATGGGAGGACGGGAAAGCGGTTCCAGAGAGCAGGTGGACTTTGTCTGACAGGGTGGCGGAAAGCATCAAAGAGCCACAGATATGGCCACCAGGGATTTTCCTAAAAGAGGAAGAGGGATAATGTAGAGCCAGAGCGAGGCGGCCAGGACGGATAGAAACCTGAAATAGATAGGTAGTTTTTAAAGACACCCATCTCCTTTATTTTGCGTAACATGAAAACATATAAACATAACTGTGTGGCTTCCTCTTGCATCTCTGCACAAGCACTTGGGTTGGTAGCTCTTTCCTTTGTTTGCTTAGAAAGAAGAGAACAACACTTACTGAGTACCTTTCACGTAAGGTGACTTATTTACGTTACTCTTCACCTGCCTGAGCCCTGTTGTTATAAGAATGGTTTCACTCCCAGTACCTTAAATTGTTGCCACCCGTTCTTCACCTGGGAACTCGAAGCCTGATGCTTGTATCACATTCTACATTTAGAGGTTGGCGTCAGTACTGGATTCCCCTTGCCGTTGCTTCTTCAAATGTAAGCTGGAGATCTTGTAAACATTGTATACTCAGGGCAGTCATTGGTGTGAGGAGTTTCCCAGACTGACTTGCAGTTGAATTGTTCTAGAGCTCTGGTTCTCAAAGTGTGGTCCCACCAGCATGAGCATCACTAGGAGCTTGTTAGAAATGCAGATCTTCAGGCCCCATCCAGACCTACCAAATCAGAATGTGCAAACTCTGTGTGTGTGTGTGTGTGTGTGTGTGTGTGTGTGTTCAGCTCCCCCCTACAACCCATGTGAGAGGCTTGTGGAATCTTGGTTCCCTGACTTTGCAGCCCCATAGTCCTAACCTCTGAATCATCAGGGAAGTCCACATTAAAAAAAAAAAGTTTAATGGTAGTTTTCCTATAAGTGAAAGTCACTCAGTCATGTCTGACTCTTTGCAACCCCATGGACTAACCAGTCCATGGAATTCTCCAGGCCAGAACACTGAAGTGGGTAGCCCTTCCCTTCTCCAGTGGATCTTCCTAACCCAGGGATCGAACCCAGGTCTCCTGCGTTCCAGACAGATTCTTTACCAGCCGAGCCACCAGGGAAACCCTGTTCATATAAGTTCACTGATAAAAATCTCAGACTGTAGATTGTTTGTAAACAATTCCAGTTATTTGGGTGTGGCGGTCATTGATTCTGCAGCCTTCTGAAGTGTTTCATACATAAACTGACTTGCACATTACCCTGCAAGCCACTTTGAAATAAGCCCTCCAGATGATTCTGTTGCACCCCAGTGTTTAAGCATGAACCAGTAAACAAAAAGGTTGGTCTTAAAAGCCCCTTTCCTGCGGATTAAATTGGACAGAAACTTTATACTTGAGTTGTTTTTGTTGCTCTCACTTCAGCTTCTATCACAGTACCTTGCACATATAGGTTCTCAGTGTTTTTGATTAAATAGAGTTAAAGCTGTTCAGGGCCTTCCAGGTGGTACGGTGGTAAAGAGTCCACCTGTAATGCAGGAGGCGCAGAAGAGTCAGGGCTGATCCCTGGATCCAGATGGTCCCCTGGAGGGGAGGGCATGGCAGCCCACCCCAGTTGCCTGGAGAATCCCGTGGACAGAGGAGCCTGGCGGGCTGTGGTACATGGGGTCGCAAAGAGACACAACCAAGGGCACGTGTGGCCACACACACACAACTCTTCGAGAAAGAGCTTCGCTGCATTCATGGACAGTAATGTCTGATTAGTCAGAGGTGAGACTTGGGGCGGGGGAATGCTAATATTTAAGATCCCCAAGGGTAGACCACTCAGATGAAGCGACCCAGGGGGCTTTGTTACCTGGATCCAGGGACACTGTCACTTTGACCTCTGAGATAGGGTCTCTAAGAAAACTTGGGAATGATACTCAATGAAAAACTGCATTTCAGTCTAAATAGTTTAATACTTCTGTGTTGTGTATGGTCTATTTACTTGGAATTCTGTGTTTTATTCTTCTATACTAATCTCATTTTATTAGTTTGACAAGCCTGTGAATTAGGAGGAATTGTTTTCTTTTACAGATGGGGAAAAATTTATATTTTAAAGTTTTAGTACAAGCTATTAAGTATAAAATAAGCTATAAGGATATATTGTACAACATGGAATATAGCCAACATTTTATCATAACTGTAAATGGAGTATAACCTTTAAAAATTGTGAATCATATATTGATAAAGGCAATGCCAAAGAATGCTCAAACTACCACACAGTTGCACTCATCTCACACGCTAGTAAAGTAATGCTCAAAATCCTCCAAGCCAGACTTCAGCAATACGTGAACCGTGAAGTTCCTGATGTTCAAGCTGGTTTTAGAAAAGGCAGAGGAACCAGAAATCAAATTGCCAACATCCGCTGGATCATGGAAAAAGCAAGAGAGTTCCAGAAAAACATTTCTTTCTGCTTTATTGACTATGTCAAAGCCTTTGACTGTGTGGATCACAATAAACTGTGGAAAATTCTGAAAGAGATGGGAATACCAGACCACCTAACATGCCTCTTGAGAAACCTGTATGCAGGTCAGGAAGCGACAGTTAGACCTGGACATGGAGCAACAGACTGGTTCCAAATAGGAAAAGGAGTACGTCAAGGCTGTATATTGTCACCCTGCTTATTTAACTTCTATGCAGAGTACATCATGAGAAACGCTGGGCTGGAAGAAGCACAAGCTGGAATCAAGATTGCCGGGAGAAATATCAATCACCTCAGATATGCAGATGACACCACCCTTATGGCAGAAAGTGAAGAGGAACTAAAGAGCCTCTTGATGAAAGTGAAAGAGGAGAGTGAAAAAGTTGGCTTAAAGCTCACCATTCAGAAAACGAAGATCATGGCATCTGGTCCCAT
>SJYW01049898.1:367445-408587 GCA_006410735.1 Raphicerus campestris
GTGTGTGTGTGTGTGTGTGTGTGTGTGTGTGTGTGTGTGTGTGTGTGTGTGTGTGTGTGTGTGTGTGTGTGTGTGTGTGTGTGTGTGTGTGTTCAGCCTCCCCCCTACAACCCATGTGAGAGGCTTGTGGAATCTCCAGGGATCGAATCCTCATCCCCTGCAGCAGAAGGACCCCCTCTTTGCAGCCCCATAGTCCTAACCTCTGAATCATCAGGGAAGTCCACATTAAAAAAAAAAAGTTTAATGGTAGTTTTCCTATAAGTGAAAGTCACTCAGTCATGTCTGACTCTTTGCAACCCCATGGACTAACCAGTCCATGGAATTCTCCAGGCCAGAACACTGAAGTGGGTAGCCCTTCCCTTCTCCAGTGGATCTTCCTAACCCAGGGATCGAACCCAGGTCTCCTGCGTTCCAGACAGATTCTTTACCAGCCGAGCCACCAGGGAAACCCTGTTCATATAAGTTCACTGATAAAAATCTCAGACTGTAGATTGTTTGTAAACAATTCCAGTTATTTGGGTGTGGCGGTCATTGATTCTGCAGCCTTCTGAAGTGTTTCATACATAAACTGACTTGCACATTACCCTGCAAGCCACTTTGAAATAAGCCCTCCAGATGATTCTGTTGCACCCCAGTGTTTAAGCATGAACCAGTAAACAAAAAGGTTGGTCTTAAAAGCCCCTTTCCTGCGGATTAAATTGGACAGAAACTTTATACTTGAGTTGTTTTTGTTGCTCTCACTTCAGCTTCTATCACAGTACCTTGCACATATAGGTTCTCAGTGTTTTTGATTAAATAGAGTTAAAGCTGTTCAGGGCCTTCCAGGTGGTACGGTGGTAAAGAGTCCACCTATAATGCAGGAGGCGCAGAAGAGTCAGGGCTGATCCCTGGATCCAGATGGTCCCCTGGAGGGGAGGGCATGGCAGCCCACCCCAGTTGCCTGGAGAATCCCGTGGACAGAGGAGCCTGGCGGGCTGTGGTACATGGGGTCACAAAGAGACACAACCAAGGGCACGTGTGGCCACACACACACAACTCTTCGAGAAAGAGCTTCGCTGCATTCATGGACAGTAATGTCTGATTAGTCAGAGGTGAGACTTGGGGCGGGGGAATGCTAATATTTAAGATCCCCAAGGGTAGACCACTCAGATGAAGCGACCCAGGGGGCTTTGTTACATGGATCCAGGGACACTGTCATTTTGACCGCTGAGATAGGGTCTCTAAGAAAACTTGGGAATGATACTCAATGAAAAACTGCATTTCAGTCTAAATAGTTTAATACTTCTGTGTTGTGTATGGTCTATTTACTTGGAATTCTGTGTTTTATTCTTCTATACTAATCTCATTTTATTAGTTTGACAAGCCTGTGAATTAGGAGGAATTGTTTTCTTTTACAGATGGGGAAAAATTTATATTTTAAAGTTTTAGTACAAGCTATTAAGTATAAAATAAGCTATAAGGATATATTGTACAACATGGAATATAGCCAACATTTTATCATAACTGTAAATGGAGTATAACCTTTAAAAATTGTGAATCATATATTGATAAAGGCAATGCCAAAGAATGCTCAAACTACCACACAGTTGCACTCATCTCACACGCTAGTAAAGTAATGCTCAAAATCCTCCAAGCCAGACTTCAGCAATANTTGTAAAAGTGAAAGTGAAAGAGAAGTTGCTCAGTCGTGTCTGACTCTTCGCGAACCCATGGACTATAGCTTGCTAGGTTACTCTGTCCATGGGATTTTCCAGACAAGAATACTGGAGTGAGTTGCCATTTCCTTCTCCAGATCTTCCTGACCCAGGGATTGAATCTGGGTCTCCCATATTGTAGGCAGAAGCTTTACCCTCTGAGCCACCAGGTAAGTCCTAAATATGTAATTTACTATTATTCCTAAATAAACCATATTTAGCAATTATCCCACACTTTAAGCTGGAACCTTGATAGCTTCCTCTTAGTTTGAAACACAAGAAGTAGGCTTTGTTGCTCTCCATATTAGTGATAGTGAAAGTCACTCAATCATGTCCGACTCTTCGCGACCCCACGGACTATACAGTCCATGGAATCCTCCAGGCCAGAATACTGGAGTGGGTAGCCTTTTTCTTCTCCAGGGGATCTTTCCAACCCAGGGATCAACCCAGGTCTCCTGCATTGCAGGTAGTTTCTTTACTAGCTGAGTCACAAGGGAAGCCCATTTTGTTATAAAGCTAGGATTTAAACGCAGGTTTTCTGATGACAATCCCAAGCTCTTCTAGTAATATTTTTAGTGACAAATCTAGGGCTATGTGGAATTCAAACTGCTGCTGCTAAGTCACTTCAGTCTGAAATTTAAACTGCTGCTGCTAAGTCACTTCAGTCGTGTCCAACTCTGTGCGACCCCATAGACGGCAGCCCACCAGGCTTCCCCATCCCTGGGATTCTCCAGGCAAGAATACTGGAGTGGGTCGCCATTTCCTTCTCCAATGCATGGAAGTGAAAAGTGAAAGGGAAGTCACTTAGTCGTGTCCGACTCTTAGTGACCCCATGGACTGCAGCTGACCAGGCTCCTCCATCCATGGAATTTTCCAGGCAAGAGTACTGGAGTGGGGTGCCATTGCCTTCTCTGGAATTCACACTAAATGCCTGAAATTTTATTTGGTTAGGATCATCCATTCCTTTCAGCAAGCTAGTTTATGGGGGCCTCTGTTCCTTGAATACCATCCATGGAAGAGTATGTCTGATGCATTACAGAGATTGTGTCCAAGTTTAGATGAGGGCCACCTAAATCTGGAGTTTGGTCATGGTCCTTGGCCCACACTGTATGACTGTCAGCTTAAACAAAGTGAATCAGACTGGTGAAATGCTTGCTGAAACTAATAGTTGAGTGATGGCTTTCTACCCTCCTCCCCACCCCCTAAAACATTAACCCTGCCTAAGGGAATTTGCTAATGGAACTACAAATAAATGAGTGGCAGGGCAGGAATGAAATGGGGATATCCACGAAACCAGGCATCACTGGGTAATTTTTCTCATCATGGCATGGCTCCGTGACAGGTGCAGGGTGAATGTGTTTTTATCTCAATAATTTCCCAGTGACATTCTGCTCCACAGAGAGAAAATGCCAGACGCATACACACCTCCACGGTGTGCATAAGAGGTGGCAAAGCCAGGTGAACAGTTTCCTAAGATTTCTGTGTCATGGTAACTCTGTTGTTTGAATTGATTCAGGATGAAATCCCTAGTGGTGCTCTTGTTAATTCCAGCTAATCACTCTCCAGCAGGAGAACCGAAGGCAGACTTGTTCCCCTGGCGGGTCTTAGATCCTTAAATGCTTGTGACTTCAAGCACTAATGAGCTAAAGGAAATCTTCCCCACACAGTTTAACCTACTGCTTCTTAAACGACAGTCCTCGGGGTCTTTCTTTCACATTCAATCTCTGATAAGCTATTTTATAATTTCCTGATGACAGTTAAATTGAGTCTCCTTGTTAGCCTAGTTACCCTATTTGCTTCCAATAATTCTGCCTTAAGAAACTTCTGATGAAGAGGTTGCAGGGATGCCACCTCTAGCAGTCTCTATAGGGAGGGTGGAAGGTTGGTAGTCGGGGGTGACGTGCAAAGGAGGTTGTTAGGTTTTAAAGCGAAAAGAAAGAAAACTCATTTAAAAAATAAAAATAATAAAAAAAAGCATGTCTCTAAGTGCAGGGTCCATTTCCCAGGATTTTATGTGGCTAATGAAAAGTCAAACAGCAGATGACATTTACCCTGCTAAATGTTGATGATTAAGAAGGAAAAGGTTATATTTTGCTTTTTTTCCTTCTGGAGCTTCTGTATGAGGGGGTCAACATGAATGTCGCACAAAAGGAATTGCTTGTTTGTGAACAACCAGGAGCCCAACTCCAGTATTGTTGCAATTGCTCTTGATGATGTTAATTACTTTGTGTTCCCCCCTGGGCATTCCCTTTTCTGAATCTGGCTGATTGAAAGCCTTGCTCCCACTTTCCAGCCTCAGATAGATAGCCAGCTCCCTCCTGGACACATGCCAGCAGCCCATAATTAAAGTGTTTTCTGGAGGGAGCGTCTCCATGTACTACCCATTGTGAATGATGTCCTTGGAGTCTGGCTATAGTAACTGAAAAGAAATGAGACCTTTCCAATTTGTCCCTCTTTCTGCAGCCCCTGCCTCACCTCTTTCCCAGGACAAAAACATTGTGAAATGCCACACAAGAATGAAGGATTCATTTCTGTGAATTTGAAAGGTGAAGCATAATACATTCCCTTCTCCCATCCCGAGGAGTGGATGTTTCAAGTGTAACCTTCCTATTACAATTATTCTTGCATGATTAAATAGAAGCTGTCCTTCTATTATGCTCTTTGTTGACAGATTAAGTGTTCCAATGAGACATTAGACAGTATAATAATGAAACATTTCTGGAATGTCAAATTATAAATTAGGTATGTCTTTGTAGGTTACCTTTAGTGAGATTTGATTATGTGACTGTTAATTCTAAATAATAAACATTATCAACATTTTCACATGTATATTATCTCACTGGATATTGATAATTCTTTCATGAGGTAGTTAGCACTGGTATTATAAATTTATTTTTTACCAGTGAAAAAACCTGAACTCAAGAGAAGTTTAATAGCTTCCACTAGGTTCTCTAGCTAGTAAGTAGAACTGAGAAATGAATACAGATTGATTTCCAAAGTGAGGTTCTTTTCATTATAGTATTATTTATAAAGTCAATGTTCAGAAGGTATATTTTGATTCTTACAAAATTCTCTAAATTTTGTATCTCCAAATACCAAGGGAATAAAATTGTACAATTATAATGGTTTGCAGAAAGTAGAGTTTTGATTGAGTTGTACTCTTTCTTACCAAGTATCCCAAACACACAGAGGAAGAACAATTACATTACCTAACCCCATTCTCAACAATGCAACTTATATACAAAACTTGGAAGGAAATTAAAGAGGCTTGTTGGCTGCTGTTCCATAATGAACATGGGAAAAGAGATCAATGTTTGCTTAATGGAAACCTTAATTCAAATTTCTAATTGGGTATAATGAACAAAGGAGAATGTCCTGAATGCTTGAGAACTGTAAACAGTGCAGTGTTCTTTTAATGATCACACACTGATTATCTTAGTGAATCTAAATTATGTGGGTCCAAGTGCTGCTGTGGGAGGCATAACTCCTTCACTGTGTTTCCAATAAACTGTGGGCTGTCATAGTGAGTGACTGTGGTGGGTGGGGAGGACTCTTACTAGCTGGCATCATGTTAGAGTAGCCAGACATGAGGATGATCACTGTCCAAAGAATAATAAGAAAGGAAAACCTTTGCTATGATAATGATTTAAAGAGATTGTCTTTTAAAAGTTATATATGGTGATAAGTGTAGTTAATGTTTAAGAGTCTCCAGAGACTAAGCCACTGATTCTAAAGATGCTCAAGCTTATTTTTAGAACCTACACTAGGGATTGTCTTCTTTAGAATTTATGTAAATCTCCTTTAAGTACTTTAGCAATTGCAAATCTTTATCCCTAGGAGACAACTTGATTTTGGGGGAAAAAAAAAGTAATAATGTTCAAATTAGACAAAGTGTGGACCATTAAATGACTATTTTGGATCAAAGTGAAGTGTGGCAAAGTGTTGGGAATCATTTTCATTTTCATGTACCATGCCCACTATCTCTGAGGGCAATTCCAGAAGAGATATTCCTAAAATATTTTTGGTGGCAGAAACAGCATTGAAATAATTCTGCTCCTTAAATTTTTAAAAGATAAAATTATTTTTCTCATAAAATTTATATATAGGTATGGGATTCCCCAGCGGCTCAGATGATAAAGAATCTGACTGCAATGCCGGAGACCCCAGTTCGAATCCTGAGTCAGGAAGATCCTCTGGAGAAGGGAATGGCAATCCACTCCAATATTTTTTGCCTGGAGAATTTTATGGACAGAGGCATTTGGAGGGCTACAGTCCATGAGGTCACAGAGAGTTCCACAGCTAAGCAACTTTCAAACACATATTTGTATGTAAATGAATATATATATATATATATACACACACATATGTAAATTATTTATATGCAGAGGTGTTTTTTGGTAGAAAATTTATAAAATGTAGGTATATAGAAAGAGAAACACAATCACTGAGATTACTGAGTAGCCACTACCCACCTATGGGTGCTTACTCACTTTTCTGAGTCTCATCACAGACACGCATGTGTACATTAGAAAGGATATAGAAAGTAGTGGTTACAAATTTAGGTGGGAGAACTGGGAGGCTTAAGTTTAAATTCCAACTTCGCAGTTTCCCAGCTCTGTGATTTTTGGCCATTATCCAAAAATCTCCCATCCTTCTTTTTCTCACCTAATAAATGCACTTGAATTGTACTAAATTTACTGGGTTATTATTACCCATTTACTTTTTATGAATTTATTCATTCATTTAAAAAAGTATTTATTGAGTACCTATTATGTACCTGAATCTGTTATAAGTACTGGGAACAATAGTGAGGTGAGTACAATAGGTATCCTGTGCCTCAAAGAATGTACTAGAAAGGAGATATAGAAAAAAATCTTATAGATAAATTAAATATGTAATATGGAATATCTGTCTCTGCGCTTTAATTCTCACAGGCTAATGCCGAAAGGAGCAGATAATGCCTGCACACATAGTGGCTTACATTACAGGAGAATGGTGAGCTTAGGGAATCCTCATCTTTTACAATGGACAGGAGGTCTGCCTGAACTTTGCCCTGAGGAGAGAGAGACATTATTATCTTTATTATACAGGACAGTTAACCTGCCTTTTAATATCTCCATCTTCTAAGGTTGTTCACTCTACAGGTGTTCTTGAAAAGCAGTCTAGAATAAAGAAGTCATTGCCTTTGCAACTGACCAGATGTGAAGAATTCCAAGAGACTAGTGGTGAATAATCTCACAACACTTGTCAGAAATGCAGGTTGTTATGACCAACCTAGATAGCATATTCAAAAGCAGAGACATTGCTTTGCCAACTAAGGCCCGTCTAGTCAAGGCTATGTTTTTTTCTGTGGTCATGTATGGATGTGAGAGTTGGACTGTGAAGAAGGCTGAGCACCAAAGAATTAATGCTTTTGAACTGTGGTGTTGGAGAAGACTCTTGAGAGTCCCTTGGACTGCAAGGAGATCCAACCAATCCATTCTGAAGGAGATCAGCCCTGGGATTTCTGTGGAAGGAATGATGCTAAAGCTGAAACTCCAGTACTTTGACCACCTCATGCAAATAGTTGACTCATTGGAAAAGACTCTGATGCTGGGAGGGATTGGGGGCAGGAGGAGAAGGGGACGACCAGATGAGATGGCTGGATGGCATCACTGACTCAATGGTCGTGAATCTGAGTGAACTCCAGGAGTTGATGATGGACAGGGAAGCCTGGTATGCTGCGATTCATGGGGTCGCAAAGAGTCAGATATGACTGAGCAACTGAACTGAACTGAACTGAAACCTCATTTATACCTGCTGAATCTGATACTCTGGGAGTGGAACGGAGCAATGTTTCTTTTAGCAGGTAGTCTTGATGCAGCTAAAGTTGGAGNATATATATATATATATATACACACACATATGTAAATTATTTATATGCAGAGGTGTTTTTTGGTAGAAAATTTATAAAATGTAGGTATATAGAAAGAGAAACACAATCACTGAGATTACTGAGTAGCCACTACCCACCTATGGGTGCTTACTCACTTTTCTGAGTCTCATCACAGACACGCATGTGTACATTAGAAAGGATATAGAAAGTAGTGGTTACAAATTTAGGTGGGAGAACTGGGAGGCTTAAGTTTAAATTCCAACTTCGCAGTTTCCCAGCTCTGTGATTTTTGGCCATTATCCAAAAATCTCCCATCCTTCTTTTTCTCACCTAATAAATGCACTTGAATTGTACTAAATTTACTGGGTTATTATTACCCATTTACTTTTTATGAATTTATTCATTCATTTAAAAAAGTATTTATTGAGTACCTATTATGTACCTGAATCTGTTATAAGTACTGGGAACAATAGTGAGGTGAGTACAATAGGTATCCTGTGCCTCAAAGAATGTACTAGAAAGGAGATATAGAAAAAAATCTTATAGATAAATTAAATATGTAATATGGAATATCTGTCTCTGCGCTTTAATTCTCACAGGCTAATGCCGAAAGGAGCAGATAATGCCTGCACACATAGTGGCTTACATTACAGGAGAATGGTGAGCTTAGGGAATCCTCATCTTTTACAATGGACAGGAGGTCTGCCTGAACTTTGCCCTGAGGAGAGAGAGACATTATTATCTTTATTATACAGGACAGTTAACCTGCCTTTTAATATCTCCATCTTCTAAGGTTGTTCACTCTACAGGTGTTCTTGAAAAGCAGTCTAGAATAAAGAAGTCATTGCCTTTGCAACTGACCAGATGTGAAGAATTCCAAGAGACTAGTGGTGAATAATCTCACAACACTTGTCAGAAATGCAGGTTGTTATGACCAACCTAGATAGCATATTCAAAAGCAGAGACATTGCTTTGCCAACTAAGGCCCGTCTAGTCAAGGCTATGTTTTTTTCTGTGGTCATGTATGGATGTGAGAGTTGGACTGTGAAGAAGGCTGAGCACCAAAGAATTAATGCTTTTGAACTGTGGTGTTGGAGAAGACTCTTGAGAGTCCCTTGGACTGCAAGGAGATCCAACCAATCCATTCTGAAGGAGATCAGCCCTGGGATTTCTGTGGAAGGAATGATGCTAAAGCTGAAACTCCAGTACTTTGACCACCTCATGCAAATAGTTGACTCATTGGAAAAGACTCTGATGCTGGGAGGGATTGGGGGCAGGAGGAGAAGGGGACGACCAGATGAGATGGCTGGATGGCATCACTGACTCAATGGTCGTGAATCTGAGTGAACTCCAGGAGTTGATGATGGACAGGGAAGCCTGGTATGCTGCGATTCATGGGGTCGCAAAGAGTCAGATATGACTGAGCAACTGAACTGAACTGAACTGAAACCTCATTTATACCTGCTGAATCTGATACTCTGGGAGTGGAACGGAGCAATGTTTCTTTTAGCAGGTAGTCTTGATGCAGCTAAAGTTGGAGATCCACTCTATAGGGAAAGAACTGAATATTGATTGGGAAATTTAGGTAGAAGAGGATGTGGATCAGTAGGGCTGTGTCCTAGGGCAGTGTGTGTAGTAGACAGGCAGGATGTGCCTGGGCCTGGCTGTCAGGATAATACTTCCAAATGGAGGACAGAGGGGAGGACCTGAATAGATCTGGAAATCAGTTGATTTAGAAATCAGGTTCTGCCATTACTTTTCCCGTGTAAAGTTGAGCAAATAATTCAGTTTTAAAGACTTTTTTAAACCTGAAAAAGAATATGAAGATCCCATAGTCTAGGATTTCAAATAGGGATTTTTCTCTTGTGATAACTCTAATCTCCTGAAACACAGGTTTTGGTGAGATTTGCAGGTATTTTCCAAGGGTGAGGAATGGAACTTGGGGATACTTTTACAGCTGACATCACTAACCTGTCCAAAGACTGTTTTTTTCTTTAGGATGAAAGAAGACAAATTATCTATCCTTTGATACTTGTTAGTCTTATGTTCTCCATGCTTTTATCAAGGACCACCCTAGTGCTAACTTTCACAAGTTTAATGTATGTTACAATTTTGCATTGTTTGGTTGAATCATCATTGAGGTGACTGAAAAGAGTATAGGGCATTTGGATCCTCAGCCTATGACTTTGTACTAAAATCCAGTCCACATTAATGACTTCTGAGGCAAAAGTCTTTGTCTTTCTTTGAAGTGTTACTTGTTCCAAAACCAAATGATTTTTTTTTTAGTGTACTTGCAAACAGCAACAACTAGAGAGAGAGAGAGAGAGAGAGAGAGAGAGAGAGAGAGAAATTATATTTTGAAGTAGTTTCTTGGAAATCAGTTCAAAGGCTTTAGCAGTATATTTGGATATAGTGTTAACTACCATGTCAGTTCTCAAAACAGCTTTGGAACTCTTAGAATCTTGTCTATTTTTACATTTTTAAATTAAACATTTTTAGTCAGCCAAGCACATTGAAAAAAATGATTTGAATTGAAATAATTTCTTTAAGGTGAATCTTTAATTTTAAATGCAACTAATTATTCAAAATGGAATTAAACATCATTAGTGGGTAATGGTTTTGATTTGTTTCCAAGAAAAAATAATTCATAGCTGCAGATTTGTTACAGCACTAATTAGTTATTGCACCAGCAAGCGCAATGTTAAAAAAGATGAGAAAATACAAAACATTATTAGCAGTAGTAGTAGTAGTAATGGTTCAGTTACTAACTTGTGTCTGACTCTGTGCAACTCCACGGACTGCAGACACCAGGTTCCTGTGTCCTCCAGGACATGGTCTGGAGTTTGCTCAAATTCATATGAATCATTGAGTTGGTGATGCTATCTGTCTCCTCCTCTGCTGCCCCATTCTCATTCTGCCTTCAATCTTTCGCAGAATCAGGGTGTTTTTCAGTGAGTCAGCTCTTCCCATCAGGTGGCCAAAGTATAGTGGGGGAAAGAAACAAGCAAGACTAAAGAGGAGAGAGGAAGGAGGAAGGAAAGGGCATAAATAAGGAGAGAAAAGGGAGAGTGAAAGTGAGAGGGAGAGAGAGACAGACATACAAAGATAGAAGGAGTAAGAATATGTGAAGGGTGGTTGTCAGCCTTTGTTCCCTCTACCCCACCCTTATTAAAATTGTGTCATTTCCAAGGGATGAAGCAGCTACTTTCCAGTTTTAAGCTAATGCTTTCCCAGAAAATGTTTTCTTTGCTCCCTAAATTATTGATTGGGCTATTAAGGGTCTAAAATGAAAATTTAATTTATTGTTAGCCTTCTCAAAGTGTGATCTCCTGGAATAGACTGATTGAGTTGCTACTCTGCTGTCTGACTAATTGAAGAGAGAGGATGGAAGTGCATGAGAGCAGAAGGCAAATTCCTGTGGGCAATTGCAGTGGACCCTCCTCACAGGCCATTCAGCAGGTCGGACCTTGTGGGGGTGTAGAGCTGGGAATACCAGACCACCTTACCTGCCTCTTGAGAAACCTGTATCCAGGTCAGGAAGCAACAGTTAGAACTGGACATGGGACAACAGACTGGTTCCAAATAGGAAAAGGAGTACATCAAGGCTCTATATTGTCACCCTGCTTATTTAACTTAGATGCAGAGTACATCATGAGAAACACTGGGCTGGAAGAAGCACAAGTTGGAAACAAGATTGCCAGGAGAAATATCAATAACCTCAGATATGCAGATGACACCACCCTTATGGTAGAAAGTGAAAGGAACTAAAAAGTCTCTTGATGAAAGTGAAAGAGGAGAGTGAAAAAGTTGGCTTAAAGCTCAACATTCAGAAAACAAAGATCACGGCATCTGGTCCCATCACTTCATGGGAAATAGATAGGGAAACAGTGGAAACAGTGTCAGACTTTATTTTTCTGGGCTCGAAAATCACTGCAGATGGTGACTGCAGCCATGAAATTAAAAGACACTTACTCCTTGGAGGAAAAGTTATGACCAACCTTGACAGCATATTCAAAAGCAGAGACATTACTTTGCCAACAAAGGTCCATCTAGTCAGGGCTATGGTTTGCCAGTGGTCATGTATGGATGTGAGAGTTGGACTCTGAAGAAAGCTGAGGGCCAAAGAATTGATGCTTTTGAACTGTGATGTTGGAGAATATTTTTGAGAATCCCTTGAACTACAAGGAGATCCAACCAGTCCATCCTAAAGGAGATCAGTCCTGGGTGTTCACTGAATGGATTGATGCTGAAGCTGAAACTCCAGTACTTTGGCCATCTCATGCAAAGGATTGACTCACTGGAAAAGATGTGATGCTGGAAGGATTGGGGGCAGGAGGACAAGGGGACGACAGAGGATGAGATGGATGGATGGCATCACCGACTCAATGGACATGAGTTTGTGTAAACTCTGGATGTTGGTGATGGACAGGGAGGCCTGGCATGCTGCATTTCATGGGGTTGCAACAAGTTGAACTCAACTGAGCAACTGAACTGAACTGAACTGAACTGAAGACCAAGAAGAGGCTGGAAATTGTTCTATACTGTCCTTTCTGAAGAGTATAGAATCTTCCTGCCAGTCCCCATTTAGCAGAGTTGAAACTGTCACTGGACTCTGTTTAGAGGTCAAGAGCACCTACCCCCACCCATCTGAAACACCTGACAGCTGAGATTGGTGACCCAGAAGCTGAGGGTATTGAGTCATTAGCCCCTGTTAGGGCCTGGGAAACTTCTGAGAGTCTTTAAGAACTTTCTGAATGTGCAGTGGAATAGCTGTAAGAAAGGGCAGTATTTGGCATCATAAGACCCTGGATTTCCATCTTTTAGAGAAAAGATTAGTGACACAGTCTTGGAAAAGGCAGTGTCTCTGTTACTCCGTGTTGTCATCTGTAAAATGGAGATGATGATAAAACAGGAAGGCCAATATGTGGAGAAAAAGATGTAATGTAAATAAAGCTTAACACCATGCATGGGAAGCATCTTCAGTTTTTACTGTCATTGTATTTGCGATTACATTTATGTTGTCCATTGTCAGAAGCAGGAAGATAAGGGCCAGATTGGGGTTTTAGCTCATTAGATCAGGAGCAAGTCAAAAGATCTGTGAACAGGGAAGTGTTCAAGGAAATAAATCAGCCTGGTCTTGGGAGAAAGATGGGCAAAGTATGGAGATCAAAACTTAAGTGATCACTCAACTAGTGTATTACCAATACTGTTGCTGCTGCTGCTAAGTCACCTCAGTCGTGTCCGATTCTGTGTGACCCCATAGACGGCAGCCCACCAGGCTCCTCCATCCCTGGGATTTTCCAGGCAAGAACACTGGAGTGGGTTGCCATTTCCTCCTCCAATTACCATTACTAATACCTAATATTTGCTGCTTATTTTCCAAGTACTGCTCTCTTTCTCTTGCATTATGCTATTGTTTCTAATCCTCATATCTGTTCTATGGAAGAACAGAGTGTTATTTTCCTGGTGTTATTTAACCGGTGAGGAACAAAAAGCTCAGAACACTTACATAGCAACTAAGAACCCAAGTTCCTATCCCAAGATTTGTAATCTTGCCATTACTCTCACACTTCAGATTACTGCTCTCTGGGCCACTGGAAATATCTGTGGGTTCTGGTTTTACTTTTCTGCTTTTTTCCTTTGATATGATAATGGCTAGGATTTTGGGCCCCAGAGAAAAATTCAGAGCTCTGCTCCTCACCCATATCTTTCTGTTCTCATCTCCCTTTAATTTCCTGGCTCCAGTTTTATTTTGTGTTGTTGTTAGATCTTATTGTACCTCTGGTTTTATTATGAATAAAACATCTCAGAGTAAAGAGTATATCAGTGATATTGCATGTAATAAATGTCAGCCCCCCACAACAACCATTTGTTATTTCTCACAAGTCTGTGTGTTGGCTGAGGATTGGTTGGTGTAGGCTGGGCTTAGCTGCAGCTGGCTGTGCTTCAGATACCACATTCTCATTCTAGGACCATCAGGCCAGCACCAGTATGGTCTTGACATGCAAATGGCAGAAGTGCAAGAGAGCATGTGGAAGCACACAAGTCTTCTTAAAGCTTAAATTCAGTACTGGCATACCTCGCTTCTACCTCATTCCTTTGGCCAAAGCATGTTATATGGCTGAGCACTGAGTAAAGAAGTAGTGCTCACAATGGAGGACACTACTGTGTACTTTTGTATATTTTCAAAATGCTCTGTGTGTGCTAAGTCGCTTCATTCCTGTTTGACACTTTGTGACCCTATGGACTGCAGCCCACCAGGCTCCTCTGACCATGGGATTCTCCAGGCAAGGGTACCAGAGTGGGCTGCCGTGCCCTCCTCCCTGGGATCTTCATGACCCAGGAGATGAACCCGAATCTCCTGCAACTTCTGTGTTGCAGGTGGGTTCTTTACCACTCAGCCACCCAGGAAGCCCATACTTCCAAAATATATATTTCCTACTTATATATGCCCCGAAGTATAATTAATTTATTTTCAAGGGATATGGAAATAAGGAGGGGGTGGGAATTGGGGTGATTTTTAGCTTGCCACAGAAATCTGTCAACTAAGCAACCATTTTGCAACTTACTGTTGCCTGTTGATTTCTCATCCTTTATCTGACTCTGACTTGAGAGTTATCTCTCTTTCAAGTCCTGATAACAACCATGGATTTCAGATGTCTTCCTTGGAGTAGTTGACACTGAGTGTTACTCTTTCTTGGATCTTTCTTCACCCNAGGATGAGATGGCTGGATGGCCTCACTGACTCAATGGACATGAGTTTGAGTGAACTCTGGGAGTTGGTGATGGACAGGGAGGCCTGGCGTGCTGCGATTCATGGGATTGCAAAGAGTCTGACTCGACTGAGCGACTGAATTGAACTTACATTGTACGTCAGCTATACTTCAGTGTAAAAGAAAGTTATAGTCTATTCATTATAAGATTTTTATTGTCCTCTTTTGAATTTGCTATGACAGCAAAGATCCATCTAGTCAAAGGTATGGTTTTCCCAGTAGTCATGTTTCGATGTGAGTGTTGAACTATAATGAAAGCTGAACACTGAAGATTTGATGCTTTTGAACTGTGGTGTTGGAGAAGACTCTTGAGAGTCCCTTCAACTGCAAGGAGATCCAGCCAGTCCTGAATATTCACTGGAAGGACTGATGTTGAAGCTGAGACTCCAATACTTTGGCCACCTGATGTGAAGAACTGACTCATTGGAAAAGACCCTGATGCTGGGAAAGATTGAAGGCAGGAGGAGAAGGGGATGACAGAGGATGAGATGGCTGGATGGCATCACTGACTCAATGGACATGAGTTTGAGTAAACACTGGGAGTTTGTGATGGACAGAGAGGCCTAGTATGCTGCAGTCCCTGGGGTTGCAAAGAGTCGGACACAACTGAGTGACTGAACTGAACCCAGGCACTGGTACATTCCCTTTTTGGTCTGTGGGATCCATCGATCTGATTGTGGACTTATTTTCTGCCATTCCTGTTATCATCTTCAGCTACTTAAAAGGCTGGGGTCATCTTAACTTCCCCTTACGACTGTACATTCCTCTCTACTCACTTCCTGCATTCCTCACTTCTACTTTGATTAAAGAGGATTCGGTTCTTGATCTCTTACTTGCTGTAGTTTATGTGTGTGCAGGAGAGGGCAGCTGAAATGCAGGCGGTATGAAAATGGTAACCCTTAAGAATGAATTTTTGCCTTGCTAAAAAGTTTGAGACACATTGACTGCACTTGTTTGACTTAGTTATGAATAGAATGCTAGATTTCTCATTTAAAAAATAAATAGGCAACAAGCAATAAAGATTTACTGTGTTGCACAGGGAACTATAATCAATATCTTTTAGTAACCTATAAGGGAGAATAATTGAAAAATAATATATGTGCATATGTGTGGCCGAATCACCTTGCTGTGCCCTTGAAACAGTCAACTACACTTCAGGAAAATATATATATTAAGGGAAAAAATGGTAACCCTAAGGGGCCTCATTTTTTGTTGCTGTTTAATTTTGGGGAGGGCTGAAAACATATATTTCTAATCAACTTCTGGGTGATGCTTTGGTTCTGGGACAACACTTGGAGAGCCCGGTTCGAGAAGTTTAACTTCCTTGTAGGTGTGAAGTAGATATGGGTAAAATTCCTGCTTTAACACTAATCAGCTGTGAGAGCCTTAGTCTTCCTCTGTAAAATTCAGCAGGTTAATGGCAGAATTACAGGTTTTCTGTGAAGGCTAAATGTGATTTTAAAAATGATAGTCTTGGGCGGGAGGTGGGAGATTCAAGAGGGTGGGGACATAATGTACACCTGTGGTTGAACGTGAAAGTTGCTCAGTCGTGTGTGACTCTTTGCGAGCCCATGGACTGTAGCCTCCCAGGCTCTTCTGTCCATGGAATTCTCCAGGCTGGAGTTGGCAGCTGTTCCCTTCTCCAGGGATCTTCCCAACGACAAACCTAGACAGCATATTAAAAAGCAGAGACGTTACTTTGCCGACAAAGTGATGGGAGTGAGTGAGCTGGGAGTGAGATCTGAGCAGTCGCCCTGGACCCACTGGGTCCTCCCATGGAGACATTGCCCGTTGCACAGACAGGAAAGGAACTGGAGGCCTTGGCCTCCATGCCAGGAGGCAGGCACAGTGTCTGAGATCAGCAAGCAGGCCTTTCACCCGAGGAAGGAGACCAGGTGGCTCCTCAGAAAAGAAAGGCGGGGCTGGTTTCATGCCCTCCCCTCCTGGGCATTGCTGGTCAAGTGAGAAGACGTGACAGGTGAAGGGAGCTGTGTGCCCAGGTGGTGAGACACTTGTAATACGAGTCGGGCTTCAGCCTCTGGTGTGTTCTCCTGTCCGTTTGTTGTGTGCTTGCAGTGTTTGTGTGGCGCCTCCCTGGTGGCTCAGTTGGTGAAGAATCCACCTGCAACTCAGGAGACCTGGGTTCGATCCCTGGGTAGAGAAGAAGGGCATGGCAACCCATCCCAGTATTCTCGCCCAGAGAATCCCATGAACACAGGAGCCTGGGGGGCTCCAGTCCATAGGACCATGAGAGTCGGACACGACTTAGCAACCAAACCACCACTAACAGCGGGAGGGGCTCTGGGAGGCAGAGGCGGCTGGGGAGCAAGGGCCGTGCTGAGGGGACCTCGTTTCCTGCAAGTTGAAGGGACGCACTCCTGAGTGAGGACGTCATCCTGTTGGTTGTCCATGAGTCTCAGGAGAGTAACTTGACCAGATTATATTTTGGAGATTTGTCCTGTTGCCGCGTATTGTTTGGAGGGTGTCTGGAAGCCTGGAGACCCAGTTTCATAGATGCCTTTAGAGGAAAAAAGGAGACCTGACCAGGCAATAGCCAAGGAAGCTACACGGATAAGTGCGGGGGGTGGATAGGACACAAGCCCAGGTTGCCGGATTTTAACGATAGAATGCCCCAGCTTCAGTCCTCTGCTTCCTGGGAGGGCCGAGAAGGAAGAGAGAAATGTTCTGTCAAGAATTAATTTTAAAAAGTCCTCATGGTGTCTGCTTTTTAACCAAACACCTGGTCCTGTTAGCAAAGGGGGACTGTCTCTTTAAGTGTTGACCCAATTACTCGAGCAGTTCCAGAGAGTTGTGAAACATTTGTGAGAGGGTGAGGCTGTTTTTTAAAGCCGCCAGCCAACACCCTTCGACCAGTTTAGCTTTGCTTATTAACAGGAATAGACTGAGAGGCAGGGCAGTACATTGAAACAGAAAGCTTATCCTCTTAGAATTGTAAAAAACTTCTTTTTAAGGAACACTTTCCATTACGGGGTCCATACATTAAATGATTTCCAAACTTTTTGTAATTTTGATTCCTTTTCCAGCTGAAGTTTGAAGATTCTTCCATGATCAGAGAGAGTAGTCCCTAAAACCAGGTTATATGGAGCACTCTACAGACAAATTGAGCGCCATCTACTGGTTTTATTTTAACGGACCATGTCTGTGGTGCTTGGAAATAAGTATTTAAGTATATCTCAATGTTGCAAAATTATGAAGCTGGAAGACAATATGAATTTTGACCATAATTAGTAATAATATTTAATAGTTTAATGTTAACATTAGGAAGGGGAATGCCTTTTGGCTGGAATATAGACATATGATCAAAAATGAAAGCAGGTTATAGGGATTTCACTGACCAGTATTATCTTTATCTGGCAAAAGATTAGCTTGGTTGAAATAAAAACTAACCTCAAATGTCAAATAAAATGGTTACAGTATTTTCTAACATTTGTTGTTGTTGAGTTGCTCAGTCGTGTCCGACTCTTGCAGCTTCATGGGCTGCAGCATGTCAGGCTTCCCTGTCCTTCCCCCACTGCTCGAGCTTGCTCAGACTCACGTGCATCGAGCTGGTGATGCCATCCAACCATCTCACCTCTAGATGCTGGGGAGTTCTCCCCAAATGCTCCACCACTGTTACGTGAGTGATAAGGAAGACAGACTTAGTGTGGGTTTAATTTGTGGCGTTTTACGTTTTGTTTTTGAAAAAGGATGACATGTTTTTGGTTCAGCCCAGCAGACATCAAGCACTTGTGATGTCTCAGGCCTTCTGAAGAGATGTTGCGTGTACAGAGATGAGCTGGATGCGGGCCCAGCCCCAGCTCCCCTGTAAATGGCTAAGCGTTCAGAAGACTCTTTCCTCCCTGGGTGATCCGTCCTGAGCCTTGAGCAGACTCAGACGCAGCCACTTCCCTGCGGAGGCGTTCCTCATACCTGCTTCGGGACAGAGTATGGGTGCCTAGAGACGCTGTGTTTATGCTAATTATAGCACTTACTAGGTGGCCTTCTGTCCATAGGCATGTCTGTCTAGGCTCCTGGCGGACAGGAAGTATTTATAATTCTGGTACCAGATGATACCAGAGACAAACTGCATGAAACAGAGGCACTGTGTGCTTGTTAAGCATCAGTGGACGAATAACTTAAGGCTTTGGTAATGAGAACAGAGCAGAAGGAAAGGGAACGGACACATTAATATTGGGCTGTTAGATAGCTTTCAACTGTTTAACTTATCTACTTGATGGATGGACTGGAATAAAAATTTATACTAGTAGTAAAATATTACGGACTAATAAAACACACTCAAGGAAATGTTTCAAGTAATAAAACATTTTCAAGTATTTTAAGGCTTATTTACATATCAACATTAAATTTTCAAATATTCCTATTTTAAAAATAACCCCAATAACTGATGCCTAGTGGTCCTATAGTATATTTGATAGCAGTAAGTCCTCTGAAAGTCCTCCAACTTTCACTAGTTCAGTCTGGCTTTCTACCTCATTAGTATAGATCAACGATTGTGAGTAATATGATCTTGGAAAAAATACAAAGACTTCTGTAGTTATTGAGGTTATTATTAACAAAATGGTTAAAGTAAAGAGAAATTTTAAATATTTTTGATGGTTGGAAATTAACTGCATCATGAATCTAGGAAGCGATATTTTAGTTGTGAGCTCTCTGGAGTATGCAAAATGAAAAAACTCAGTATTTTAAGTTTTTGGCTAGAGAGGACTCTATTGTGGCTGCCATTAAACAGAGAGAAATACGGTAAGTCTCATTCTCTTCCTTGATGGCATTTGAGTTTGAGTTCCTGTTGGGATAAGGATCTTGTTTCTGGGGTTGAGGGCCTGGAATAGTATGTTGTGAAAAGACCCATTTATGGCTGGAGAAAAATGAAACAGTTCTTGAGTTTGCTGCTTTCCTGTCTTCCCGACTCTCCTCCCCTGTGTGTTCTGCAGACTGCCTAAACATCATTGCTTTTAAAGCTGCGAATCCTTTGGTCCTCATCTCTTTTAGCATCACTGATGCTGTGTTCCTCGATGTCATCCCTTCACTGGCTGGCCTTTCCTTGCTCGGCCTGTTTCTCCCTGCCCTCCTCTACAGGAACTTGGGATCTAGGCTTTGGCTCTCTGTTACCATGGTGACCTCATTGCTGGCAAGGCTTCTCAACTTAGTGCGGTTGACCCTCAGATCTGCTTCACCAACCCAGACCTTTTCTGATGCCTTGTCCTGCTTGGCTAGAGGAACCTGGCAGGCCGTAGTGCACGGGGTCGCAGAGTCGGATGTGGCTGAGCACGTCCTGTCTATAGAGTCTACAGTTTCCCCTCCGACTGGCAGATGAAACTTGGCATTTAAAGCTTATCATCCGCTTTCTCATAAATCATTCCCACAGCCCCCTCCCATTTTTCCTTGGAGAGATACCCCTTTTTTCCTCCTAGTGTTGCTTCATGTCTGTTCTCTTCCTTTGTGTCTATTTGTCCAGCTCCCATCGTCAGCTGTCATATTTCATTAAGTTATTTTCAGCCACATGCCTTTCTCACATTTATTTCTTTTTAGGTCATCTTGGTGCCAGAGTAGTTCTAACTCCCTTTTACTTCCTTGCACTGTGCTTTTGTAATGTTTTCCCATACTGGTTTCCTTGCTCTGTTCTCTTTTTCCTTCTTAGAATACTTCTGTGAGATAAACCTTTCTAGAACATTTGCTACATCCAATTTTCTCCCAAAACATGCCACTCAAAGCTGTTTTTTCTTTCTTTTTCTTGCCTGCATTCAGGTTCAAATATGAATGTTTTGGCTTGCCATTAATATTCTGTGTTAACTGATACCTGCTCCCTTTGTTCATTCATGTAGTTATTCAGAAACTTCTTGTTACTCCAAAGGCACTGTGTGAAGTGTCCTCTGAGACACAGTTCTTGCTTCCCATAAACTTTAGATGTTGATGAAACATACCTACAGCATAGTGGACTGTGCGTGCATGCGTGCACAGTCATTTCATTGTCTGACTCTTGGTGACCCCATTGAGTGCAGCCCGCCAGGCTCCCCTGTCCATGGGATTCCCCAGGCGAGAATGCTGGAGTGGGCTGCCATGCCCTCCTTCAGGGCATCGTCCCGACCCGGGGATCGAGCCTGCATCTCCTGCAGCACCTGCACTGTGGGTGGACTCTTGCCGCTGGGGCACCGGGGAAGCCCTGGTGTGCTGAGTGTACACTTGAATGCGCTCTTCGGCTTTGTCACACATCCTTGGGGCCACGCAGCCAGTGTGCCCAGGTTTGAGTTTGCCCTGTTTCAGCTTGTCTCCTGCCTGAACTCTCACGTCACCTCCGGACCCTCTGTCTTCTTTGTTTTCAGCACCCTCTTCCTTCTACCTGCAGACTCTCGGGTGTCGTTGCTTGCTACTGAACATGTGTTTCTTCTGAGAATTACCTCTTTGTGTTTCTCTCCTTTCTGCTACTTAACTCTGTCTCCGGCACTAACCTTAGTGTCAGAATCATGGAAAGAATACAGACTTTGGAATCCTACTTGGATTTGAATCCCAGCTTTTAGCCTTTCCTAGCTTTGTTCTTAGATGTTAAAGTACTCTGGGCTGCTCTTCTCATCTCCAAGAAGGGTAAAGATACTTGCCTTGCAGACACTTGGCTGAGTTTGCAAAGCAGCTGGTTCTGCCTCTGGCCTGTAGGGGCCCCTCAGAAGATGGTTGTGCTGAGCCCATGTGCCTTTCTCTGGTCCCCAGGCTCCCGTGTATTTATTGTTTGTAGAAAACTAACTTAGTGACTAAAATGGTTGCTGGGATGTGTTAGTTATTTTCCCTCTCTTGTTGGGTGAGAGGCATTTGTGCATGGGAGTGGGTAGTGGTCCACACTCTAATCCTGGGCCGGGGCACCAGGGGAACTGTATAAACAGAGTTTGCTGTCAGTATAGACCTTTGTCCACATCTGTGTTGACAGAACTTGCCATATCCCTAGTCCGTGAGTCCTTTAAACCTTTGTGAATTAACGATTTTCCCCTTATCTTTGTTTTTAAAATCTTATATGTGGAAATAATTTGAAATTCATAAAAAGTTGTTAAAAAAAAACAAGCAGGGCAAAAAATGCCCAGATACTAGTCACTCAGGGTAATTAACTCTTGCAAACGTTCTGCCCCATTTGATTTATCATTTGTACTCTCTAGCTAAAAACTGTACCGCTCAGTGTCTCTTTCCTGTGTTTTGCTAAAATGCCCTGTGTAATGGATGCATTTCCTAAGGCAGGAGCTTTTCTCTTGTAAATCACAGTAGAGCTAATTACTGCTTGTAGCTCTCCTGTCTCCCTTAGCNTTGTCTCCTGCCTGAACTCTCACGTCACCTCCGGACCCTCTGTCTTCTTTGTTTTCAGCACCCTCTTCCTTCTACCTGCAGACTCTCGGGTGTCGTTGCTTGCTACTGAACATGTGTTTCTTCTGAGAATTACCTCTTTGTGTTTCTCTCCTTTCTGCCACTTAACTCTGTCTCCGGCACTAACCTTAGTGTCAGAATCATGGAAAGAATACAGACTTTGGAATCCTACTTGGATTTGAATCCCAGCTTTTAGCCTTTCCTAGCTTTGTTCTTAGATGTTAAAGTACTCTGGGCTGCTCTTCTCATCTCCAAGAAGGGTAAAGATACTTGCCTTGCAGACACTTGGCTGAGTTTGCAAAGCAGCTGGTTCTGCCTCTGGCCTGTAGGGGCCCCTCAGAAGATGGTTGTGCTGAGCCCATGTGCCTTTCTCTGGTCCCCAGGCTCCCGTGTATTTATTGTTTGTAGAAAACTAACTTAGTGACTAAAATGGTTGCTGGGATGTGTTAGTTATTTTCCCTCTCTTGTTGGGTGAGAGGCATTTGTGCATGGGAGTGGGTAGTGGTCCACACTCTAATCCTGGGCCGGGGCACCAGGGGAACTGTATAAACAGAGTTTGCTGTCAGTATAGACCTTTGTCCACATCTGTGTTGACAGAACTTGCCATATCCCTAGTCCGTGAGTCCTTTAAACCTTTGTGAATTAACGATTTTCCCCTTATCTTTGTTTTTAAAATCTTATATGTGGAAATAATTTGAAATTCATAAAAAGTTGTTAAAAAAAAACAAGCAGGGCAAAAAATGCCCAGATACTAGTCACTCAGGGTAATTAACTCTTGCAAACGTTCTGCCCCATTTGATTTATCATTTGTACTCTCTAGCTAAAAACTGTACCGCTCAGTGTCTCTTTCCTGTGTTTTGCTAAAATGCCCTGTGTAATGGATGCATTTCCTAAGGCAGGAGCTTTTCTCTTGTAAATCACAGTAGAGCTAATTACTGCTTGTAGCTCTCCTGTCTCCCTTAGCCTTCCTTATCTGAAAAAGTCCACAGCCTCTCTGTGTCTTCTATGGCATCAACCACTTTGAAGAATACAGTATCCTTCTCCTTTTTTTTTTTTTCCCCTTAAACTTTATATTGGAGTATAGCTGATGAACGGTTTTGTGATCGTCCCAGGTGAACAGTGAAGGGACTCAGCAGTCCACGTACTTGCATTTAATTTTCCCCAGGCTCCCCTCCCATCCGGGCTGCCAGGTAATGTGACAGCCTGGGGGGAGACACTTTCAAGGCAATGTAGCCTATAGTCCATGGGGTCACAAAGAGTCTGACACACTGAGCAACCTCACACATTCACAAATAGCTTGTTCCTCATCGGAATTTACTCCTAAATTGAGTACTCCGTGAAAATTTTTGCCAGACTCAATCTCTCCCATGATAATGGCAAAATGGTAGTAGTTTCATTACTTTGACATTCTTCCCACTTTGACCATCAGCCTTCCTCATTCCATTATACATAGGTGTTCACCTTTCTCCCTTTGTCTATTGTTAGTATAGAGTCATGGCTTCCTTCCTTTTTTTAAAAAAATTGTTTATAATTCATTACTATTCTTAATTGACAGTTTGGTCTAAAATTGTCCCAGATTTGGCCAGAGGAAGCTACGTCGACATGCATCATGTCGGCATGTCCCTGTCCTTTTTTGGGGGGAGGGAGGAGGACATTTCCTTACTTTCTGTCAAAACAAGATGTTCCAAGCTCATCTTGTACATAACCTTGACCTAGACCTGGAAGCAGCCACTTCTTCCAGCAGCCTTGGTTCCTTTTAGTGGAGAATGGTATTAGTGACCAAGATTAGTGCAAGATGTAAAAAAAAAAAAAAATGTAAACAGCTTCAGAAATGGAACTTAATTTTGTACCTTTTTGAATATCTGGTCATATAAATTATTTGAAAAATTGTTTCTTGAGAACTTACTTTAAAATGATTTCAAGTTTACAGTAAAGGTTTATGAATACTATAAAGAAATCCCATATGCCTTAAACCCAGCTTCACCAACTGTGAACATTCTACCTCATTTACTTAATCATTTTCCCCTCCACCCCCCGAATCATTTGAGGGTAACCTGTAGACATGCTCCTTTACCCCAGATACGTCACTGTGTGTTTCTTAAAAACAGGGCTCATGTAAATCACAGCACGGTCACCAAAATCAGGAAAATTCTAACATTGGTACGTTACATGCACATTAAGTGTGTGTAAGCCTCATTTAGGTCTGGACACATGTCCCTTTAATGTCCTTCATAGCAGCTTGTTGTTGAGGATCCAGCCTGGGACCGTGCTCTGCATTTGGTTGGGAAGTCTTTTCAGTCTCCATCATCCGAGTCTTTCATTAGCGACATTTTTGAAAGGTGCAGATCAGCTTTATTTTTTTTTAACAGAAAGTCTCTCAATTTGGTTTTGTGTGATGTTTTCCTCTGACTCAGTTGAGGAACACTACAATGCTGTGTCCTCAGTGGGTAGGATCAGGAGACAGGTGATATTAGTTCATTTCATGTTTTTGTGTCACTTGCTTCAAGTGGCAAAAGAATTACAACATGATGTTTTGAGTGTTTGTTACATCTCTTTTTAATATTTATATAATTATAAATTTATGTCTTTTTTTTTTTTTTGCATTTCATCTGGCATTTAATTACATGTCTGTTTTTTTGTTTTTTAATTTTTACAGTGTTGTCTTGGTTTGCGCCATACAGCAACGAGAATCAGCCATAATGACACACATAGCCCCTCCCTTTGAGCCTCCTGCCATCCCGCCCCTCTATGTCATCACAGCGCCAGGATATTCAGCAGCTTCTTCCAGCTATCCATTTCATACATGATAGTATATTTATGTTGATATTGCTCTCTCCATTCAGGAAAGCAAATATCATTTACTTTTAATAATAACCATGTTTAACAGCTGCCTTGTGGGATTCTTGAAAGCATGATGCGCCCTCACAGGCCTGTACGGGCCAGCTTCAGCATGCATTCCACCGCAGTGATCTTGGTGCGGAAGGGGCCCACCTTCAGGAGCCTTGTGACTGACAGTGTCTTGCTATCTTTGAGATCAGCCCTGTCCCTTCTTTTAGCTTTCCTCCCACAGAACTCTGTCTAGCCTACCCGCCTCATCTCCACCCAGCATCTTGCCTGCTTCCAGGGCCTTGGTTGTGCCCCCACTGGGAGTCGCTCCTTCCCATGCCTCAGTTGCTCTTTTCTGCCCCATTTCAGTTTGTCCCTCGTCACGTTACTGTCCCCAGTTAAAGGAAGGGCCCAGACATGACTAGTATCTGGGGGCAAGGAGAGTCTCTCAGCAAGATGGTAGGTTTAATGCAGAGAGAGAATCCTTGATCTAGAGAAGATGATCTGTTCTTAGGACTCCAGTATAGAAATCTAAGTTGAAAATAAAAAAAATTTTTTCCTGCTTATTAATAGGTACATAAAGATGATTTTAGTTCTATTAATACAGTTTATCTACTATGTAAATGAGTTAAAGATGGGAAGCGGAGACCATAGCTACCATGTAAAGCCATGAAAGTAATTAATCCGTGGCATTTAGAATTACAACGCGTTTATATGTTGGGGATCACCTGTGAGTTGCACAGTGAGGCCTGGTGGCACTGACTAATGGCACTAATGGCATTAGTTCTTGTGTCATCTGTCAGCAAGACTAGTTAGGACCCTGGAGAAATGGTCAGGTTCAAGGATGCATTTCTCATGAATGAAAAAATTTGGGTTTATTTTTGTACTAATACACCGTGGTTGTTGAGTTCAGATTACTGGAGGGATGCAGATGTAGATGCATTGTCTCCTTGGGATTGGGTCAAACTAGAATTTTGATCAAGAACGTCTTGAAAGCTTTCCTTGTTAATAAGTTCATCTGTTATAGGTAAAACACAACAGACGTGTTAACTGGGCGGCAGCCGGCTTGATTGGCCTGTCTGTTCCCTGGGGCCTGCCCTTCCCCTGAGCAGCAAGGTCTGTTCCCCAGGGGTCTCTCAGGGAAGGTGTGATCAGAGCCACCACCTCACCTGAGCTTCTCACTTAGACCTGTTTTCCATTTTTTTTTTGGATTGCCTATTTTAAGGCCATCTCGAGTAGTTCCAAGTGTCTGGTTACTACTGCAGTAAAACAGGAGTCATGCGGCTGAAATGCAGAGTCCAAATGTTTATTGCTTGCTCCTAGCAACTTTATCAGAGAGCCGAGAATACTCCTTCAAGAACAGATGCTTTAATTCCAGGTGCCTTCAGAACCTAAACTTCAAGTGAGTTTGAGGTGAATTAGGGTTCTGTGCTCACTTCTATTTAATACTGTGGATGGCTAAACTCAGTGTTAAAAAAAAAGAATTAGAGCTATGAAAGCAATTTGAAACGTACTTTTGTCTTGGGAATGAAAAAAGAGGTTGATCCTGGAAGCTTTGTGAAAAGGCATTCCAGCTGCTTCCTAGCCATCCCTTCTGACCACAGTGAAGAGAAGGCCCCAGGTGTGCCCTTGGGTACAGAAAGTCTCATGGCAAGATGTTGGGGCTCTTGTGTAGAGGACCTTCTTGATACTGAAAAAAGATGTATTCCTAGAATTTCAGGTTAGATATCTAAGTGAAAAAAAGAACACTTCTNGCCCTTGGGCACAGAAAGTCTCATGGCAAGATGTTGGGGCTCTTGTGTAGAGGACCTTCTTGATACTGAAAAAAGATGTATTCCTAGAATTTCAGGTTAGATATCTAAGTGAAAAAAAGAACACTTCTTTTTTTCCCTGTTCAAGTCCATATTGTAAATTAAGCATGCAGACTATGTGATCTCTTTTGCAATGACTCAGCTCTTCAGTGGGCTTCCTTGATAGCTCAAGTGGTAAAGATCTGCCTGCCAATGCAGGAGATGCAGGCAGGAGACTCAGGTTCGATCCTTGAGTAACGAAGATTCCCTGGAGGAGGAAATGACAACCCACTCCAGGATTCCTGCCTGGAAATTCCCAGGGACAGGAGCTTGGCGGGCTACAGCCCACAGGGTCGCAAAGAGTCAGACACAATTTAAGTCAACTCTTTGCTGGCCCACTGTATTGCAAAAGTAGCGATAGACAATGTGTAAACAAATAACATGATTGTGTTCCAGTAAAACAATTTATGGATATCGAAGTTTGAATGTCATAGAATTTTCCCACGTTAATATGTGTGAGCCACACACAAGCAAGCAGAGGGCTGGACTGGGCCCACGGCTTGCAGTTTGCCAACCTGTGCTCCAAAAAATGAAACTTTAGAACTTTAACATTTTTTTTTTTTCAGGTTATTGGCAACCCACTCCAGTACTCTTGCCTGAAAAATCCCATGGGTGGAGGAGCCTGGTGGGCTGCAGTCCATGGGGTTGCTATGAGTCGGACACGACTGAGCAACTTCACTTTCACGCATTGGAGAAGGAAATGGCAACCCACTCCAGTGTTCTTGCCTGGAGAATCCCAGGGATGTGGGAGCCTGGTGGGCTGCCGTCTATGGGATCGCACAGAGTCAGACACCACTGAAGCAACTTAGCAGCAGCAGCAGTGATAATTCAATACCTTGAAAAATTGATTCTTCTTTGTATGTTGTAGACATTTTAACTGGTTGTAGTTTTATCATGCCAAAGGATAGTTTACCAGCCTCAATTTTTCAAAAATGTTTCCAAAATAGGGGCTTATGAGGCCTAAGGGTGTGTGTGTGTGTGTCTGTGTGTGTTTAATCACTGAGTCATGTCCGACTCTTTTGCAACACCATGAACTGTAGCCCACCAGGCTCCTCTGTCCATGGGAATTCTTAGGCAAGAGTACTGGAGTGGGCTGCCATTTACTTTTCCATGTATATACATGTATATATGTGTATGTGTGTATTCGTATATATGTATATATATTTCAGATGTGTATAAGAGACAGGGCTTGTGGGATTCTTGAAAGCATGATGCGCCCTCACAGGCCTGTACGGGCCAGCTTCAGCATGCATTCCACCGCAGTGATCTTGGTGCGGAAGGGGCCCACCTTCAGGAGCCTTGTGACTGACAGTGTCTTGCTATCTTTGAGATCAGCCCTGTCCCTTCTTTTAGCTTTCCTCCCACAGAACTCTGTCTAGCCTACCCGCCTCATCTCCACCCAGCATCTTGCCTGCTTCCAGGGCCTTGGTTGTGCCCCCACTGGNTATTCTTGCCTGGAGAGTCCTATGGGCTATAGTCCATGGGGTCACAAAGAGTTGGATATGACTGAAGCAACCTGGCACTTATTGCACGTGCTTGTATGTGTGTGTGTATACACATATACATATTTATTCTTTTTAACGACTTAAAAATGTAAAAATCCTTCCCAGCTTGGGAGCCATACACAAACAACAGTGCTAGACTTGACCCACGGCTCATACTTTGCCAACCTGTGCTCTAAAAAATAAAACTTTAGAACTTTCAGTAACTTTTTTTTCAGGTTATAGTGATATTTCAATACCTTGAAAAATTGATTCTTCTCTGTATGCTGCAGACATTTTTTCTGGTTGTAGTTTATTTTGCCAAAGGATAGTAAACATTTTACCATCCTAAACTTTTCAAAAACATTTCCAAAACAGGGACTTACAAGTCCTAAAGTTTCATTCTAAATAGTGCCTGAAGTCAGTGGTAACGCTGTTGTACCGACTGTGCTGTTCTTGTGTTAGGGTGCTTGGGAGCTTTCCGGTTCATCAGTCTTAATAAGTTACAGCGTATTTGTCGTTCATTCTGACTTATTAGAGCAGACTGGAACCCATATCGGACACAGGGCACTGCATGGAGCCCTGGGGGAAAACCAGAGAGAGGCACTTACGGCTATGGGAGCTTCTTGGAATTCAGAGCATTCCTATTACTAACCTTGATCCCAGGTTTGATTTTAAGATGTTTGGTTTTCATTATGTGCTGAAACACTACCTACTTCTCTGTTCTGCTGCTGGCCATTAAGTTGTAGCCACAGAGTGGCATGGTTCTTTAATTGGCTTTATTACTACTAAAGTAGAAAGAGAAAAAATGCTGTAAGTAATGAGAATTCTCTCCCCTATTTAATGTTAAAATGGCCTGACTTCCTCTTAATTAGATTTTCCATTGCACATCATTAAAGATGTACACAACCTAAACCTCAGTGCTTTAAAGTCCTTTGTTTATGGTTACCACATAAATTATAAACTATTTGGGAGAATGGTAATTAGGACTCTATTTCATAGAATAAATTTAATTTAGCCACTGATCTCAGTTTAAAAAAATTTAATCTATAAAAATTGCTGCAAGAGGGAATTCCCTGGCGGTCCAGTGGTTTCGGACTCAGCTTCCACTGCAGGGGACATGCATTCAGTTCCTGATTGGGAAACTTAAGATCTGGCACGTTGCATGGTGTAGCCGGAAAAAAAAAAGTTGTTAGAAGATTATTGAAAATGATAGTTGCAGCCCCATGGACTGTGGCCTGCAGGCTCCCCTGTCCATGGGATTCTCCAGGCAAGAATACTGGAGAGGGTAGTCCTTCTCTTCTCCGGGGGATCTTCCCAACCCAGGGATCAACCTCGGGTCTCCTGCATTGCAGGCAGATTCTTTACCAGAAGAAGATTATCAGCAAGTGAAGGATGAAGATGTCTTAACTTCTAAATAGCTGCAGAGTCACAGGCAGAGCTACCAGGATTAGATTTATGGCTTGATGGAGAGGTGGGATAAAGAAGAACAGCAATTCCAGATGGTCCGGAAACACACTTTGTTGGAATAGCAACCCTCCCATCCTCACAGGTTGAGAGTCTTAATGCTAGGCTGAGTGGTGAATGTGTTTCAAGAGTTCTCACATATTAGCTGTAAGACGAGAAGGTATTATCTCCATTTATACAGTCAAGGAAATTGAGATTTAGAGGATTTAAGCAAAATCTTTTTAGATGGAGTTTAAACCCAGGTTGGTCTTGAGCCCAAGTCCTGTGCACTCTACCGCTTCCAGGCCAGCTCTTGAGAGGCGCTCCGTGTTCACTGGAGAACGGGTGGACTTGGCAGGGACTCGTGGGATGTAGAGTTCAGAGAGTTATTGCCGCAAACAGAACACAGAGGTGAAGGGGCATTCGAAGTATAAGGATGTAGCTGTTTAATATACTTCCTTCATCCTCTCTGCCTTATTTTTAGATTTTCCTGGAATTTTTACAGAGCTTTTTAAGGGAGCCGTTTTATGTTCTTTTAAAAAATTTTCTCCAAGTAAATACCCCATTATCTTGTTGGTTTACTTTTCTCATTACCTCCACTAGAATGTAAGCTGAAAGAAGACAGATTGTTTCATACCCTCAGTGCCTAGACCACCACTTCCTGGCACATTTTGTATTGTATAAACTTGCTAGAATGGGTGCAGTTTGTATGGTACATTGATTTCCCTTTCAGCTTGATGTTTTGTAAAAATCGACTCCCCCAAAAACCTGACTAATGCAAACCTGCTCTCTCTTCCCCTTCCCAGGGCGACTGTGTCCTTACTGTACTGCTCGCGGAAGAGGACAAAGTGGAAGATGATGCAGTTTTTTACTTGGTGTTTTCGGGCTCCACCCTCCACCACTGTACAAGTACTCGGAAGGTCAGTTCTAATACGCTGGAGACCATTGCTCCTGGTGAGTATTTGAACGCAGTCTTTCCCCGCCTTTATTTATTCTGTGTTTTAGTATAGAGTGACAGGAAGAATGAATCATGGTGATGAAACTGCAGTTGGATTTATGTTTAAAATACACTTCATTTGGTTTATTTCTTGCTTGTTGCACAAAATCTGAGCCTAACTAAAAATAATTGAAATAAAATGGTGTCATAAATTAGAAGACAGTCATTAAGATCAACAAAAATTTTGATTTATTGGAATGTTGAAGCAAAGTAAAATACATTTAAAAGAAAAGTTCATGTGGCCACTGTGGTATGCCTGCAGTTTTTATTCTGACCTTCCTTGTGGCAAAAGCAAAGGTAAAATGTGATTACTAACAACAGTCCTTCATATCTGTGAGGGAAAGACTGTAAAAACCAAAGTTCCCCCAAATTAACAGATTATAGTTCATGGTGAAATGAATATTTAATCACTGTTGCATTTATCCATTTAATGGAATTAAAAGAAAACTGTTTACTTGTTAAAAATCCTTTGCAAAGTCATTATATCATTGCTGATTCCACCAGAAATGGCTTTTGACTGATCCCAGGCATCTAAAGGTATATTGATATGTGTTTGGAAATGAACTTATTCTGTTTTTCCTCAACCATGCTTCGAAGTTAATAATTGGTTAAATTTCATCTGAGTGCAAAAGAGGGGAGATTTAGGGGGAACCCATAAAAAGTGTTGACAGTTGAACCATTTGCTTTCAGAGAACAAAATGGATTTACTTCTTACTGAAACTTTTCCTGTCTTCAGTGTTTCTACATAACATCAATTCCACTTTTGTTGAATTTGATCGTGTAAAAAACTGCCAGTTTTTGGTGGCTGCTGCGCTGTTTTACATAAACTGACTTCACTTCTGATACCTGCCAGATCCTGGAAGTTACACCACATTCACAAACAGAGATTCTGACATTTATCATCCTGTATTTATCCTCCTACTTGACAAAAGTGATTTTGAAAAAACAGGACTTAAAGATTTTGGCAATTCCTATGTATATTCTCCCTCAAAGTTCTAGGGACAGGAGATTGAGCAAGACATTCTGGAGAGGTGCTGATTGTTTTTTCTTTCCCCTAAAGAGTATTATGTACCTTCCTTTGTAACATAAAGCTCTAGTCTTCTTGTTCCTGTGATGGATATCATGTCAGAGGGTCTGATCTGCAACCTTGCTGTCTGCTGAGCGGGAGCCATCCATCCAGTGTCACCCCTGCTAGACACATCTTCTGTGTGCGTGACAGTGAGAGACAGCCCCTCAGATGGGTATTAGCAGAATCCATCAGTCCCTGACTGCGCTCTTATTAGGAAAGGAATGAGGATCATTTATAAACTTCCTTTTCCTCCTGATTTAGAAGTACTGTAGCAGTTTGTGTGTGGATGTGTAGATGTATATATATATATGTGTGTGTGTGTGTGTGTGTGTATAGGTAGATAAGATAGATAGCAGGAAAGCTTGCAAGCAGATACCCGGAGGATGGGCTTCCCTGGTGGCTCAGATGGTAAAGAATACATCTGCAGTGCAAGAGACCCAGGTTCGATCCCTGCATTGGGAAGATCCCCTGGAGAAGGGCATGGCAACCCACTCCAGCATTCTTGCCTGGGGAATCCCCATGGACAGAGGAGCCCGGCAGGCTACAGTCCATGGGGTCTCGAAGCGTGGAACACGGCTGAGTGACTGACCCAGCGGAGGGACAGCGGTCGGGACAGCGCCCTATGTCCTGGATGCTGCCCTTGGCCACTGCGGGGCCCAGCCTCTTGGTGCAGAAGGCTGTGCCCGGTGTCCCTGATACTTCAGTGTGAAGGTGCTTAAGTTAGCGTGGGCTGCAAACAGTTGCTGTCTTCAGTTCACAAGTCCATGGTATCGTATGACAGCCGAGAGCTCACGGTTCTTACCAGATCCTTCTATACTGTCCCCAGCCTACATTTTTGACTTCAGTTTCCATTTCCCCCCTTGCCTTTGGGCTGCCACCTCTGTAATAGGTCTCAGGACCCCTTCTTTCCCAGCCCCACACCTTGCTGGCTGTCCTTTTGTACCAGTTGACTCTGGGTGCCCTCGTTCTGCTGGCTCCAGCCCGCCAGAATGGGTGCTGTATTCTGCTCTTTCTCCCTCATTTGATCCGAATCCTCAGTACCTTCCTGACCCCTTTGCTTGGGGCTTGGGATCCCAGTGCCTGGCCTCTCCTAGTTTGCCACTAAGCAGCTCTCCTCCCCTCAAGTTATGATCTTACCTGGTACCATCCATGTCCCCTCTGCCCTCAGCTGGCCTGCGTATTCTTCTGCAGCCCGCCTGATTGGGTCAGGCTGCTGCATGAGGCCCTTAAGCATAGCAGAGGTGACAAAGGGTTTGAGTCCTTGAAAGGCCCCATTGAACAAGCTGGCCGCATGAAGAGCGAGGCGCCCCGGAGCCTTTGATGTGTGTGCAGGGCTCCAGTGAGCCTCCCTCCTTGGTGAAGGAAGGCCTCTGTTGGCTACTGAGGCAGGAAAGACGTCTGAGTGATCTCAGTGACCTGGCCGTCGGGCGTGTGATTCTCCTCTTCCAGATTGGCTCAGGAACTGTTGTGGAGGAGGGGATAGAGGCAGATTTGGGGGTTAATAAGCTAGTTTTGAATTTCTGGTTTATGTTACAGAGTTAATACTTTCATGTAGAAGTAAATGGCCTTAAATCTGCCTTGCGGCATTTCTTTGACTTGTTTCTTCTTTTCCTTGAAGCCTTTACTCAGATGATCACCTTCTCTATGAGGCCTTCTCTGTCCACTTTATAAAAGTCTAGCCTCTCCTTTATATATAAACCTGCCTTCTCTACACACTCCCTGGTCCCTTTCCACACTTTTCCGCCCTGCACTGATCAGCTGCCGACACATTTATGCGTTTTATTTGTTTTCTGCTTGCCTCTGCTGGAGTGTCAGCTTCGCCAGGGCATGGATTTGTGTCTGTCGCATTCTCTGGTGTGTCTGTGAATTCTTCCCACTGGATGGAACCGGGTTTCTACCACGTTGAAGCTCATCCTGGTTCTCAGAAACTGCCCTGCTAGAAAGGTTGTACATACGTGTGTTCACACACACACACACCCACACACATATTCACACACACAGACACAACGCCTCCCATCCCTTTCTTTGGAAAACTGCCAGAGGACTCTCTGGCTTCTTGAGTTGCTTCTTGTCTGGGGGCAGGAGCCTGTGCTTTCTATCCAGAGCTGCATCTGATGGTTTCTGTGTGTCCTCTTGATGGACTCAGACTTTGTGCGGAGCCCGGTGTCAGTTTAGTCACGATTCCCCGCGGGGAGTCCGCTCCCGCCTTGTGTGTCCTGGGTAGAGGGGGCCGTGCCCGGGCTGTCTGTCCGCAGTAGCAGTAGCTGCTGTCGGGGCGATGTCCCCGCCCCCGCCCCTGCTCCCGTGCGGGGCTCACTCCTCGGGTCTAGTTGTCCGCCTAGTTGTCCGCCGACCATGGAAGAAAAAGAGCTTTGTGTCTGCAAATGTCAGGTTGCATCCAGATTGCTGGCTGTGACTTTTCTTGGAGTCCTCCCTGTGCTTCCCTGTCACTGTTGTGTAATATTTTAGTTTTCATGAAAATGAGATGATTGATTGACCTTCCTAACAGCTACTCCTTGATGTTTATTCATCTGTGACCTTTTATGATTTTGATGGGTAAGGAAATGAGACATTTCTTGATAGTCCCTGAAAAAAAAACCTGATTCCAGATATTGAGATTGCAGTCCATCGCCCCCACCCCCCGCCCCATTTCTTTCATATTTTCTCACTTTTTGGCTTTTCTGATGATAAAACTAACAGTGAATTGTATATGTATGTTTAGTTATAAAGAAATTGTAAAAGCATTTTCTTGCCTTATCATCATCGACAGGCTGTAGACATGATACAGTCTCCCCTTTTTAAAAAATGAAATTATGTTAAGATTAGTAGCATCTTGGGACAGTTAATTGGAGCCTTTGGAAACTTTATCTGCCTTTAAATTGTTTGGCTGTTTTAAAGTGCATGTGTAATTTTTAACATATATAGTAATTTTTAAGAAAAACATATGAAGATTTGGAAAATACTGTCCTCTCTTTTGAAAGTAAAGCTGTCTTTGTGCTAATTAACACTAGACCAAAAAAAGTTTTATAGTATAATACTACATTCAAAATACCTATGTGATTGATTAGTTTAAGAATATAATTTGCTGTGAAACATACGTCTAAAGATGAAAGGTGTTGCCTTTGTAATAAATAAAAATAAAATACCTTGATTCTTTTCTCTCCATATAAAACAAATCCAACCCCAAATCCCATTTTAACAAAACAGTAATTCTCCTTGTGGGATGAGGTCGAGATGTTTTCTTTCAAAGGCTGTAGGATGAGTAAGTAATATAAAGAAACCTGAGTGCCCGCTGAAGGTAATTCCAGGGGGTGTGAGGTGCTGTCCTGTGTGCACTTTTATTAATTAAATGTGAAGACAGACCAAGCAGACAGTAACTGCAGGATGGAAAATGAGGCAGGGCGTTCAGTGGATGAAGCCTTGTGAAGGGCTTGGTGCAGAATCTGTCATAACATGAAATCCTAGCATCACCCTGCATGTCTGTCATTTACTTAGAATTGACAGCAAAGGTTCTTGTTTGACAGGAAAATAGCAAACATTCCTTGACCTAGAATTTGACTCAGCTCTTTGGTATCTTTCCTTTCTTTCTCACTTATCAAGGGACGGTACTATAAAAAGCAGATTTGTTATTGAAAGGAAGGAAAAAAGTACATCTACCATGATCAGAAGTCCTTGGGGGCGTAATTAAAAGTCTTTGCTTACAGCTGAGGTCTCAACAGGTAGCCTGCAGTGAAGCCACCTTGTCGCTTAGCTCCTGTGAACTCTGTCTTAGATGTCCAGAGGTCTCCAAATCAAATAACACTTGAGAAGAAGCTCTAGGCTTTTAACTGGTCCAATCAGAGATGCCCTTGCTCACTGCCAAGGTAATCAGTTGCTTTTTCACTGAACTCTAAGTCTCCCTGTCCTAAAATACTCCTACTACAAGGCTGTCTCTAGACAGACATGATTTTATATTTTAAAAGACTTAAATTACTGTCCAGTGCTAATCAGTGTACATGGCTACTTTTGGGGAGGACCAGGTGAAGGAAACTGTGTGCTCTCTGGTGTCCAGGTGAAATGCCTGTGTGGACCCTGCACCCCCTTGAGCTATGGACACAGCACTGGGATGGAGTTCACGTGTCACAGTGGGGCCAGTATCCTCCCAGAGGGGTGAGAATCGATTCTTAGGTGGCTTAAAATTTTTTTTTAACTCTTTTTCAAAAAAATAATAACTTTGTTTGCTTATTTATTTATTTTTGGCTGTGCTGGGTCTTTGTTGCTGCGACGACTCTCCCTAGCTGTGTGAGCAGGGCTACTCTTGTGGAGTGCAGACTCAGCAGCTGGGGCACACAGGCTTAGCTGCTCTGCTGCATGTGGGGTCCCTGGACCAGATGGAGCCCTCATCTCCTGCATCAGGCGGATTCTTTACCACTGAGCCACCAGGAGCGCGCCCACTTTCCTGATCTCACGCTTCACATATAAAGCCCAGATATAACATACAAATGTATGGGATGTCTGTAGTATTAAAATTTCATGGGATGGGGATGTCAAACAGAAATGTTTAGAAAAGCTGCTTGGGAGATGTCAGTGACTAAAAGATTGAGCATAGTGCCTTGGAGTAATAAGCAGAGTTTTAGTGTCAGTTTGGCCCTTTCTTCCCCCAAATGTATGTGATTCCTGTGCCTGCTGTTCTCCCCCTCTCCTTAAATGCTTCTCTACACATACAGAGATCTTTGGTACCTTTATGCATATTTGTACATCTACCATTAGACCACTGAAAACTAGCAGTAGGTATACTTTAGCAAATAGTCCCCTCTCCTGTTAGAGTGTGGGTCTGAAGATCAAAAATCTCCTTTAACTGTGTAGCCACTCTAGAGGGAAGAAAAAGACACCAAAATGTCAAATACTTTGCCAAACTGGAGTAGTAAAGTGTATTCTTTTTGTCTTTTCCACCACTGACTGCGAATGCAGTCTTTGTCATAGGAAACGACTGCGGGGATCTGGGTTGGCTGGCCCAGCAAGCACTTCCAGGGTTCCCTTTTGTTGGCGCGCAGGCAAAACAAAGTCCCGATTGTTTCATCCTCAAAAGAGAAGGCCCGGATGGGATGTGTGCCACTTTTAGCCAAATAGGAAATGAAGTAATTGTTGGGTCATGCTTAAGCACTTTTGTTTATCTGTAGCACCATTTCGTTGCCATGGATACAGGTGCTTCATACAGTGATAAGGAGCCTGCGGAAAAACTCGCTGACCTCAGGAGCACAACACCTCCTGACCTCTGAACTCAAAAAAAGGATTAGATGCTTTTAAGAGGACCATGAGCAGTTAAAGTTTTGTTTCCCACCCAGGTGCTCCCGGTTGTATGTTGCTTTTTCTTCATTCTTCCCCCTTTATATTTTCGGTTCTCCAGTGTGTCTGGGGCAGCGTTTAGCTGGGAAGCTGTGTTGGGCTTATGTGGAAGTTCTTGGTACAGTAGTAGAGATCTGTTTGCCTTGAGTCACCTGAATAGGAGCATTTTAAGGAGAGTGAAAAAGCCAATTTAAAACTCAACATTCAGAAAATGACGATCATGGCATCTGTTCCCATCACTTCATGGCAAATAGATGAGGAAACAATGGAAACAGTGACAGATTTTATTTTCTCAGGCTCCAAAATCACTACAGCCGGTGACTGCAGCCATGAAATTAAAAGATGCTTGCTCCTTGGTAGAAAAGATATGACCAACCTAGACAGCATATTAAAAAGCAGAGACATTACTTTGCTGACAAAAATCCCTCTAGTCAAAGCTGTAGTTTTCCCAGTAGTCATGTACAGATGTGAGAGTTGGACCTCTTAAAATTCACTCAGTAATGGTCAGACCTCTCCCAGCCCATGATTTACTCCATACTTCTGGTGTAAAACTTATCAGACCTGATTGTGCATTATATTCAGAAGTCACTGTAAAAAAAAAAAAAAGGAATTGAGGTTCAGGCCTTGTTTTCTTAACAGTCTGTCTCTCTTCTTCCCCTCTCTCAATTCTCTGGAGGTCTTTCCCTCAGAAGGGTCTCAGTAGAATTTCCAGTACTTCTCACCTCTTTAAAACGACTTGTGATTTTTCTTTCCTCTCTCAGTTACCAGGAACTTGAGTGGAAGGAAAAACGCCATGGAACTAGCTGAAAACCTTGTTACTCTTCTTTATCCTGCAGCTTTTGTTTTCATGTAAAAAGGAGTTAAATTGTGGTCATTATGTCAAATTGGATATGGTTTCCCATCCCATCCCTTCTTTTGCCATGAAGATGTAAACATTGTTAATACCTTGTATTTTGTGTGTACAAAGGCAGTCCTAAGTTAATGGCCCCTGAAAATAGTTGAGTCTTTAGAGCTAATTTGTGATAAATATTTTATGTGGGCAGATACAGTGATTTCAGTTTTATTAATGGGTCTGTATTATCATATAACTTTTGCTTTTGAAAAATGTTTATATATATATATATATATATATATATATGTATACACACTTTATCTGAAAGGTCGTAGGGATTAAAAACCAATTCTGTGAACCACTCGAGCCTGATAGAAAACATGGTGTAAGAGGGTAGCCTTGTCAGCTTGCAGGGTGGCTTTCCAGACGCAGGGGAGGCCCTTGGATCGTGCTCAGTAGTGACGCTGCCAGCTGACTGAAAGTTTAACAAAGACTGTGCCGAGACCCCTCAGCTCTCCAGTCTTCTTTTAACCCTCAGAGCCTATAGTCACACGAAACGGATTGCAGATGTATGGCACATTGTACTTCGCATGATTCAGAGTTCTCCTTCAGATTGTGAATTCATGTCTGAGGGAGAATATTGGGCACACGGCTGGATCTCTTTGTCTGAATGTCTGCCTCACAGCCTTTTCTCACATTCCGCCACCTCTGGGACACGGTTTTTAGTTCCAGGTAAACAGAGCAGACCATAGTGTGCCCACGTGCCTTCTAACAGCTAAAGCAGCAGAGAGAGTTAGGCATGCCTCTGCTGCTGAGCGTGCACGTGTGCGCACACACACACACTCTTAAACTACGTGTGCGCACACACACACATCCTTAAACTGCATGCACACACACACACCCTTAAACCACGCACATGCTCGTACACACACGCACCCTTAAACCACACTCACGCACACACACATACACACACACGCAACCTTAAACCACGCGCGCACATGCACACACACACACACACACACAGCCTTAAACCTTCTATTTCTGCCCCCTTTGTTGTCCCCACCCTATTAGCCAAGTAAACAGTCATTTTAGCAGTTTTAGATTTCTGTGCAGATACATTAGTCCGGCTCTTTCCAGTTTGGGTTACGTGGGTATTGCTTCACCATGGCCTTTGGCTGTGAGAGTGTGTCTGTGCAGGGGAGTGTGAGATGAAGTTGAAGATTTGGATGGTGGCCTGGCCCCTGTATTTATACAGGAGGTGACTTCACAGAGCAGTGCTGATGTTTACCGTAGTGACGGTGAGACACCTGGCTCCCAGGTGGCCCAGACACCTCTGCCCAGGCTTGGGGAAGGAGGAGGGTAAGAAAGATGGGTGGGGCAGTGGGTGTTATTGCTGTAGGTTAGGTTAGTGTAAGATCTCTGCTAAGAGTGTGTTTACATTTCGAAGGTAGAATTCAGTTTGGATCCCACGTTACTCATGTTCTCATCATTGAATTGTGAAACCTCAAATTTTAGCTTTCATTGACATTCATTCAGTTACCTCGAAGGACTGTCAGGAGTTTTAAAATGAGCTTTGTTGTTCTCTAGTCACCGAGTCTTGTCCAACTCTGTTGTGACCCCCTGCCCTGCCAGGCTCCTCTGTTGATGGGATTTCCCAGGCGAGAATACTGCAGTGGGTTGCCATTTCCTTCTCCAGGGGCTCTTACCAACCCAGGGACCAAACCCACATCTCCTGCATTGGCAGGTGGATCCTTTTACCGCTGAGCCACCAGGGGAGCATATATATGTACATAAAGCCTGTGTGTATATATTTATATATAGCCTATGTGTGTGTGTGTATTATATGTGTGTATACATATATGTGCATGCACACACACACACACACACACACACACATAATAGTTCTCTTTTAAAAAGAAAAATAACCCTGAAGGGCTAAGCGTGAGCCCCCTGGGAAGCCCTGCATAAATGGGAAACGCTCTCATTACTGGTGAGATGCATTTGGGAGAACCATCACATTGTTCAGGTCCAGTATCTGCAGGGCGCTGGGTTCCAGGAGCGCCACAGACCCCAGGATCCGCAGGTGCTCTGGTCCCTTCGACCACCCTCTGTGTCTGTGGTTCCATCAGCCAACCATAGATCGTAAATATAGTAGCACATATAGTGGGGAAAAAATCCACATTACCAGTGTGCCCATGCAGTTCAAACCTGTCTTGTTAAAGGTCCAGCTATAGTTATTTTGACTGAAATAGGTATTTTCCATCTAGTTTGGTATTGAAATGAGGCTGTGTGTATGTTGTTTGGGGTGATAAGTATTAAAGAATTTGAGAGGAGTCTTCTAAATTTTAGGTCTTCACTTTGAAGATGAGGGTACTCTCTAGATTTAAAAGTGTTAGCGAGCTTTTCACTTACCTCAGGCCACACAGTCTGGGAAGTAAGAAACTAGGTTTGAACTTGGGTCAGTCCTCACACGAAGCCTCTAGAAGTAGCCTGATTAGTCATCTTACTGACACTGTCTCTTACAGTAATTATTGCATTCTTTGGACTCTGCTTCCATTTTAATGTTTTTGAAACCATTTCCTACTCCTGGAGCCTGAGTTTCTCTCTCCCCACCTTCTGCCTGGTGAAACCCACAGACTTGCACAGCTGGAGCCACCTAGTGCCTGCAGAGGCTGCCCCCTCACGCTGCACATGAGGCCTGGAGGAGCAGAGGTGGCCCGAGGTCAGGCAGCGTAGGAGTCTCATAGCCAGGATTTGAACATGGAGTTTTCCATACTTGCCCATTGGTTCTTCCATGGCAGCACCGTTTCCTCTTTAAGCCTTCTTGTCTCCGTGTCGGTGTAGGGGCAGACGTGAGAGCAAGGAAACTTGGGTTCAGATTATGATTCTAGCACTGGTAGGAGCTTTAGAACTTTGGAGCAGATATTTAACCTTTTTGTGCCTTGATTTCCTCATCTGACAAATGGGAATTGTAGTAGTACCACCGCTTAGGGTTGTGATGAGGGTTAAACCAGCTATTATTTGGAAAGCACTGGGAATGGTGCCTGGAACAGAGATTATTAGTGATAGAGATAATTACTATCAGTATTATTAGTGATAGAGGTAGGAAGGAAGGATGCTGCCTGACCGAGCATCTTGAGTGCTGAGGGTTGCAGTGAAGAACCTCTGGGGTTGGAGAGTTGGGAGCAGCACCCCTATCAGAAAACTCCAGTGTTTAAGACTTCACCTTCCAATACAGGGGGATCCCTAGTCAATGAGTTTAGATCCCACATGCCTCACAGCCAAAAAAACCCAAAACATAAACAGCAGAAGTAACAGTGTAACAGATTCAATAAAGACTTTACAAATGGGAGGTGGGGAGAAGGAGGTCCTTAGCTGCAGAAGTAACAGTATATAAAATTCAGTAAAGACAAATGCAGGGGTGGGGTGGTGGGAGAGGTCCTTAGGTGTAGAAGTAACAGTGTATCAAATTCAATAAAGACAAATGCAGGGGTGGGGTGGTGGTGGGGGTCCTTAGCTGGCACCTTTCACCCAGTGTGACGTTGTGAAATGCACTGGGCCGCTCCCTTGAGTGGCATGGTTTGTGTTTCTTTAAGCCTGGAGGGCGTAGAT
>SJYW01049898.1:418752-468474 GCA_006410735.1 Raphicerus campestris
TTGATTGCTTGCTCTGGGTCTTCATCGTTTTGTGTGGGCTTTCCCTACTTACGATGAGGGGGCCACTCTCCATTGTGGTGTGTGGGCTTCTCTGCGGTGGCTCCTCCCGTTGCAGTGGCGTCCCTTACTGCAGACCACGGGCTCTGTAACCAGAGTGCCCTTACCCTGACGGTAAGCTTCTGTCAGTGCAGCATGCAGGCTCAGTGGTTGTGGCTCACGGGCTTAGTTGCTCCGGCATGTGGAATCGTCCCAGATCAGGGATCGAACCCCTGACCCCTGCATTGGCAGGAGGATTTTTCTCCAGTGTGCCACTGGGGAAGTCCACTCCTGATGTTCCTGTGTTTTGATCGGAATGCTTATTCTGGTTCCCATTCATAAATCAGTATCAAGAAGGGTTGCATTAGTTATTCATGGGGCATAAAGTTGTTTTGTGTGATTTTGCTTTGTCTTGTTTAAAGTAGGCGCAGGAATTGGATAGTTTGTTCGTGTAACCTGGTTAGAAAGAACTGTAGGAAAAGCACAGATCTGAGATGTTAGACATATATCCTTCTCTTCTCTGGGTCTTAGCATCTTTGTCTTTAATAGGAAGCTTGCCAGATTTAATATTTTTATGGTCTTTCCGCGTACTTCTTAAGTTTTTGTTGTACAGGAAGGCTAACTCACATTTGGGCACTTAAGGAGATGCCTGAAAATGACAGCAAGGCAGTGTTGCACATTCTCAGGACGGCCAGGCGCTTGCGAGGATGCAGGACCACATCACAGACCTCGCTGGAAGAGAGCCAGCCACCCCAGGAACCAGTGTGCAGTCTCCTATAGAGTTAGATTTATTACATGACCCAATATTCCCGCTCTTCGCTCTTTGTCCTAAAAAAATGAAAAGTTACATTTACTTTAAGAAATCTTTGCCCTAATGTACCTGTAGCAGCATTATTTATAATCACCCCAAGCTAGAAACAACCCAGATCTCCCTCACTTGGTGACTGTACACACAGACTGTGGTCCATCCATGCAGTGGCATACTACTCAGCAATAAAAAGAGTAATCTGTTGGCGTGTGCATGAACCTGAATGCATCTTAAATGTATTGCACTAAGAAGTCAGATTCCAAAGTTACTCTGTGTCTCAATTTATATGATTCTCTAGAAAGGGCCATAGAGAAGGGAATGGCAACCCACTCCAGTATTCTTGCCTGGAGAATCCCATGGACAGAGGAGAGCCTGGTGGGCCACAGTGCCAAGGGGTCGCAAGGAGGCAGACACAACTGAGCAGCTTTTACTCACTCACTCACTAGAACGGGCAAAATTGTAGGGACAGAAAATAGATTAGTAGTTTCCAGGGGCTTGAAGTAGGGGAAAGGTCTGACCACAAAGGGGTGTCCTGGGGAAATTCTTTGGGAGTTGGATGGTTGTGTGTCTTGGTGGTGATCCTGGAAATCCTGGAGATTTCCACGGACAGAGGAGCCTGGCAGGTGATGGTCCGTGGGGGTTGCAAAAGAGTCAAGTAAACAACAAACAAAGCATCAAAAATAGGTCCTCACTTATTGTTGGGTGGTGGTGGGTTTAGCCACTCAGTGGTGTCCATCTCTTTCCGATCTTGTGGACTGTAGCCCACCAGGCTCCTCTGTCCTTGAGATTCCCCAGGCGAGAATACTGGAGCCGTTCACTTCTCCAGGGGATCTTCCTGACCCAGGGATCGAACCTGGGTCCGTTCACTTCTCCAGGGGATCTTCCTGACCCAGGGATCGAAACTGGGTCTCCTGCATCTCCTGCATGCAGGTGGATTCTTTACTGCTTGAGCCACCAGGGAAGGGGGACAAATGCAAAGAAACAGTCTGCCTAGAGCAGAGAGCTGCACATCAGATGCCTTTTGAAAGATGCTTAAAGGAAGAAGGTAAGTCAGCTTGGTGCCTGGGATAAGCACTCAGCTGAATAGAGCACTTGTTACGTAACAGGACTGCTTCCTGTTGAAAGCTGGGTGTTTACAGGTGTTCCAGCCTGATACTTATGCAAAGAAGTGGGGGAAGATTTATGGGTGTTCCTCCCACTCTAATTGTTTAGATGCAGTGCTTTTAACTTTTAAGGCTCAGGTCACTAACTCCTTTGGAAACCTGCAAAATTTTACATATTGTTTCAAGAGTCAGTCTACCTGAACCACAGGCGTGAACTCTAGGCTTTAGCAGAGAACTCAAACCCGGGGCTCTGTAACAACCTACAGGGGTGGGATGGGGAGGGAGGTTCTAGAGGGAAGGAACATATGTATACCTGTGGCTGATTCCTGTTGATGTTTGGCAGAAACCAACACGATACTGTAAAGCAGTTATCCTTCAATTAAAAACAAATTAAAAAACAATAAAAGAACTCTTGGCTTAGGCTTGATATTATGAAGTGGAAAAAGCATAGGCTGCAGGGTCAATTTGTTAATATCCTGGCTTCATTGCAAGAGTGTGTGCAGAATATTTAATCTGTTTCTCAATTTCTTCATCTGTAAAATGGAGGAAAATGTATCCTGGAGTGTGTGCTAGTTTGCAGGCTTTTAAAATTTTTATTATTATAAAAAAATTTCTTTTTACGCTGGGCTCCCTAGCTGTGACATCTGGGCTCTAAAGCATGCAGGTTCGGTAGCTGCAGTGTGCAGGCTTCTGCAGTTGCAACGTGGGGCCTTAGTTCCCTGGCGGCATATAGGATCCTGCTTCCCCAACTGGGGATCAAATTCATGTCCCCTGCATTGCAGGGTGGATTCTTAACCAGTGGACCAGCAAGAAAGTTCCAGGCTCTTCATTTTTAGCGTGCCATGACCAGTATCCAGTAACCTTTTGGACTAGACAGTGATGAGCTCTGATGCAGGAAAGCAGCGTGTTCTATAAAAGGACTTAAAAAAAAAACAAAACTTTGAAGCAGAATGAGATTTTTTGAGCTTATTTCTAAAGTCTTTCCTTATGCATACATCATCAAAAGGGAGTTTGTCCGTTTTATCCTCCTCTTCTGGTGCTAAGTCGCTTCAGTCATGTCCAACTCTGTGCGACCCCATAGACGGCAGCCCACCAGGCTCCCCCATCCCTGGGATTCTCCAGGCAAGAACACTGGAGTGGGTTGCCATTTCCTTCTCCAATGCATGAAAGTGAAAATTGAAAGGGAAGTCGCTCAGTCGTGTCCGACTCTTCAGGACCCCATGGACTGCCGCCTACCAGGCTCCTCCACCCATGGGATTCTCCAGGCAAGAGCACTGGAGTGGAGTGCTATTGTCTTCTCTGTTTATCCTCCTCAATGTTCTTTCCTTCCTAGTTACATGAAGCACTGGACTTTCTTTTTTTTTTTCCTTAGTTCTGCCTTAAAGGCAAATAATACAGGTTCATCACAGTGAATGGTGGGGTGGGAATATCTTCCCTCTGAGCTACCAAGTTTCACTGAGGTTGTCTCAGGTTTTTAGTGAAAGGGGGAACTAAGATGGTTTTTCCCCTGAACGACCCTTGTACAGTAGCAGTCAACGTAACTTTCTGGTAACANAACATATGTATACCTGTGGCTGATTCCTGTTGATGTTTGGCAGAAACCAACACGATACTGTAAAGCAGTTATCCTTCAATTAAAAACAAATTAAAAAACAATAAAAGAACTCTTGGCTTAGGCTTGATATTATGAAGTGGAAAAAGCACAGGCTGCAGGGTCAATTTGTTAATATCCTGGCTTCATTGCAAGAGTGTGTGCAGAATATTTAATCTGTTTCTCAATTTCTTCATCTGTAAAATGGAGGAAAATGTATCCTGGAGTGTGTGCTAGTTTGCAGGCTTTTAAAATTTTTATTATTATAAAAAAATTTCTTTTTACGCTGGGCTCCCTAGCTGTGACATCTGGGCTCTAAAGCATGCAGGTTCGGTAGCTGCAGTGTGCAGGCTTCTGCAGTTGCAACGTGGGGCCTTAGTTCCCTGGCGGCATATAGGATCCTGCTTCCCCAACTGGGGATCAAATTCATGTCCCCTGCATTGCAGGGTGGATTCTTAACCAGTGGACCAGCAAGAAAGTTCCAGGCTCTTCATTTTTAGCGTGCCATGACCAGTATCCAGTAACCTTTTGGACTAGACAGTGATGAGCTCTGATGCAGGAAAGCAGCGTGTTCTATAAAAGGACTTAAAAAAAAAACAAAACTTTGAAGCAGAATGAGATTTTTTGAGCTTATTTCTAAAGTCTTTCCTTATGCATACATCATCAAAAGGGAGTTTGTCCGTTTTATCCTCCTCTTCTGGTGCTAAGTCGCTTCAGTCATGTCCAACTCTGTGCGACCCCATAGACGGCAGCCCACCAGGCTCCCCCATCCCTGGGATTCTCCAGGCAAGAACACTGGAGTGGGTTGCCATTTCCTTCTCCAATGCATGAAAGTGAAAATTGAAAGGGAAGTCGCTCAGTCGTGTCCGACTCTTCAGGACCCCATGGACTGCCGCCTACCAGGCTCCTCCACCCATGGGATTCTCCAGGCAAGAGCACTGGAGTGGAGTGCTATTGTCTTCTCTGTTTATCCTCCTCAATGTTCTTTCCTTCCTAGTTACATGAAGCACTGGACTTTCTTTTTTTTTTTCCTTAGTTCTGCCTTAAAGGCAAATAATACAGGTTCATCACAGTGAATGGTGGGGTGGGAATATCTTCCCTCTGAGCTACCAAGTTTCACTGAGGTTGTCTCAGGTTTTTAGTGAAAGGGGGAACTAAGATGGTTTTTCCCCTGAACGACCCTTGTACAGTAGCAGTCAACGTAACTTTCTGGTAACAAGGTGGGCCTTGAAAGGCCTGCCCTGAAGAAAGCAAAGAGGACCAAGGTCCTGGGGCAAACCTGCATTCTTATTTAGTCATGGTGTTGTATAACTAACCGAGAAGATCTGATCATCTCTGGGTAGAGACATTTGGGGTGGAGAGAAGGATGAGACAGGTTTCAGCCGGTTTGGACTAAACAGCAGCCCTTGTGTTCTCAGTTCTTTGTATCTGGTGTTTGGTAATCATTTGGGGTTTTAATTCCCATACCTTTTCCAGATTGCTTGATAGCTTTCCATGGAAATTTTTCCTTAGCTGCTCTCGCTAGACTTTTTGTATGTTTTCACCCATTCGTAGCTGCTAAAAAAGAAAATAAGCTAGTAAAGATATTTTATAGTATATAATAATAATCTATAGGATTGACTCCAAGACAGATGTTGTCCTCATTATAGAGCACTTTAGCTCCAAAAGGTTTTATTGCCTCTCAGACCTTGATTCTGTCACAAGGTCGTGCGTGGCATTTTTCCGAATGCCCGTTTCTCACATGGGCCTGCTGTTGCCCATCCCCACTAGGCGTGAGAATTCCTGCATCACGCTGGACCTGAGGTTTATTTGAGAAGGAGACCAGAGCAGTAGGAAGAACGGAGATTTTGAAGTCTCCCAGATATACATTCAAAGGGCACTGCGAGCAGGGTGGCTCTGGCGGTAGGAGAAGCACGTGTAGCCTTGGATACCATTTTGTTCACTGAATTCGGGACCCTTTGCTTAGACAGAAAAGCCAATGACTTGAAAAGGTGCAGCCGTCTCACGAGGACAGGGCCTAGTCCCTTTCTCTGCCGAGCTGAGTGTGAGGGAGGCTTCCAGCACACAAGCAGATCGGAAGCGAGACGCTCCCTCCTGCCTTCTCCATGGGAAGCTGGGCCCAGGCCCACAGAGCTGTTTTTTTGTTTGTTTGTTTGTTTTCAGTTGAAAATAGTTAAACAGGAAAATCAGCCAGCCAGCGTAAGGCCCTTGAAGTAACACTGAGACAGAAAGGGAATGGAAGAGGGTCCTGAGTATTCAGATGGCAGCCTCTCTAATTTTCATTAAGAAGCCCAAGAAAATTCAGAAGAGGTTTTTCATTTGCCCTTTAAGAGACTGAAGAAGTCAGACCTGTTACAAAGTCAGAGAAGGAAGCAATGAGGGAGAAAAAAATGTTTAATGATTGTGTTAATCAGGGTCGACCAGAGAACCAGAACCGGTAGGAAGGTTATTTTAGGGAATGGCTTGCACAGATGTGGGGACTTAGCTAAGCAAGTCCAAAATTTGGAGGGTGAGAGTGGAAGAGAAGATAGGAGCAAGCTGAAGCCCACCAGTGTGAGCCAGGGCTGTCCTCCCTGGACAGGAGGGGCAGTCCCGCGCTGGATGGACTCCGTGGCCACAGGCTGACACTGTCCTCTTGGGGAGGGTTTCTTCTCTCTCCAGGGGAATCTCAGCTCTGTCTTTAAAGCCTTCCAGCTGGCTTGGAATCCAGCCTTCCCAGATTCACCAGGATAATCTTCCTTATTAAATCAACTGATTAGGCCCTTTAATTACATCTGCAGAAAAGCCATCACAATGAGGGCAAAGATGGAAGGGAGTTGTCTTAAATGATGCAAGGACAACCAGAACACCATAGCATAATTAAATTCAGATTGGGGACAAAGGACCCAATTGACATCATAGGAAATGCAGTTAGCGACCTGAATAGCACAGTTGAGCAGCTCTCACAGTTACAGAGAAAACACAAAGATCGCAAGAGAGAAAACAGAACAGAGGTCAGTTCTAAATTGTCGATCTTCTGGATTTTAAACTGAGATGAAAGGACCAAAAGCAATGATGAAAGTGTGTGTTAGGTAAGAAAAATTACTTTTGGAGAAAAACAAGAGAAGGTGCTTCTTAAGCTACAGCATGAGAATGCTTGTGTGATTGTTTTTGTTTTTTTTTTTTTTTTTTAAAAAAAGAGATGGGATGGAGTAACGGAGAGAGATTGGTTTCTAGACTCAAGACAGAAGCATCTTCAGATCTTGCTGATTTTTGCTGTGGGCAGTTATTAACCTGTCTTCATCCACAGAAAGAGTATAACGAGGCCTTATAGGGTTATTGTGAGAACGGAAAGAGTGAATACAAAGCACCGAGCCCAGTGCATGGCATTGAGCAGCCTTTGCCAGACGTTACTATTCTTATTATCTGTTGATCACAGAGAGGGGTGGCCTAAAAGCAGACGTGCCACCTCTCCTGAGGACTGTAGGATGAGATTCGGGGTCCTCAGGGTGCTGCATTGGGGTGCCAGCTTCAAGCAGGTGTATTGCCTTGTTATGGGAACTCTGCCTTTTGAAGGCTGAGCTGACTCAGAGCAAATGAGGGATGAGGAAGACTGGGGTTGCAGAGGAACTGCTTTAAGGAGGTGCCATCGAGTGAGACCGGATTAACCAGTCTGTAAAAAATCACCGAGTTCCTTGGCATGCCTTATTCGCTTTTTTGTATTTGGTAAGGGTGTCAGAGCACCTGCGAACAAGCGCAAGGCACAAGTCACGTGGTGATACTTGATCTTTTCTGAGAATTCTTTCCGTCCTTCCCTCTGGCCTGGCCACCTGCTCCGAGGTGTCGATTCCCATTGGCACCCACACGTGCACTGGTTCCTTCCGTAGTGTTGATGTCTTTCCAGCCTTAAGCCTCTGTTACCCATCGTCTAAACCCTTAGTGTGCTGAGTTCTGTAAGGACAGTGTCAAATACGAAAGATGGTTTTTGCCTCTTAGGAGACTTACCCCCGGCAGTAAGGAGACTAGACTAAGGCATGTGTGACGTTAGAAGACCTCTGGGAAGCTTTGGAGAATGAGAGACGTTAGCGCCGCTGAGGGGGGCGAAAGCAGGTACAACCCCAGGGCACCATTCCCATTCCGGACTCTGAGTGGTAGGTACTCCCTGGGATCAGGTAAGCCCAGCCTCATCATTCCAAGTTGGACGAGGCGCAGACAGTGTTGCCGTAGAGAGTATTGCCGCGAACCTGGATTGTGATTGGAGGTCAGGAGGGACAGAGAGAGAGCGGGGAAGGGCAGGAAGGCAACGTTCACTGAACACCCGCTGCAGCCTTCACCTGACCAGTGTCTCGCCCACCTCTCTGAGCTGTTACTGCGGCCGCAGGATCAGAGGCGGTGGTACCCTGCTCCAGGGGGGCAGGGTGGGGCGCTCCGAGAGCTGAATCGGGTTGTGTCCACACAACGGACGGTAAATGCCAAGTGGGAACCCAGGTTGGTCTGACTCCAAAGCCCTTCCTCACTCTGCCTCTTTCAGAGTGACTCTGTACCAAGAAGGGGCCTTCGCCTCAGGTGAAACAGGCACGTAGTTTTCCTTCTGAGATTGTTAGCCTATCCTCTTGGAGTTGCTCTTATTATGCCTGAAGATGCATTTCTTTCTTAAACAAACAACAAAAAAAGCTGCCACTGCCAGGAGTTTGATTTGCCCTTCATGTGGGAGAATAAGAAGACCTGTGTGTACTCAACAAGCAGAACCTGTTTTTAGTGTTTAGCCAAGTCCTCTCTGGGTGATATATATATTTATACATATATATATATATTTTTTTTTTTAAGTATACTTTTTGATACACCCATCTAAGCCCCAGCAACTGTTCCCCTCGGATCCTGATCCCCATGTAGCGAGGCTGCATTGACTTCTTAAATTTTTTCTGTCTGTCTGTCTGTCATCCTCCCTCCCTCCCCTCCCATATGTGTGCAGTCACCCTTAACATCTGCATTAAATCAGAATATAGAAATCGTTCCTCTTTTGTAGGACTGTCTCCTATAGGAGATTTGGCCTCTCACCCTTTTCTCTAGCTTTGTTTTGTCTTTGAGAGATGACTCTGCTCTGCCGCGGTAAAATTGTTCATGCTATATGTTGAGGCTTAATGGTATGCTCTCAGGGGCTTGGAGGCAGTGGCAGTGACCTGAACCATCCTGCTCTTCTCTTGCTCTGGGTTTTCACGTTCTCCTCCCTGATCTTCGTCTTGTCCGCTGTCTGCAGATGGTGGCCCCCGAGAGACGCTGATGCATTTCGCCGTGCGGCTAGGGCTGCTGAGGTTGACGTGGTTCCTGCTGCAGAAGCCAGGTGGCCGCGGAGCTCTGAGCATCCACAACCAGGAAGGAGCGACACCTGTGAGCCTGGCCTTGGAGCGGGGTTATCACAAGCTGCACAGGCTCCTGACCGAGTAAGTGCGCCTTCTCCCATTTCCTCCTTCTGGGCCGGCCCCGCCCCCGGATTCACAGTAACCCCGCCCACGTGGCATCTCCAGCCTCAGCTGGGAAGTAAACCCTCAGCTCTGTGCCTTGCCTTTCGCTGGAGGTTGGTAAGCTTGCTCCTGCTCAGCACTTCATTGTCTGAGAGGAACACACGTAAGTCACCTTCCCTTTTCTTCCCTTTCCTCAGCTCTCTCTGCCCTCACTGTTTTTTGCCTCTTAAATTTTACTGAAAATTCAGAATAAGTCTGGTCTGTAGGGCTAGCACTCTATGAACCAGGGCATCCAGTTTCCCCAGCTTAGTCCAAGAGGGAACAGTCTTTCTGTGCCATGTATATTTTTTTCCCTGATATGTCTTTAATTCTTGAAAGAGTTAACCCAAAACAAATACTTTTAATAATTGCATATAGAAAGTATGCTGAACCACTAAGTTTTGGTTTGAATGTAATTTCTATAAATAAAATTGAGAGCAGTGTTCTCTTCATACAAGGAGCAGTAAAAAGCAGCCGAATTGTCTTGGAAACGTGCTGTCGGAAATCCTGCCTGTGTATTCGTGGGTCCGGTTGTTAGACATTCTGACTCTTCAGAGAGTGCTTGGAAGGAAGGCCGTTCGTCAAAACAGTCAAAGAGTTTGTCTTCCTTTTTTCTTGAGTAAATAGAAAAATAAATGCATTAGACAGCCAATACTTTTTTTTTTTTAACTTCTTAATTGGTGTTGGGGTATCACACAAAAACAGTTATGATCGATTCAGATGAACAGTGAAGGGACTCAGCCATCCATATACATGTATCCATTCTCCTCAGCCAGTACTTTTCTTTGGAGTATTTATAAAAGATGGAAAATGTCAACTATAATTTCTCTTATTTAATGTATTCTTTACTGCTTTATAATCATCACCATCTTTTCCACCATATGAGCAAGAATCAATCCCATTGGATCCGTGTTCTTTAGCAATCGAGGGACCCTTGTAAATTAAGTCAGTCTTTGCAAATTCTCAGGTATTTTACCCATGTTAGATTTGATTTAGTTACCTTTTATTTTTTACTATTCTAAACTGTGTGTGTATGTGGTGGAGGGTAGTCTAGAAGGGCCCAGAAGAGATCTCAGTATAATGTAACTTCCTGTAATACAAATGGGGGTGGGGGGGTTATTTGTTTTTCTTTACCTGCCCCATGGTTATAACATCCCCAGTCACTCCAAACAGGAGGTTCCTTGCGGAAAGCTTCCTGATGGGTGCCTCCGATCCAGTGACAGAGGGAGGGGGCACACTTCATGTCAGATGAGCTGTGGATATTTGAGCTCTCCCAGGACAGTATTCCAGAGGGCAACGTGTTCTGTTCCCTCGCACTTCCCATCTGGCCATGACTGGATTCCTTCTGCTTGGCTGCCTCACGGCCTCCAGAAGATAGGCCTCATCCCAGAAGTTGAGACCATCAATTCCATATTACACCGTAAAGTTCAAGTGCAGTTTTCTCCAGATTCAGTCTTAGAGCACAGAGGTTTTGCTGGGAAGCAGAGATGGTTACGGATTGCCTTCCAGATGGGGAAATAGAATGATTACAACAGCTTCTTTATATGCCGGGAGAGGATGTCACAAGACCATTCTTGCAGCACAGCTTTAAGGAAACTAGAGTGTGTGTTTTTGGAGGAGAGACTTTGCCTTGCTTCATACTGCCACCTCTGTTAGATGCGAGACAGCCGCTTAGCTCCTTTCGAAAGGGAGTAGGTAAAGGAAAGCCAACTTGAGAAGTCTCAACCACAGTAGGGCTACAGCAGGGCAGTAGGAGCACCTGGTCACAGATCTAACTCTGAGCTGAGATTCTTCTGGCTATTACTGTTCTGCAGCCTAGAAAAAGTGCCAAGTCCTAATTATTGTTCACTCTCTAAGTCGTGTCCCACTCTTTGCAGCCCATGGACCGCAACACACCAGCCTTCCCTGTCCTTCACTATCTCCCAGAGTTTGCTCAGATTCATGTCCATTGAGTCAGTGATGCCATCCAACCATCTCATTCTCTGTCATCTCCGTCTCCTGCCACCTTCAATCTTTCCCAGCATCAGGGTCTTTTCAGTGAGTCAGCTCTTCACTGCATGTGGCCAAAGTATTGGAGCTTCAGCTTCAGCATCAGTCCTTCCAATGAATATTCAGGGTTGATTTCCTTTAGGATGGACTGGTTGGATCTCCTTGCAGTCCAAGGGACTCTCAAGAGTCATAGTTAGCAATTTAAGAAATGATCAGGAGGTGATTTTACTACATCCCTCACTCTTGCTGTGATGTCAATAGACTCTTGTAGAATTTCCAGCATAGTCAGGGGAGATGAGATCATCTTTAGCAGATGAGGAAGCTGAGATCCAGAGAGGCAGAGTGAGGGAATGAGAGTGACAAGGTGGCCGAGCCAGAAACGGAAGCCACATCTCCCGAGAGGCTGGCCAGAGTGGCCGGACTCCCTGCTAAGGTTCAGAGAACCCAAGAGGAGACTTCCTGGGATCCACAGCCTTTGAAATTAACAGAAGTTTATGCATGTGTGTTTCTGAATAAAGAGTTCATTTTATGAAATTCACAGATTTGTGAGAAGTTACGAATTGCTGGGCTGTGTGATGATTATCTTTCTTAGTTGTTCACTAAAATCTTTAGACTTGGGTGTGCTTACTTCTTCTCCCTTTCAAATTGTAAATTCTCACGTAGGCCTGTCTCTTACCCTCCCGTTTCAGTTAATATGAAATTGAAGTACCGTTTGTATCCATTTTACATTAATTATAACTGTTTACAGTTTAGCCTTAGCTGAAACATCAAGTTTATTTCAGTCCCTTTATACCTCTCCCAAGAGAAGGCTGTGGTTTTGATTCTTTGCTGCTTATACCGAGTGTTTTGAGCAGGGAACGGAAGGGTGCTGTGCTGATTTGGGTCCAAGTTCTTTCTGCGTTTGTGTCCCTAAGGCTTATTTCCATAGTCTGTTTTGATTGACTGAGTCATTTCTATGTGAAATGTGCTTTGGGTTAAAAGCTTTCTCTTAAGTAAGACTCACGTCTATGGGGAACCTCTGTTTAGGACATTTTGGGGAGTTCCCCTTTTCTGTAACCTGTAGCTATTAATTTTCACTTTGTTCAGTGACAGGGAAGAAAGAGATTTTGTTGACTTACAGCTCTTTTGCTTTAGTTTTTATGTTGACTAGGGCTTTTCAGGTGGCTTGGTCGTGAAGAACCCACCAGCCAATGCAAGAGACACAGGAGATGTGGGTTCAGTCCCTGGGTTGGAAAGATCCCCTGGAATAGGAAATGGCACCCCACTGCAGTATTCTTGGCTAGAAAACTCCATGGAGAGAGGAGGCTGGTGGGCTATGGTCCGTGAGGTCACAAGGGTTGGACACAATTAAGCACACGTCTTCATATTTTGATTTACCTTGTGAGTATGGATGCATTTGTAATCTGAAAATTCCCCTTAAATAAAATGTTACCAGTTTTGCCTGAGAAATCTTACTCCTCGAAGAGGACCCTGCACCTCTGCACCTACTTCTTTTAGGTGGATGCACACTCATCTCCCATGTTGTGAGGAGCTAGTTGCACACCCTGCCCAAGGTCCCTCAGTGATGGACAGAGCAGGGAGACAACCCAGGTCTTCAGGCTCTTAGGTTAGGATGCTTGGGAATGACGATGTTAGAGAAGCATTGCATCAGCATCATCTAACAGGAGAATGTTAGAGCTGGGAGCTACCTGATATCTCGTTCATTTAGTGACAAATAAGAAAACTGAGGACCTGGGTCACTCATCAGAGCTGAGACCCAGAGGCAATTCATGGTAAAGGCAAAGTGTGCAAACTTTGGGGTCAAATCTCAGTTTGTGTTTTGGATCTGCCATTTTTAGCTGTGTTAGTTTGGACCCATGAAGTAACTTTTCCTCTCTGAGCGTCAGTAACATCTACTTCCTAGAATGATGACTGAGGGCTGGGTGTGTACAGTGTCAAAAATCAGGGTTTATTGATCACACAGTTTATGGTCATTTTTTGGAACACGTAAAGGAGCTATAAATATATATCAGCTTGAAGAGAGACAGTATATGGTAGAATTGCTTACGGATGAAAAACTTAATATCTGAGTTTCCCCACTTAGTAGCACAAGTAACTCAGAAAAAGTCACTTTCCCACTTGAGTCTCATGTGTCTCCTCCCTTATGGATAATAGCTCGTCTGTCTACACCATAGGTTGTTAGAACCAAGTGAGATTTGTGCAGATGCCTTATTAGGGTCAAAGAGACTCCGCATGAAAGTGTCCTGTGTAGTCATAAAATCACCGAAATGATTTTCACTGATCAGTGAAGCTCACCTTCCCATTGATTGCTCTGCCTACACTGTCCTTTTGTAAATGTTAATTATAGTGGTCTGCGAATTACAATCAGTAGAGAGGTCGAGAGAGTTGTAGCAAGGCAGTCTGGTTTTGAGTCCAGGGTATGCCTGTGTAGAGCTAGAGCTGCGTGATGTTGGGTGATCCACTCATGTAAAGCCTTGGTGCCTGTTTATAACATGGTTAGAATAAGAGGGACCATCTTCAGGGAGTTGCTTTGAGAAAAGGATAGCATTTCAGGGAGTGGGGCACAGCACGGTGGCTGAACATAAATGTCATCTGCCCTTTTCTTATTTTCTGTTCCTTCCTTAAATTGTCCTTTCCTTCATATATTAAGAAAGATACGGCCAAAATGTTGGAAGTCTTTTCAGGCAGTGTATGAACATTGCTGTTTGATAGGAGTTTGAAATTATTTCCCAGTGTAGCAGATAATACTTTAAAAGATTAGCGTAGCTCTCTGATACATACAGTGATGTTGGTGCCTCTGGGTTGTTGGAACTAGGTGGGTAAGGAATCATTTACAGTGCTATCACCCTTACAGGAAGAGTTATTTCTTTGAGGAATTTCCACTCCCCAGTGTTGACATAAAAGTGCTGAAATATTTTATTTGCCCAAAGAATGAGTTTGAAAGTATTTGTCTTAACAGTACTTCACCTCCTTTTCCGTATCAGTTCAACAAATCTCTATTTGTTGAATGCCTGCAGTGTCCTAGAAATCGTGGTTGGTACGTTGCAGGTCATACTTCATTTTAACCTTATTACAGCCTTGTGAAATAGGTTTTATCTGTTTTGTAGACGAAATATAGAGGCTCAGAGAATTGAAGTAACTGGCCCAAGGCTGTATAGAAACGGTGGAGCTCCTATGCACATGCAGTGTGGAACTGCCAGGGCACCGTGCTTCCCTCAGTGCAGAGCTGACCAGAGGGAGACTTGGGAAGGGCCCCTGGGATGCTGACACTCACTCAGGGACAACCAGCTTTCAATTTAGTCCCAGCCTGTGCTCTCCCGAGCAGAGCAAGAGCCTCACTAAAATGACCTAATGTTTATATTTCCCCTCATGCGGTTTTAAATCTATTTTTTCGTTACCCATAGGCTAGCTTTTTGCATTTCGATTCCCCCGACAGCCTAATGAGTGGGTAGGGTAGGTGTTGTTTTCCCTGTTTTATAATCGGGGAAACTGAGGCCAGAGAGGTGAAGTGAGTGGCCCAGCATCACGAGGCTACACAACAGCCGCAGACTCCAGTGTGCCCTGGCGGGGGTGACACGACTGCGTGTGCAGGGCAGAGACCTGGCCTGGCAGACCAAGGCCCTCCGTGGGTGGTTCATGCCGCAGCGGCTGCAGTGGTGACCCCCCCTCTGAGAGTCTGGGGGTGCGGCGCCCACGCCCACCTTCTGACACCTTTGCTCTTGAAGCCCCAGTTCAGGGTCAGGTGGTAGAGTAACTGATACTCAGGTGTACACGTTTCCCAACGGGACCCAGTCCTGTTGAGCAGGACTTCCTGTGAACACAGTGGCTGCCTTTTCAGGGTCCTCTTCAAGCGCTTGGCAAGTAGCTCCTTGGTAGCCCATCAGCTGCAAAACAAGTGTGTAGGCTTTGCCTTTGCTTACAAGGAGAAAGGATGAAATAGATGTACAAGCTTAGATTCAAAATGATGGACAAAGCAAATGATTTTTAACTTTATATTTCTGTGGCCCAAGTCCTATCCGGCCATATGTTTATTTGTCCATCCCTCTCTCCTCCCGTGTATCCATTCCCTCATCCTCTTTTCTCATTGTGTCACCTGGGGCTTTTGTGTTTTGGTCAAGACAGGATGGTAGAATTGAGTGGAAACTAGGCTGGTAACAGTAACTGAGTGTTGAATACCTGCTGCATTGGCACTTTACACTGTGTTCTTACTTAAAACCTCTTAGCAAATGTCTAAGAAGAGTTAATACAGGTAGTATCAGTATTTTTTCTGCAGATGAGAAGATAGACCCAGAAAGGCTAGTTTGCCCAAGGCCATGTGGTTAGTAAATTGGCATTATTCACAAGTTTGTGTATTGGTTGTTTTAAAACTCTTAGTACAATTTTGTGAGGAGGCGTTTTTGGTAACATTGTCAGGCTTTTAACCAAACTAATGATTCATAGATTTGGTTTTCAGTAACACCCCCCCTCTTCCCCCTTCCTTTTTTGGTGAATTTCTAACCTGAAGCAGTTTAAGAATTTTGACATTTCATTGTTTGCTTTTTAAAGAAGCCATTCAGCTACTAATCTCAGAATTTCCATATCTGGCGACCTGCTGGCAAATTGCAAAATGAACTCTCTGAGGATAATGTTTGTATTTATCTAACAATTACACTGGTTACCATTTATTATATTTGTGTCAGGCATATTTGGGTAAATTCTCATGTATTTCTCCTCTCCCAAACCCTTTGGGGGTGGGCATATTATCCTCACATCGCAGGTGATCACCATAGCTAGCAAGTAATGGGACAGTAATTTGAACCAGATCGGAAATCTAAGTTAAAACCCATGGTCTTTTGTACTACCTTGGTGTTTCTAAGAAGGTGAGTGGGTCCTGGTAGTTGGTTGGCACAACAGAGCCATTCCACGTGTCTCGTGACTCCTTCTGTGCACTTCTTTTCCCCACTGCAGTATGCATGCAAACAGTCCCAGCCTGTGTTTATTCTTGGTGTAACATTTACGCCTCAGAGGTTTTCTTCAAAGAATTACGAATTTATACAGCTTAAATTAGTGGCGACAAAGTTTCTGTGGCCAACAGCACGTGATACTGAAAGTATTTCTGACTTGACTACAGACCCAGGTGGAAGAAAATGTGGAACCAGAGCATAGGGCTTGATGGGTGTTTGTGAGAAAATGAGGATCTGTTGGCACTCTCTACCCTCTAAGGAGCACACACCTTTAGTATATTACACATTATTTTCATTTGGTGAATTTTGAAATTTCCTTAAAGGCATACCAGGACAAAGAATGACTTGAACATCTTACTTGCATTTATTATTAACAGAAATGAAAATGATTTTTAAGCAAAGAATATAAGGAATGTTGAATAAACCTATGTGGCTAAAATCAGTATTTAGCCAAAGCTGACTATCCCCAGTGTAGAATGAAGTTGTCTTGTACACAAATAAATATGAAACAGTATAAAAAGTAATTCTATGTGTTTACTAACGTTTAGTGGTTTTTAAAGTCTTATAGTAGAAAAGCAGTAATTTCTCAGCATCACCAGCTTCTATCTGCATTGCTCTTGATTCCTTAACAGCATACTCACTTTCTGTTGACACACTAGTGTCCCTAAACAGGTACGTGATAGAAAATTATAATTCAGGAGAGTTCTTCCAGGACATGTTTTCTAAGAGGAATTTTGTGCCTAGGGATTCTTGATTTAGTGATTCTCAAAGGTTCTTGAACTGCTGAACTTGGTTAGCACTAGAAAAGTCATTTTGGCAAGGTTTTGCTCAACGGTTTTATTGTCCATACACACTTTATACACCGTTTATAAAGGGCTTGAGCATCCCTGGATATAGGTATAGGTGGGGGGTCTTGGAACCAATTCCTGCAGATACAGAGGCATGGGTGTGTATTGTGATGTCCTTGAAGTATTCTTAATAATACTGTTGTTTGACATTTGATTAGCAAAACGTATTTGAGGTACCTCATTTTTTCCTGTTATTTCTTTATACATTTATATCTGGATTGAGGATAATTTGTCATAGTGACTATACATGGTTTTGTCATGTCTCCTCTTTGTAAAATTTGGAAGTGGCAACATTGACTTTTCAGCTTTTATTTTTTCTAAGACGTGAATCATTTACAAATAGAATCTTCCTTGAAAGGCACGTGGCTTAAATGGAATGAGAGATGTGCAACTTAAAGCATTTATTCCAGTGAATGTTTATTTGATGTTGTGAACAAGTTAGCAAACAATAAGAATTAGAGTTTTTATATATCCTAACATAATTCTGAAAGAGATGGGAATACCAGACCACCTGACCTGCTTCTTGAGAAACCTATATGCAGGTCAGGAAGCAACAGTTAGAACTGGACATGGAACAACAGACTGGTTCCAAATAGGAAAAGGAGTACGTCAAGGCTGTATATTGTCACCCTGCTTATTTAACTTCTATGCAGAGTACATCATGAGAAACGCTGGACTGGAGGAAACACAAGCTGGAATCAAGATTGCCGGGAGAAATATCAATCACCTCAGATATGTGGATGACACCACCCTTATGGCAGAAAGTGAAGAGGAGCTGAGGAGCTAAAAAGCCTTTTGATGAAAGTGACAGAGGAGAGTGAAAAAGTTGGCTTAAAGCTCACCATTCAGAAAACAAAGATCATGGCATCTGGTCCTATCACTTCATGGGAAATAGATGGGGAAAAAGTGAAAACAGTGTCAGACTTTGTGTTTTTTGGATCCCAAATCACTGCAGATGGTGACTGCAGCCATGAAATTAAAAGACCCTTACTCCTTGGAAGGAAAGTTATGACCAACCTAGATGGCATATTAAAAAGCAGAGATATTACTTCGCCAACAAAGGTCTGTCTAGTCAAGGCTATGGTTTTTCCAGTGGTCATGTATGGATGTGAGAGTTGGACTGTGAAGAAAGCTGAGCGCCGAAGAATCGATGCTTTTGAACTCTGGTGTTGGAGAAGACTCTTGAGAGTCCCTTGGACTGCAGGGAGATCCAACCAGTCATTCCTAAAGGAGACCAGCCCTGGGTGTTCATTGGAAGGACTGATGCTGAGACTGAAACTCCAATACTTTGGCCACCTCATGTGAAGAGTTGACTCACTGGGAAAGACCCTGATGCCTGGAGGGATTGGGGGCAGAGGAGGAGAAGGGGACAGCGGAGGATGAGATGGCTGGATGGCATCACCAACTCGATGTACATGAGTTTGAGTGAACTCCAGGAGTGGTGATGGACAGGGAGGCCTGGCGTGCTGTGGTTCATGGAATCGCAAAGAGTTGGACACGACTGAGTGACTGAACTGAACTGAATATATTTCTTCCTTGTATCATTTACTTTTTTGTAAACAGTAGTGGCTCAGAAAAGGTCAGATGATCTTCATAAAGTTATCTAGCCAGAGCACTGTTTTAATATTCATATTAACTGTCAAGCTGTTTCTCTATTAATTTAACCATCTGAAACACTCTTGTATAGGGCATAGTGGCATTAACGAGTTTTCACAGTCACTAATTATTGCGGTGTTTTACTCCCAACAGTAAATACATGTATGCTCTAATTGGTTATTAGAATTTTTGTAGCAAGAGTGTTTAAGGAGATGTGCTCTTTATGTACTTGATCGCTGATCACATACACATTGGGCAGGCATTCAGCTGTTTGGCCTTAAAAAATAGCAAAGCAGAGCTTGAATGCATCCCTATTGTCTGTCATATGTGAACCTGTTTTCCTCTTCTGTAACGTAGGAAGTCACAGCATGTACCTCATAGGTCTGTTCAGATATAGTGAGAGCATGCCTGTGCAGTTCTCAGCAACTCAGCCCGTCACTTTATTGGAGAGCTAGGAACGAAGATGCACCGGCAGTGTGACGAGCACTGAGGATAGTGTGAACGTGACACCTCTCCGCACCACCACCCAGCTTCTAACACGTCTTCCTGCTCAGGTTCACCGCATAACTGTAATGCTATCTCGTGAAACAGCAGGGAGCCAAGAGTCCTGTTTTTTCTTCTAGCGGTAGAGTGGTTTAGGGGTGGCTGCCTGACCGTTACCCCACAAGCAGGGTCTCCGTGCCTTTTTCTTTTTAAATGTCTAATACTTAGAAACTGCCTTCTGGTTTGCTCATTAGAGTCTCACCACCCCTGGCTTCCTATGGAGTCACAGTTTATTGAGCACTTTGGGAGAACCAAATGCTATACTAGTTACACTTTACAGTCAAGGTCGCTTGATCTCACAGCAAAGCTAGTATTCCCACTCTATAGACAGGGAAATGGAGCTGCTGAGAAATTGAAGCATGACTAGCCCAAAATCCCACAGCTGGTAGATCTGAGTAGGGAGTCAAAGCAAGTCTGTCAGACTTTCCAACTCATGTTCTAACCATCGCCTTATAAACTTGTGCTTTAAATTATTCAGCAGCATAGAATCTGTGCCAAATTGCTGATACAGAGTAGTTGTTCAAGTGATGGGCTCTTCTTCCTTTGTGCCGTTCCCATTTGGGTCGTTAAGGGCAAATGGTTGTACTGTGTCAAAAAGGAAGGAGTATCAGTGCTAAGATTCCTAGAGAATCTGCACGTGTGTGTGAAGCATAAGTTGTCCAGCGGTGTGTTGTTAACACCTAAGGTAGTGGCTTTCTGTTCAGTTTAAGATGGATCAGTGCTCCCTCTCCTCCCCCCGCCTCCCCTCTGCCGATGCTTGTCTTATCTCGCTCCGTCTCCGTGGAGCTGTGGTTGATGCCGTAGGACTCCTTGAGGTCTGGCACTGTGAGGGTGATGTGGTTTCGTGGAAGATGTTGCAGTAACCCTCAGATACGGAACTAGGTGCTGCGCTTCCTGTCAGAAGTAGACTCAGCAAAACACGCCTTTGAGGAGGCCTGACCTGGCCGTTCCTCCTCTGCTCTTAAGCCAGGACCCAAGTAGGATGGGCTTGCGGTACTCGTGGTGCGTGGGCAGCCGTGAGTGAGTATCATCTTCCAATGCGTGCACTGCCTACCTTCATTGTTTATTTTCTGCCATTTGATGGGGCCTTTTGCTGTATCTCAGCAAGTATCTTTGAGCTTCCTCCCAAATGACTCGTGTTGTTAGTACCGGAAAAATGTTTTTCTCTGCAGTTGATTTGACAGGGTTTTACATGTGTGTTAGCATCAAACTGAACTTTCTTTTTGAGTTGCGACACACAAGCTGAGAAGGCGGAGGATGACTGGTGGTTGACTATTGTGTAACAGCTGGAACGCTGGCAAATTAGCCGAAGTTCATTCTGGGCTTGTTGAATTTTGTTGTGCCACATACAGAGACCCTGAGATTTGGAGCCAGCCATGGATTCTCCATTTGGACGATGTAACCCTTCCTCTGAGGAATGGCCTCTTAGTTTGTGCTTTTTTACAGTTGAAAACTTGCTATGGATATTATAAACATTTTGACAGAAAGCCCACTGTACCCGACTGGTGATTTAGTTGCTAAGTTGTATCTGACTCTTGGGACCACATGGACTGTGTAGCCCACCAGACTCCTCTGTCTGTGGGATTTCCCAGGCAAGAATTCTAGAGTGGGTTGCCATTTCCTTCTCCAGGGGATCTTCCCAACCCAGGGATTGAACCTGGGTCTCCTGTGTTGCAGGAAGATCCTTTACCCACTGAGCTATGAGGGAAGCCCCTACTATACCTGACATCTGACTAGCTTCTGGTAAGTATTATAGTGGACTTAGAATTTTCACAATTTGAATGTGTCCTCATAATTTGACATGGGCTTTCCTCATGGCTCAGACGACAAAGAATCCACCTGCAGTGCAGGAGACCTGGGTTCCATCCCTGGGTCAGGAAGATCCCCTGGAGGAGGAATGGTTTCCCACTCCAGTGTCCTTGCCTGGAGAGTCCCCTGGACAGCAGAGCCTGGTGGGATCATAGAGCCAGACACGACTCACACTAACACTTCATTTCACTTCATGATTGGACAGTGCTGGGGGGGGTCACTGTCACTGTGGATAGTCTAAAGCGGTATAGAAGTTCGGAATTAGATCTGAATTAGTACAGCTTCTGGGTTGTTCACTTACTGTGGACTGGGCAAGTTCTTCCTGCAGCCTCATTGTCCTCACAGGAAAAACGGGAACACGGCAGCCCATGTGTCAGAGTCATTGTGGAGATCAGAAGTCAGCGCTGCTCACCTCTTACTGCACTCCTAGACTTCCCTGGTGGCTCAGATGGTAGACTCCCTGCAGTGGAGGAGACCTGGGTTCCGACTTGGGTCGGGAAGGTCCCTGGGAGGAGGGCACAGCAACGCGCCCTAGCCTGGGAAATCCCGTGGACTGAGGAGCCTGGCGGCTGTGGTCTGTGGAGTCACCAAGAGTCTGGCAGGACCGAAGCTGCTAACACTAACCATACTGCTAGCATCACTAGTTTCATCCTCTTCTTCCCTCTCCCCACCCCTGTTGCTTACTCCTTCAGTATGTCCGCACCCCACTCGGAAGTCAATTCTAGTTCCTGCATGATCGGTGAAGCTCTGTGAGATCTGAGCTGTGTGGCACCCTCAGACCTCGTTTCGTAACATTTCCTTCATTTCCGTCGCCCTCCCTGCATAGCCACGTGGGTCTCAGCCGCGCTGGCCAGCTGCTAGCCACCTCTCAGGTTCTTCGTACTTGCTGAACCCTTTGCCTCATACATTCTGTCTCAGGACCTTTACATGCTCGCTCTTTCATGTGGTTCTGATCAATTGCCGTATCTTCTCAGACCATTTTATGGCACCTGTTTGCAGAGCCAGTCTCTCCACTCCAAGGAATTTTCTGCCATAAGCACCTTGTTTTATTTGCTCTAAAGCACTTACCTCTAACTGTAGTCATAGCCCTCTACACTGTAACTTCCAATATGGTAGGAATCTTGGCCGTCTCATTTATATGTCAATATTATTTCTCACACCTGAAAACATAGTAGATACTGCATGAGTATGCGTGCTTGAATAAATGAAAAAATATATAGCCTAGACCACCTTCTGAAAATGTGCTTTTATTGTTTGTTCTTTCGTTTTTTAAGATAATCCTGAAATAAGAACTTAAGAACAGTATAGAGAAGACTAAATTCCTGTAGAAATGCATTTGTAACATAATGACATACCACCTGTAGTGTTATCTTTTCAGTGGACTTCTGGAAGCATTTTATTTGGTATTAGAATGTTTGAAAACAAGCATTCATATAGATCTTAATACATTTTCATATATAGAAAAAACAATATTTTTGTAATTGCTACACATATAACCCAGTATGCTCCTATTTAATAGGATATAGATTTTCATTTTAAGGTTGTACGGAGTAAGGTAAAATTTTCCATATATTTATATTGGAAATATCTTCTGGGATCTTTTTATAAGCAGACCATTTTAGAGAATATGTGCTAATATGAAAATAGTTCTGTTAAGGTACAAGTGTTCAGTAGAATACTTTCAGTGCCTTTTTAAAAGGTAATCTAAAAAGCATTTAGCTTTTCTTTTAGCTCATTAGTCCACATGAGTTACTATACTAGAGTGCTTAGGAATAGATCGCTTGAAATGAATATATATATATATATATATATATTCATTTTTAAAATCATGTTTTAGCCCTCGGGCAGCCCTGTCTCTGTGAAACCCTGTTTGGTTTACCTGAACTTTGTTCTCCATCTATATGTAGACCATCAACCTTGTCACCTGGAATATTGCAAGTATTTATAATGAAAGACCTCTGAAAAACTGGGTCCTACTATTCAGGACCTGCCACTCATGCCAGTATCCATGAATGCTCCAGTCCCATAGCTGGCCATCTGTAGCTGTTTCAAGCAGCTGTAAATTGTGTAGTACTTCAGTGGATTTATTGAAATACATTCTCATGTATGTGAGACCCATACAGCTCAAACCTGAGTTGTTGAGGAATCAGCTGTATCATTTTTACTATGTGATTAGCTTCCTATAGTTCACATTTTATTAAAGAAAATCATGTCATTGTATTAGTGAAAGAAGCTCTTTGTGATGTGCCTGTTAAAGTCGATTTTTAGATGCTTTTTGTTTTCTAAAAATAATTATTAAACACTGGTTGGGACCAAACTTTTAATAAACTCTTGAATATCCTTGAGTTAGTTTCCAGGCCTATGTGAAGTATTCCTTGGGAGAAAAGGAAATCTGTCCAGTGGGTCTGTAGCTGGTACCTCATTCCGTGTTTCCATCCATGCTGTGATGTTTCTTTCTGCTGCCACTGGCCTGTCTCCTCAGGGTCTGTAGGTTTTAGGAATGTGAAGTGTGGTTCCTGGCAGACTGGAGGGATCGTTGCCGTTCAACATGGGGCAGGCCCTGAATTAGGGCTGATCTGCCAGCTCTTCATCCTGCTCCATGATGAGATCAGTATAAAGTAGATTGAGAGTATGTGTTGAGAAACTTTTATAGTCATCTGACACGGGCTTCCCAGGTGGCACAGTGGTAAAGAATCTGCCTTCTTTACCAGGAGTGCAGGAGATGCAAGAGATGCAGGTTTGAGCTCTGGGTCAGGAGGATCTCCTAGAGGAGGAAATGGGAACCCATTCCAGTGTTCTTGCCTGGGAAATTCCAAGGGCAGAGGAGCCTGGTGGGCCACAGTCCATGGGATCAAAATGAGTCAGACATGATTGAGCAGCTGAACACACACACAATAATTAGAATAATTGTATATCAGTTGAATCTGTTAAAGCTTTAGGCATAAGTTTTTTGTATCTTAAAAGTTTTGTTTTTTCCAGTAATTTTTAGAATTTTTATTTTTGTGATGAATAGGAAATTTTAACAAATCTGACCCTTCATAAATAGTATTAGAAGTTTGTTAGACTCAAGTATGGGTTCCTTTCTTAAATTTTTTTTAAATGACTGTAACATACTATAACAGAGAAAGCAATGGCACCCCACTCCAGTACTCTTGCCTGGAAAATCCCATGAACGGAGGAGCCTGGTGGGCTGCAGTCCATGGGGTCGCTGAGGGTCGGACACGACTGAGCGACTTCACTTTGACTTTTCACTTTCAAGCATTGGAGAAGGAAATGGCAACCCACTCTAGTGTTCTTGCCTGGAGAATCCCAGGGATGGGGGAGCTTGGGGAGCTGCCCTCTATGGGGTCGCATAGAGTCGGACACGACTGAAGTGACTTAGCAGCAGCAGCAGCAGCATACTATAAAGTCACATGAACTTCATGCCTGAAGATGAGTCCTGCCCAGATTAATGAACAAAAGTTAGTTTTTCTTTTCCTGAACTGGAAAAGCTAGTTTGCAGAGTGACGACTTGTGATTAAAGTTATTGGTTTGTATAAGTAAGGCAAATAGTTTATTTTTAGAATCATGAAATCTTCATGTTTGAAGCCTGTTAATCATCTGATTTAATGGTTACCGTTATACTGAGGTTTGGTATTCGTATTTAGCTCTTAATCTTTCTGTCGTACTGAGTTTCAAATGCTTGTCAGAAAAAATGGATGTGTATTCCTTTCCCTCTGTTGTGAATAGGTTATTTAAATCAGTAAGGTTTAAATAGGTTATTTTAAATCAGCTTAAAAATACTGTTTTGTAAGCATTTCTGTCATGCTAAAATAACATTTGTTTAATAAATAAGTAGTTAGCATTTCCATTTCCATCTTTGAACTTAATTTTAGTCAGCAGTGACAGTGTTCTCCCTTTTGAAATAATTCCCACGTGCCTGTGTTTCTCATTCTCATGAAGTAGCATCAGGCACTTTGTAGACAAAGACATGTGTCTGTGTGCTTACTCATTCAGTCATGTCTGACTCTTTGCAACCCCATGGACTATAGCCCACCAGGCTCTTCTTGTCCATGGGATTCTCCAGGCAAGAATCCTGGAGTGGATAGCCATTCCCTCTCCAGGGAATCTTCCTGACCCAGGGATCAAACCAGGGTTTCTTGCATTGCAGGTGGATTGTTTACCAGCTGAGCCACCAGGGAAGCCCAGACAAAGGAAATAAGTAGGTATTAAGCCAATGACTATTGTGGAATAGGCAAAGGACCATAAGTTCTGTGAGCAATCAATGGATCAACCCAAGTCATATTTAAATAGAAATCTCTCTCACTTAGCTGACCTAAGTCATCTGGGGGAGAGAGGGGGGCTGAGCAAGAGAGGATGCATTGAGCTAGGAGAAGTCAGTCCATCTGGGTTGCTTTTTGGCGGAGGATCTGTTCAAACTGCCTGTTGTTGTCCTGGGGACGGATTAAATAGGACTGTGTCAGAGTCCAAGAGGGACTTCTGTGTTATGGTTAATTTCTCCATGTTCCCTTAAAGCAGTCTCAGTGACAACTGCACTAAGCTGCCTCTGTCTTGTGACTTAGGCCAGAAGCAAGGAAGATCCCAGGGAGGGAGAATTAGCCTTTTGTAAACAATTGAATGTTAACTTTAACCTTAAAACCAACAGAAATTAATGAATGCTACAGTAAACTTCTTTTACTTACAAATTTTTACCTCTGTTAAATTCTGTAGGATAAATTCCAGGGAATAGTATGAGTCAGTTCAGTTCAGTCTCAGTCGTGTATGACTCTTTACGACCCCATCAATCGCAGCACGCCAGGCCATCCTGTCCACCAACTCCCGAAGTTCACTCAAACTCATGTCCATCGAGTCAGTGATGCCATCCAGCCATCTCATCCTCTGTCGTCCCCTTCTCCTCCTGCCCCCAATTCCTCCCAGCATCAGAGTCTTTTCTAATGAGTCAACTTTTCGCATGAGGTGGCCAAAGTACTGGAGTTTCAGCTTTAGCATCATCCTTCCAAAGAACACCCAGGACCGATCTCCTTTAGGATAGACTGGTTGGATCTCCTTGCAGTCCAAGGGACTCTCAAGAGTCTTCTCCAACACCACAGTTCAAAAGCATCAATTCTTCGGTGCTCTGCCTTCTTCACAGTCCAACTCTCACATCCGTACATGACCACAGGAAAAACCATAGCCTTGACTAGACAGACCTTAGTTGGCAAAGTAATGTCTCTGCTTTTGAATATGCTATCTAGGTTGGTCGTAACTTTCCTTCCAAGGAGTAAGGGTCTTTTAATTTCATGGCTGCAGTCACCATCTGCAGTGATTTTGGAGCCCAAAAAATAAAGTCTGACAGTTTCCACTGTTTCCCTATATATTTCCCCTGAAGTGATGGGTCCGGATGCCATGATCTTCGTTTTCTGAATGGTGAGCTTTAAGGCAACATTTTCACTCTCTCCTTTCACTTTCATCAAGAGGCTTTTTAGTTCCTCTTCCCTTTCTGCCATAAGGGTGCTGTCATCTGCATATCTGAGGTGATTGATATTTCTCCCGGCAATCCTGATTCCAGCTTGTGCNCTGCTGAGGGTCTGGTTTCAATCCCTGGTTGGGGAACTAGCACCCCACAAGCCGTATGGTACAGCCAAAAATAAACATTTTTTAAAGAAAGAGAGACAAAAAGGAAGGCGGAAAAGAGACCAGAAGTCTTACATTTTTATGAATTCCAGCTTATCAATCATTTCTCAATGGATCATGCCTTTGCTGTTCTATCTAAAAAATCATCTCCATATCTAAGGTTACCTAGGTTTTCTATTTATCTTCTAGGTGTTTTTCAGTTTTAAATTTTACATTTAAGTCTGTGACCCATTTTGAGTTAATTTTTGTGACTGGTGAAATATCTGTGTAAAGATTCATTATTTGCACATTTTTTGTCCCTGTTCGAGTGCCATTTGTTGAAAATATTAACTGTTCTCCCCTGTGCTAACTTTGCCCTTTTTTTGAAAAGATCAGTAGATGTGTATAAGAGACAGACGTACTCCTTTTCCTATTTGGAACCAGTCTGTTGTTCCATGTCCAGTTCTAACTGTTGCTTCCTGACCTGCATACAGGTTTCTCAAGAGGCAGGTCAGGTGGTCTCGTATTCCCATCTCTTTCAGAATTTTCCAGTTTATTGTGATCTACACACTCAAAGGCTTTGGCATAGTCAAGAAAGCAGAAAGAGATGTTTTTCTGGAACTCTCTTGCTTTTTTCATGATCCAGCGAATGTTGCAACTTGATCTTTGGTTCCTCTGCCTTTTCTAAAACCAGCTTGAACATCAGGAAGTTCACGGTTCATGTATTGCTGAAGCCTGGCTTGGAGAATTCTGAGTATTACTTTACTAGCGTGTGAGATGAGTGCATTTAGGTGATACATTATACTGGTATGATATATTAACACGCCAGTATTCATAGCAGTCTTGCCAGCCTTAGCTATACTTTTGTTTTTTAGATGAATGAACACCTACGTGGTGTCCTTAGCTGCAGATTATAATCACATGGGGATTCTAATTGTACATTAGAGTCTCCTGGGAACCTTTAAAAAATATTGATGCCTCAAAGCCTCCTTGAGACTTTTATTTTATTAGCGGGAGGTGTGATGTGGACATTAGGATTTTTAAAAGCTCTCCAGGTAATTCTGAAATGCAGTTAACATTAAGAACTTTGCTTAACTTTACATCTGAAAATTAATTCCTGAGAGTTTGTTGAATTAGGTTGGTGGCTTAAATCTGATTAAGAAGAATCAACAATGAAGTATCAATAGCTTGATCACATCAGTAAATACTTAGATGTTAATCTATTGTAAACTTTATTTTTTTTTTTTTTTACATATCTTGGGGATGTATTAGGTCTTGTTGTATACACAACTAGTATNAGTCCTTCCAATGAACACTCAGGACTGATCTCCTTTAGGATGGACTGGTTGGATCTCCTAGCATTCCAAGGGAATCTCAAGAGTCTTCTCCAACACCACAGTTCAAACCCATCATTCTTCAGTGCTCAGCTTTTTTTATAGTCCAACTCTCACATCCATACATGACCACTGGAAAAACCATAGCCTTGACTAGACAGACCTTAGTTGGCAAAGTAATGTCTCTGCTTTTGAATATGCTATCTAGGTTGGTCGTAACTTTCCTTCCAAGGAGTAAGGGTCTTTTAATTTCATGGCTGCAGTCACCATCTGCAGTGATTTTGGAGCCCAAAAAATAAAGTCTGACAGTTTCCACTGTTTCCCTATATATTTCCCCTGAAGTGATGGGTCCGGATGCCATGATCTTCGTTTTCTGAATGGTGAGCTTTAAGGCAACATTTTCACTCTCTCCTTTCACTTTCATCAAGAGGCTTTTTAGTTCCTCTTCCCTTTCTGCCATAAGGGTGCTGTCATCTGCATATCTGAGGTGATTGATATTTCTCCCGGCAATCCTGATTCCAGCTTGTGCTTCTTCCAGTCCAGCATTTCTCATGATGTACTCTGCATATAAGTTAAATAAGCAGGGTGACAATATACAGCCTTGACGTACTCCTTTTCCTATTTGGAACCAGTCTGTTGTTCTATGTCCAGTTCTAACTGTTGCTTACAGGTTTCTCAAGAGGCAGGTCAGGTGGTCTCGTATTCCCATCTCTTTCAGAATTTTCCAGTTTATTGTGATCTACACACTCAAAGGCTTTGGCATAGTCAAGAAAGCAGAAAGAGATGTTTTTCTGGAACTCTCTTGCTTTTTTCATGATCCAGCGAATGTTGCAACTTGATCTTTGGTTCCTCTGCCTTTTCTAAAACCAGCTTGAACATCAGGAAGTTCACGGTTCATGTATTGCTGAAGCCTGGCTTGGAGAATTCTGAGTATTACTTTACTAGCGTGTGAGATGAGTGCATTTAGGTGATACATTATACTGGTATGATATATTAACACGCCAGTATTCATAGCAGTCTTGCCAGCCTTAGCTATACTTTTGTTTTTTAGATGAATGAACACCTACGTGGTGTCCTTAGCTGCAGATTATAATCACATGGGGATTCTAATTGTACATTAGAGTCTCCTGGGAACCTTTAAAAAATATTGATGCCTCAAAGCCTCCTTGAGACTTTTATTTTATTAGCGGGAGGTGTGATGTGGACATTAGGATTTTTAAAAGCTCTCCAGGTAATTCTGAAATGCAGTTAACATTAAGAACTTTGCTTAACTTTACATCTGAAAATTAATTCCTGAGAGTTTGTTGAATTAGGTTGGTGGCTTAAATCTGATTAAGAAGAATCAACAATGAAGTATCAATAGCTTGATCACATCAGTAAATACTTAGATGTTAATCTATTGTAAACTTTATTTTTTTTTTTTTTTACATATCTTGGGGATGTATTAGGTCTTGTTGTATACACAACTAGTATCATGGTAGAATGTTAAAAACCATTTTTCAGGATCTTGAAAGCAGTGAAGCTAGAAAATGGAGAACTTTGGCCATTAGAGGAACATGATATTCTACAAGTCATGGAACCATGGAATAAGAGAGCCCAAGTTGCCCCTCAAGAGTGAAAGCGACAGAGAAAAATGTCCACAAAAGTCACGGAGCACACACTGAACTCTGTGTCCATAACACATAGTAATCCAGAACTCACATCTCTCCAAAGCTTAAGCCCTCAAAGTCCATATGTTTAAAAATATTTAGCTTGTTTCATTGGTGCAAACTAGGCAGCAGAGAGAGTTTTCTGAGGTGGTTTAGAATGTCAGCCCAAATTCTGGCTTCGCTGACTGTTAGGCACGTTATTAAATTTCTTATGGCTTTATTTTCTTCAGCTGCCAATCTTCCCTCACAGGGTAGTTAGAAGAATAAATTAGGTGATGTGTGTAAAGTACAGCTCAGCATTTGATATGTTGTTGAACAATTTAGCAGTGAAGGAGTGATTATGCTTACACCCATTGCTTGTGGAAGAAAATAGAATCCAATATTTAATGAGTACTTAACGCAGCCATTCTGGGGCTTCCCCGGTAGCTCAGCGGTAAAGAATCCACCTGCCAGTGCAGATGTGGGTTTGATCCCTGGATCGCGAAGATCCCCAGGAAGATGGCACGGCCACCTAGTCCAGGATTCTTGCCTGGGAAATCCCACAGACAGAGGAGCCTGGCAGGCTGCAGTCCGTGGGGTCACAAAGAGCTGGACATGACCGAAGCAACTTAACATACACACACCAATAAAGGATAGCATTTTATCCTTTGAAACAATGATTTATCTGTCCCTGGAGAGAGAATGCGTTCTTAGTGATCCCAAACCATTTGTTTACAAAGTATATCCCTGCTTTTCTGCCCTGGAGTGAAATCCCAAGTATTGGAGTATAGGCCATGTGTGGGGAGATGGAACAGGACAGTACAACCCGGCCAGTCAGAAGACGGGAGGTCCTGGCCTTCCTTAGTGGTTGCAGGGAGTGGAGAAGTTGCAGGACAACACAAGAGATCTTTCAGCTCTCAGAGGTGGGAGACCGCTCTGGGAGTCAAACTGGACTCTCCAGATAAAACTCAGGGTGCCCAAGAATGGTTTGAAAACAATATATTAATAGGATGCTTGAAAGTTTCCCATATTCACAGCGTCAGTCCTTTATATCTTGAAGTCTGTTCTGGGCCGTGGTTGAGAGTAACCGAACGAGAGGTTCTCCGAGACCCACGGTAGCCTGTGATGTTGCCGTAAGGAAGTACCGCCTGCACTGTGCCACCGACGCCAGTGGCAGTAAACGTCCTTTGCTTGGCTTGCGGTGGTGGTGTCCTCACGGGGTGAAAACGGAGAGGTCATGGAGATCTGTCACGCTCCCCTCCCCCTGTAACGTTTACACGCCTTCATCTACAGATCTCCTTTCTCTCATTTTTATTTATTTATTTATTTATATTTCTTCTCAAAGCCTCATCTGAGGCTCTGGTGCCTCTTAACCCACCAGCTGAAATAACCAGAAATTCTAATGAATTTGCGGGTGTGCCTTCCTGTCCTGCCAGACTTGATGGCATAGCATCCTGGTGTGTGTTTCTGAGATAGATTTTAGATACCCAGGCGTCGTCGTCTTCACAACAGAAATACAAGGCCAAGGGTCAGGTGACTGACTCAGCGCTGCAGAATCCCACCTGCCAGCGCAGGAGACAAAGGAGACTCGGGTTCCATCCCTGGGTCAGGAAGGTCCCCCTGGAGAAGGAAGCAGCAACCCACTTCAGTATTCTTGCTGGGAAATCCCATGGACAGAGGAGTGTGGCGGACTACAGTCCATGAGGTTTCAGAGAGACACACACATACACACACACACACCTACCTCCATCCCATGGACAGAGGAGTGTGGCGGACTACAGTCCATGAGGTGTCAGACACACACACACACACACACACGCACGCACGCACGCATGCACGCATCAGTGCAAGCCAGGGATCAAGTCAGTTACCAAGTGTAGGCATAGAGAGGGCTGCTAATCCGGAGAACGGGGAGTAGTTACTCTGTGAACAAGGAAAGTGAACTTAAACTGGGAAGAAAGCCTGTCCCTCGGAACTGAGAGCATGGGGAGGGAGCCTCCAGCCCACCTCGGTGGGAGAGTGGCAGGGGAGGCCTGGGCTCTGCCTTTCCTGCCGACCCCATCGGCAGAACAGCTCCGTTTCTGCATGTGTTTCTTTTCTATTTTTTCTTTTTTTTTTTGAAACTTTTCCACTACATAGAAGTGGGCAAACCAGTGTCTCGGGTGACTTTTGTTGCAATTTATCTCAAGCCTCTGAGCTGGCCTTTTTCATGTGTATCTGCTGCCCATGTGTTAAAGACTAGGGGCTCACAGGACAGTGTCCACATGAAATTAAGCAGATGATGTTGGGACCGTTTGTTTATTTGAACTGTTTGTACCACCCCTACCAGTATTTAGAGCAAAAGTTTACTATGTTTACACTCGTTATCTCTGTTGAAATATATATTTTTCTAGCTTGTGTCATAATTTAACTCAAAACCATTATTTTCCTCCTTAGTAATACATTAAAATGATGTTATTATTACAAGTAACAGCATTGTAAAGTCAGTGAAATGTATTTAGGGCATAATATGCCACACAGGGGTAAAACCCCCATGAGATTCTTTCTGCGTTTTGTTTCCACGGAGGTGGCAGTAACAGCATAAGCCACATTGTGGTCACTGAACAGAAATGCCGTGTTTGACCTTAGAACGGTATTTGTTTCTCCTTGAGAAAGATATCATGCTTATCCTGGTAGCCCTGACGTCTAGCAGAGTGCCTGCCATTTAGTAGAAGCTCAAGTTCAGGAAGTTGACATGTGTTCAACTAAGGTGTGAGAAGAAGAGAAAGCCAGAGGAAACAGGGGATGAATAGGAGGGTGCTTAGGGCATCAAGTGAGAAAAAGTTTTTTAAAAGAAGAGTCACGTCACCATTTTTAGATTTTATGAAACTCAGACTCAGTGGGGGAAAAATCCACTGGATTTGGGGGTTTATTTTGTTAGTAGAGACCCATGACAGAGAAGTCTTAGTAGCCATAGGGGAGGCGATGGTGGTAGTGTTTGAGTCATGCCAGACTTATTTGCGACCCAGCAGACTGTAGCCCGACTCTTGCCTGGAAAATCCCAGGGACGGAGGAGCCTGGTGGGCCGCAATCCATGGGGTTGCGAAGAGTCGGGCATGACTGAGTGACTTCACTTTCACACATTGGAGAAGGAAATGGCAACCCACTCCAGTGTTCTTGCTTGGGGAATCCCAGGGACGGGGGAGCCTGGTGGGCTGCCGTCTGTGGGGTTGCACAGAGTCGGACACGACTGAAGTGACACAGCAGCAGCAGACTGTAGCCCACCAGGCTCCTCTGCCCACGGAATTTTCCAGGCAGGAATACTGGAGTGGGTTGCCACTTCCTCCTCCAGTGGATCTTCCCAACTCAAGAATCGAAACAGCATCTTCTGCACTTGGCCAGTGGATTCTTTACCGCTGTGCCACCAGGCAAGCCCGCAAGGGAGGGACTAGGCTCCAAACGGCAAAGCCTTTAATTGTTTAAAGGGCCAGTGGGGAGGCAGAAGGGAACGAATGGTAGTGGGCATTGTGAGCAGATTAGAGGGGTTACAGCAGGGATTCTCAACACCAGCATTACTGGTAGTTTGGGACCTGATGCCCCAACCAGTAATGCTGAAGAAGCTGAAGTTGAATGGTTCTGTGAAGACCTACAAGACCTTTTAGAACTAGCACCCAAAAAAGATGTCTTTTTCATTATAGGGGACTGGAATGCAAAAGTAGGAAGTCAAGAAACACCTGGAGTAACAGGCAAATTTGGCCTTGGAATGCGGAATGAAGCAGGGCAAAGACTAATAGAGTTTTGCCAAGAAAAAGCACTGGTCATAGCAAACACCCTCTTCCAAACAACACAAGAGAAGACTCTCCACATGGACATCACCAGATAGTCAACACCGAAATCAGATTGATTATGTCCTTTGCAGCCAAAGATGGAGAAGCTCTATACAGTCAACAAAAACAAGACCAGGAGCTGACTATGGCTCAGATCATGAACTCCTTATTACCAAATTCAGACTCAAATTGAAGAAAGTAGGGAAAACCGCTAGACCATTCAGGGATGATCTAAATCAAATCCCTTATGATTATACAGTGGAAGTGAGAAATAGATTTAAGGGCCTAGATCTGATAGATAGAGTGCCTGATGAACTATGGAATGAGGTTTGTGACATTGTACAGGAGATAGGGATCAAGACCGTCCCCATGGAAAAGAAATGCAAAAAAGCAAAATGGCTGTCTGGGGAGGCCTTACAAATAGCTGTGAAAAGAAGAGAAGCGAAAAGGAAAGGAGAAAAGGAAAGATATAAGCATCTGAATGCAGAGTTCCAGAGAAGAGCAAGAAGAGATAATAAAGCCATCTCAGCGATCAATGCAAAGAAATAGAGGAAAAGAACAGAATGGGAAAGACTAGAGATCTCTTCAAGAAAATTAGAGATACCAAGGGAACATTTCATGCAAAGCTGGGCACAATAAAGGACAGAAATAGTATAGACCAACAGAAGCAGAAGATAAGAGGTGGCCAGAATACACAGAAGAGCTATACAAAAATGATCATAATGACATAGATAATGATGATGGTGTGATTACTCACCTAGAGCCAGACATCCTGGTGTCTGAAGTCATCTGGGCATTAGGAAGCATTATTATGAACAAAGCTAGTGGAGGTGATGGAATTCCAGTCAAGCTATCAAATCCTAGAAGATGATGCCTTTGAGAGGGTAACAAGCCAGGGGTCTCCAAATGAGGAAATAGCCTGCAAGTGTCAGACATTTTTATCTCAAGTGGCAGGAGGAAACAAACTAGTGATATTTTTTCCTTCTCTATACAAATTTAAAAGGAGGTTTCTCTTTAAGTTCTCAAACCTAGAGATAACCAATGCCTTTTTCTTATGGAAATGTTTGTCTTAAGCTATGTTAATGTACTATGCATTTACCCCAAATTCTGTCTTCAAGTCGGTTCTGCCTTTTGGCTCAGAACCCACTTGACAAACCAGTATGTTATACTCAGATATTGTTCCTCTAATCTATGTACTGTTTGTATGGTGATCTGCCCTTCTTCAAGATTCAAGTTAATCATTTTATGGTCCAGGATGAACCATTTGGTGCCAAGATTATCCCAAAATGCATCTTATAGGTGAGGGGCCTGGTGCCATTCTGAGTTTCAAGACATTCCTTTCTTTCATTAACAGATTGCTAGTGACTATATAACATTCACCTGAAGATTATCAGGGTGTACTCTTTGCTGATACCTATGTCAGAAGCTTTCTCTATCTCCTTTATACTTAAATAAAACTTTATTACACACAAGCTCTGAGTGATCAAGCCTGGTCTCTGGCCCCAGATTGAATTCTTCTCCTCTGGGAGCCAAGAATCCCGGCGTCGTGATTCAGCAACAACCTTTCACCTTGAAAGTGCTGCACTCAATATGCCAGCAAATTTGGAAAACTCAGCAGTGGCCATAAGACTGGAAATGATCAGTTTTCATTCCAATCCCAAAGAAAGGCAATGTCAAAGAATGTTCAGACTACCACACAATTGCACTCATCTTACATGCTAGCAAAGTAATAGTCAAAATTCAAAAAGTCAGGCTTCAATTGTATCTGAATCATGAACTTCCAGATGTTCAGTCTGGATTTAGAAAAGACAGAGAAAGCAGAGAGCAAATTGCCAACATCTGATGGATCACAGAACAAGAAAGAGAGTTCCAAAGAAGTATCTACTTCTGCTTTATTGACTATACCAAAGCCTTTGACTGTGTGGATCACAATAAACTGTGGAAAATTCTTAAAGTGACGGAAATACCAGACCGCCTTACCTGCCTCTTGTGAAAACTGTATGCAGGTCAGGAAGCAACAGTTAGAACCAGACATAGGAAAACAGACTGTTTCCAACTGGGAAAGGAGAATGTCAAGGCTGTATATTGTCCCTCTGCTTATTTAATTTCTATAAAGAATACATCATGCAAAATGCTAGGCACAAGCTGGAATGAAGATTGCCAGGAGAAATATCAGTAACCTCAGATACACAAATGACACCACCCTAATCACAGAAAATTTGAAGAACTAGAAAGTCTCTTGCTGAAAGTGAAAGAGGAGAGTAAAAAAGTTGGCTTAAAACTCAACATTTTAAAAATCTAAGATCATGGCATCCACTCCCATCACTTCATTGCTCACAGATGAGTAAACAGTGGGAGACTTTATTTTCTCGGGCTCTAAAATCACTGCAGATGATGACTGCAGCAATGAAATTAAAAGATGCCTGCTCCTTGGAAGAAAAGCTGTGGCAAACCTAGATAGTGTATTAAAAAGCAGAGACACTGCTTTGCTGACATTGATCCACCTAGTCAAAGCTATGGTTTTTCCAGTAGTCATGTATGGATGTGAGACTTGGACCATAAAAAAGGTTGAGTGCTGAAGAATTGATGTTTTTGAACTGTGGTGTTGAAGAAAACTCTTGAGAGTGCCTTGGGCTGCAAGGAGATCAAGCCTATCAATTCAAAAGGAGATCAGTCCTGAATATTCATTAAAAGGACTGATGCTGAAGCTGAAGCTCCAATATTTTGGCCAACTAATGCAAAGAGTCAATTCATTAGAAAAGACTCTGATGCTGGGCAAGATTGAAGACAGAAGAAGAGATGACAGAGGATGCTACAGGTGGATGGCATCACTGACTTAATGGATGTGTTTGTGCAAGCTCCGGGAGATGGCGAAGGTCTGGGAAGCCTGGTGTACTGCATGCAGTCCATGGGGTCGCAGAGATTCTGACATAGCTGAGTGACTGAATAGCAAAACAAAGAAGCATCATATTACAACTTCTTTATTTTGTCTTAAAGGTAAAATCCAATCCAAGTCTGTTGTAATTTATAAAAAATGAACAGTATTTCTACTATTCATATTACCCATTTGTACACATCAAGTGTTTTATGATACAATTTACTCAGATATCTCTGGGAATTCCTACATGGTGGATATTTCATGAAGTTCAGTTCAGTTCATGTCCGATTCTTTGTGACCCCACGAACTGCATCACACCAAGCCTCCCTGTCCATCTCCAACTCCTGGAGTCTACCCAAACCTGTGTCCATTAAGTAACATCACTTAAAAGAAATCTCTCTCCTGAACAACAATGCTCAACAAAAATATTCAAATTATAAGAAAATTAAAACTTTTCTCAAAGACAGAAATCTTCCAGGTTGGACCATTAAAATAGAAGAGATTAGAAAAGGTGACAAGAATACACAGAAGAACTATACAAAAAAAAAGGCCTTAGTGACCCAGATAATCACAATGGTGTGGTCACTCACCTAGATCCAGACAACCTGGAGTGCAAATTTAAGTGAGCCTTAGGAAGCATTACTATAAACAAAGCTAGTGGAGGTGATGGAATCCTAGTTGAGCTATTTCAAATCCTAAAAGATGATGTTGTTAAATTGCTGCACCAAATATGCCAGCAAATTTGGAAAAGTCAGCAGTGGCCACAGGACTGGTAAAGGTCAGTTTTCATTCCTATCCCACGCAGGACAATGCCAAAGAATGTTCACCACCAAAGTGCATTTATTTAACATATTAGCAAGGAAATGCTCAAAATCTTTCAAGCTAGGCTTCAACATTAAGTGAACCAAGGACTTTCAAATGTAAAAGCTGGATTTAAAAAAGACAGAGGAACAAATTGACAGTGATCAGATTGCCAACATCTGTCTGATCATAGAAAGAGCAATGGAATTAAAAAAAAATCTACTTCTGTTTCATTGACTATGCTAAAGCCTTTGGCTGTGTGGATCACAACAAACTGTGGAAAATTCTTAGAAAGATGGAAATACCAGACCGCTTTACTTGTCTTCTGAAAAACCTGTAACCTGTATGCAGGACAAGAAGCAATAGTTAGAAGCAGACATAGAACAAGAGACCGGTTCAAAATTGGGAAAGGAGTACATCAAGTCTGTATATTTTCATTCACCTTATTTAACTTGTATGCAGAGTACATCATGTGAAACCTGGGCTGGATGACCCACAAGCTGGAATCAAGATTGACAGTAGAAATATCAATATCAATAACCTCAGATATGCAGAGAACAGCCTAACGGCAGAAAGGAGAAGGCGATGGCACCTCACTCCAGTACTCTTGCCTGGAAAATCCCATGGACGGAGGAGCCTGGTAGGCTGCAGTCCATGGGTCGTGAAGAGTCGGACATGACTGAGCGACTTCACTTTCACTTTCATGCACTGGAAAGGAAATGGCAACCCACTCCAGTATTCTTGCTTGGAGAATCCCAGGGACGGGGTAGACTGGTGGGCTGCCGTCTATGGGGTCGCACACAGTCAGATATGACTGAAGCGACTTAGAAGCAGCAGCAATGGCAGAAAGCAAAGAGAAACTAAAGAGCTTCTTAATGAAGGTGAAAGAGGAGAGTGAAAAACTGGGTTTAGAACTCAACATTCAAAAAATGTTCTCACAGCACCCAGTCCCATCACTCCATGGCTAATAGATGGGGGAAAAGTGGAAAGAGTGACAGACTCTATATACTTGGGCTCCAAATATCACCGTGGTCGGTGACTGCAGCCACAATAGTAAAATATGCTTGCTCTTTGGAAGAAAACTGTGACAAACCTAGACATCATATTAAAAAGCAGAGACATCACTTTGGCACCAAAATTCCGTATAATGAAAGTAATGGCTTTTCTAGTAGTCGTGTATGGATGGGACAGTTAGACCATACAGAAGGCTGAACACTGAAGAAATGATGCTTTCAGTTGTGCTGGAGAGTTCCTTGGACAGCAAGGAGATTAAACCAGTCAATCCTAAAGGAAACCAATCCTGAATATTTATTGGAAAGACAGATCTGAAACTGAATTTCCAATACTTTGGCCACATGATGTGAAGAGACGACACACTGGAAAAGACCTTGATGCTGGGAAAGATTGAGGGCAAGCAGAGAAGGTGGCAGCAGAGGATGAGAAATTTAGATAGCATCACTGACTCAGTGGACATGGGTTTGAGCAAACTCCAGGCAGTAGTGAAGGATAGGGTAGCCTAGCATCCTGCAGTCCATGGGGTCACAGAGTTGGATGCAGCTTCATGACTAAACAAAGCAAGCACTTATATATTTATGGGTACATTTATTATCAGCTTTTTTTGTTTTTTGTTTGTTTGTTTGTTTTATAAACAAAAGAAATTTTATTATCAGCTTTAAAGTCCACAAAGAATTTGACTTTCTAAGTTTCTCTAAACTACCAATGATGGAATTTTCAAAATAACTCCGACTTCCTTAAAGTAGTGATTTCATGGAATGAAAAATATAAATGGATGATCCAAGGAAAATAACAAATTAAACACATTATATCTTTGTATAATGCTTTCAGGAAAAAGACATAAGAATTAATACTTGAGAAACACTTCTAAAGTTTTATTTTAGGTCAAAGGCAAGATTTTGAGGTATGATGATGACAAACACCACCCACTAGAAATAATCTTTTATACGGTTGACTTCATACAGAGCTAAATCAGAAGTGATTTAGCTGTCTCTGCTAGGAAGTCACTGACTCTGAGCTCCCATCATGAGAATTCCAAGTGCTTCTTGGAATTCTTCAGAAGGTCGAGCAGCTGAGGCATTGCCCCACCACTGCTTAGAGGAATGGTCAGTCTGGAAGTAAAGAAGCACAATAGTATCCCAGAGTGTTTTAAACAAGGCATTCATAGGCACTATCCCTGAATCCGTGTTGGGTCACATGTCACCTAAGAATATACCATTCCAACACAGCAAAAAATAGTGATGAAAACCTAGAATAAACTATATTTCACCAAAGGATGTATCATAAAAGGTTTATAAACAGATTTTCTACATTGTGATTCATTTGGAAAGTGGCTTTAATGGCATGACTATATTGTAACTCCATAATTTAAAAAATTCTGAAATACAAAGAAAGCCAATTAACTGTGGATAGTATGTGAATTATTGTCTATAAATGAGAAGACAATCATAAGAATTAATATAAATATGCACAATTATTTTAAAGATTTATTTTTATTGTACCATCTTTAAACTTATTAAATGTCCCATAACTAAAACTAGTCTATTACACATAAAGTACATTATTACTGAACAAAATCAAACTAGTGCAATAAACATGTAGTACATAAAATTTAGAGTAACCAATTTAAAGTGCACAGTACTTCTTTCTAGCCACAGATATTTCTATTTATGGAGCAGCTTGACCAATTCAGTTCAGGTATATAGAGGCTAAGGTAATACCTTCACTCACTCCCCATTGCTGCAGAAAATACAAATGCATAATACCCGTGAGACTCATCTGTCAAGGCAAGGCCCAACTACACATGATAGGTCTCTGCCAAGGGTTTTGGGGACCACACAAACTCATTAAGAAAAACAACCTGGAGTAACCAAAGGAAAGTAATGTGGGGGAGTGGGAAAAGAGCTTTTTTAAGAGGAGACCAAGATTCTTTTTCAATTCTGAAGGCCAATAGCTCTATGACTTCACCAAGATCTAGAGCACTTCTGTTTCCTTTCTAAATGTTGCCAAAAGCCAAAACACAAAAACAGATGGATGATTCTGACACTGACATCTTGGTTGAATCACCAGGGGAGCTTTTGAAAACTAGGACTATTCATGCCAAATACACAGAGATTCTAATTTAATGCATCTGGAGTCTGACATTAGTAATTTTGTAAAACTCCCTGAAAAGTAAAGATTAAAAAACACTAATTTAGAATTTCAGAAGATCTCAAAGCTTCCTCCCATTGCTCCAAATTTTATGACTCTATACCATAAACTGATTTTGTCACCTTGAAAACTATGAAATATCATGTGTTAAAAAAATAACTTGAAATGATACACAAAGAAAGCATTATACAACTAGTGAACTGTAGTAAATATAACTATGACATTTGTTTCTCCTTCAAATGATATACTATTATCTTATATGCATGCTGGGATGAATACTTTACATTTTAGAATAAAATTTATTTATATATTCTAGCCAACATTTTCATTAGTCTGAAATGGTGCTTGCTACAATTAAGAACATTTTTACCCACTTAAAATGAAAAAAGTAACACCTTTATACTGCAATTTTTGAAAGTTACACTAATGATTGAAATTTTAATTTCTCTTTTAAAATTTTACATTCTTTACATTTTGAGTTGTTTAAATTTATAATTCTTAAATTTTGAAATTTTAAGTGGAAAAATAGAAAGCAGTAATTAAGATCTAAGAAACAAACAAACAAACAAAATCTTTCATAGGAGAACAGAGTTAGGGAATAAGTAAACCCAATCTTAATGTACTGTATAGGTGACTCATGTTTCTGTGTAAAGAGCTATAAGAATTACAGTGTGCAAGTTTTATTGACATGACAAGTAAAGATTTAAATACTGTAAACACTCAAAAGAACAATCTCTTATGAAAGTGAATGTCAGCTATAAATAAAAAGTAAAATAAAATAAAATAAAAACATAAAATGTTAAGAATAAGTCATTTACCAGAAAATTCTAAGATTACTACCAATAAAAGTTGCAATAATAGATTTTATTAAATAGCATAATCTGTAAGGTACAATTGTTATCCCATTTTATACCCGAGGGAAAAAACTCAGAAATTTTGACTAACTTTCCTACGATCTCACATTTTAAAATGTCACAATGAAAATTAAGTTGGTGCTGACTTCAGAGAGTCTTAACCTCTAAATGTTCTAGTAAAGTATGAGTAAAGAAGTCATTTTTAAGCAATTCTACATTAGGATTTGTATCAGTCAACCATCAGAGGCAAAGCATTTTTTTTCCCTGAAAAGGGACAGTGTGTGTGTGTGTGTCTGTGTGTGTGTCTGTGTGTGTTAGTCGCTCAGTCGTGCCCAACTCTTTGCGACCCCATGGACTGCAATTCACCAGGTTTTTCTGTCCATGAGATTTTCCAGGCAAGGATACTGGAGTGGGTTGCCATTTCNGAAGAAATGATGCTTTCAGTTGTGCTGGAGAGTTCCTTGGACAGCAAGGAGATTAAACCAGTCAATCCTAAAGGAAACCAATCCTGAATATTTATTGGAAAGACAGATCTGAAACTGAATTTCCAATACTTTGGCCACATGATGTGAAGAGACGACACACTGGAAAAGACCTTGATGCTGGGAAAGATTGAGGGCAAGCAGAGAAGGTGGCAGCAGAGGATGAGAAATTTAGATAGCATCACTGACTCAGTGGACATGGGTTTGAGCAAACTCCAGGCAGTAGTGAAGGATAGGGTAGCCTAGCATCCTGCAGTCCATGGGGTCACAGAGTTGGATGCAGCTTCATGACTAAACAAAGCAAGCACTTATATATTTATGGGTACATTTATTATCAGCTTTTTTTGTTTTTTGTTTGTTTGTTTGTTTTATAAACAAAAGAAATTTTATTATCAGCTTTAAAGTCCACAAAGAATTTGACTTTCTAAGTTTCTCTAAACTACCAATGATGGAATTTTCAAAATAACTCCGACTTCCTTAAAGTAGTGATTTCATGGAATGAAAAATATAAATGGATGATCCAAGGAAAATAACAAATTAAACACATTATATCTTTGTATAATGCTTTCAGGAAAAAGACATAAGAATTAATACTTGAGAAACACTTCTAAAGTTTTATTTTAGGTCAAAGGCAAGATTTTGAGGTATGATGATGACAAACACCACCCACTAGAAATAATCTTTTATACGGTTGACTTCATACAGAGCTAAATCAGAAGTGATTTAGCTGTCTCTGCTAGGAAGTCACTGACTCTGAGCTCCCATCATGAGAATTCCAAGTGCTTCTTGGAATTCTTCAGAAGGTCGAGCAGCTGAGGCATTGCCCCACCACTGCTTAGAGGAATGGTCAGTCTGGAAGTAAAGAAGCACAATAGTATCCCAGAGTGTTTTAAACAAGGCATTCATAGGCACTATCCCTGAATCCGTGTTGGGTCACATGTCACCTAAGAATATACCATTCCAACACAGCAAAAAATAGTGATGAAAACCTAGAATAAACTATATTTCACCAAAGGATGTATCATAAAAGGTTTATAAACAGATTTTCTACATTGTGATTCATTTGGAAAGTGGCTTTAATGGCATGACTATATTGTAACTCCATAATTTAAAAAATTCTGAAATACAAAGAAAGCCAATTAACTGTGGATAGTATGTGAATTATTGTCTATAAATGAGAAGACAATCATAAGAATTAATATAAATATGCACAATTATTTTAAAGATTTATTTTTATTGTACCATCTTTAAACTTATTAAATGTCCCATAACTAAAACTAGTCTATTACACATAAAGTACATTATTACTGAACAAAATCAAACTAGTGCAATAAACATGTAGTACATAAAATTTAGAGTAACCAATTTAAAGTGCACAGTACTTCTTCCTAGCCACAGATATTTCTATTTATGGAGCAGCTTGACCAATTCAGTTCAGGTATATAGAGGCTAAGGTAATACCTTCACTCACTCCCCATTGCTGCAGAAAATACAAATGCATAATACCCGTGAGACTCATCTGTCAAGGCAAGGCCCAACTACACATGATAGGTCTCTGCCAAGGGTTTTGGGGACCACACAAACTCATTAAGAAAAACAACCTGGAGTAACCAAAGGAAAGTAATGTGGGGGAGTGGGAAAAGAGCTTTTTTAAGAGGAGACCAAGATTCTTTTTCAATTCTGAAGGCCAATAGCTCTATGACTTCACCAAGATCTAGAGCACTTCTGTTTCCTTTCTAAATGTTGCCAAAAGCCAAAACACAAAAACAGATGGATGATTCTGACACTGACATCTTGGTTGAATCACCAGGGGAGCTTTTGAAAACTAGGACTATTCATGCCAAATACACAGAGATTCTAATTTAATGCATCTGGAGTCTGACATTAGTAATTTTGTAAAACTCCCTGAAAAGTAAAGATTAAAAAACACTAATTTAGAATTTCAGAAGATCTCAAAGCTTCCTCCCATTGCTCCAAATTTTATGACTCTATACCATAAACTGATTTTGTCACCTTGAAAACTATGAAATATCATGTGTTAAAAAAATAACTTGAAATGATACACAAAGAAAGCATTATACAACTAGTGAACGGTAGTAAATATAACTATGACATTTGTTTCTCCTTCAAATGATATACTATTATCTTATATGCATGCTGGGATGAATACTTTACATTTTAGAATAAAATTTATTTATATATTCTAGCCAACATTTTCATTAGTCTGAAATGGTGCTTGCTACAATTAAGAACATTTTTACCCACTTAAAATGAAAAAAGTAACACCTTTATACTGCAATTTTTGAAAGTTACACTAATGATTGAAATTTTAATTTCTCTTTTAAAATTTTACATTCTTTACATTTTGAGTTGTTTAAATTTATAATTCTTAAATTTTGAAATTTTAAGTGGAAAAATAGAAAGCAGTAATTAAGATCTAAGAAACAAACAAACAAACAAAATCTTTCATAGGAGAACAGAGTTAGGGAATAAGTAAACCCAATCTTAATGTACTGTATAGGTGACTCATGTTTCTGTGTAAAGAGCTATAAGAATTACAGTGTGCAAGTTTTATTGACATGACAAGTAAAGATTTAAATACTGTAAACACTCAAAAGAACAATCTCTTATGAAAGTGAATGTCAGCTATAAATAAAAAGTAAAATAAAATAAAATAAAAACATAAAATGTTAAGAATAAGTCATTTACCAGAAAATTCTAAGATTACTACCAATAAAAGTTGCAATAATAGATTTTATTAAATAGCATAATCTGTAAGGTACAATTGTTATCCCTATTTTATACCCGAGGGAAAAAACTCAGAAATTTTGACTAACTTTCCTACGATCTCACATTTTAAAATGTCACAATGAAAATTAAGTTGGTGCTGACTTCAGAGAGTCTTAACCTCTAAATGTTCTAGTAAAGTATGAGTAAAGAAGTCATTTTTAAGCAATTCTACATTAGGATTTGTATCAGTCAACCATCAGAGGCAAAGCATTTTTTTTCCCTGAAAAGGGACAGTGTGTGTGTGTGTGTCTGTGTGTGTGTCTGTGTGTGTGTTAGTCGCTCAGTCGTGCCCAACTCTTTGCGACCCCATGGACTGCAATTCACCAGGTTTTTCTGTCCATGAGATTTTCCAGGCAAGGATACTGGAGTGGGTTGCCATTTCCTTCTCCAGGGCATCTTCCCAACCCAGGGATCGAAACCGGGTCTCCTACACTGCAGGCAGATTCTTTATCGACTGAGCTACAAGGGAAGTCATAAAAGGGACATTGGAGAATCTATGTAATGTTCATGAAGCTTTTCTAAAGAAATTGCTTTCACTTCTATACCTTCAAAGAAATACATTGATCAAGAAATGTCATCTGCATTCATTTGTATGTGAATATAAAATGGAATGGAAAATGGCCCATAAATAACATAGAATATATAAATCACAATTGATTCTAATGCACTAGACTAAAAGAAGCACAAAAATTGCTTCGATGCTACCTGAATGAAAAATAAAAAAGGAGAGAGAAAGGATATTTTCTCCATGCTAGGAGACTCAGTAATCCCATAGAATGTCCTTTTTCCATCTTTTATAACACTCATGATTTTTTTCTGACATTTAAATAAAGAAATCTTGGGGGTAAATGCTCAAATTTGATTGTAAAGACAAGCTGCAAAAGCAGTTTTTGAGGACTTTTTGGTTCTAATTGCTGCTCTGTCAATGATTCAATTTCCTTTTCCCTAAGCCTCACTTCCGGAGAAGGTGATGGCACCCCACTCCAGTACTCTTGCCTGGAAAATCCCATGGACGGAGGAGCCTGGTGGGTTGCAGTCTGTGGGGTCGCTGAGTCAGAGACGACTGAGCGACTTCACTTTCGCTTTTCACTTTCATGCATTGGAGAAGGAAATGGCAACCCACTCCAGTGTTCTTGCCTGGAGAATCCCAGGGACGGGGGGAGCCTGGTGGGCTGCCATCTGTGGGGTAGCACAGAGTCGGACACGACTAAAGCGACTTAACAGCAAGCCTCACTTCCCTCATTTAAAATATGAGAGAGTCAAACTATATTGGGGAGTTTTCTACATGTACAGTAAAATTCAAATATTCTATCATTAACATGCAACTATATTTTCTTCATTGTATATCCATCCTATATCAACCCATCAATCTACCTTATTTTTGATGTATTTCTAAGTAAATCACAGACGTCAGAATATTTCCTTGTAAATATTTCAGCATGCTCTGATTGAGATTAATAACTGTTTATAGTACTTTACATAAAACTCAAACATGATAAAACACACAAATGCATGCATCCAAACTGGTGCTATCAAGTTATAAAATATTTTCAAGCTATCCCAAAAATATTGAAGATGAAACACTCCCAAATTCATTGTATGGGGCCATCATTACCCTCATACCAAAACCAGACAAAGGCACTATGATAAGGAAGATCACAGGCCAATATTAAGAAACCAAATCTGGCAATACATATAAAGAATCAAATATCATGGTGAAGTGAAATTTATTTCAAGATTGCAAAGATGGCTCAATATTCACAAATCAATCAGTGTGCTATGCAAATTAACAAAATATAGGATAAAAATCACATGATCATTTCAATAGACACAGAAAAATCATTTGGCAAAATTCAACATCCATTCATGATTAAAAAAAAAACAACTCAGCAAAGTTGGTATCTCAACATTATAAAGGTCATTTATGACAAAGTCATAGCTGACATCATGCTCAATGATAAGCTGAAAATCTTTCCTTTCCTCTAAAATCAAGAACAAGACAAGAAGCCTCACTCTGACCACTTCTATTTAACATAATAATAGAAATCCTAGCCATAACAATCAGAAAAGGAAAAGGAATCCCACTTGTGAAGCAAAAAAAAAAAAAATCTTGAGTACATGAATTCAAAAAGGTTGTAGAATATAAGATTAATATATAGACATCTGTTGCTTTTCTATACACTAATAATGAACTGTCAGAAAGAGAAAGCAAAAATAAAAATCTGTTTAATATCTCTTATCAAAAACAGTACAATTCCTAGGAATAAATGTAACCTACAAGGTGAAAGACTTACATTCTGAAAATTATAAAACATTGATGAAGGAAATTGAAAATAATACAAAGAATCTTTTAAAGGAGAACAGAGTTAGGGTGAGTTGTTTTAGTTTGTTTTCTAAATAACAGAAGCCAAGATGTGAAACAGGTAGAAGTAGAGTGTCTCTATTAGAAATAAGTAGAGAGGAAGATCTTCACCCTCAATAGATCTCTCTGTCCTGCCTCAGAGTTCCAAGAGTTTAGGACTCCTCAAAGGGAAGAAAATCATCCCAGCAGATGGAAGATTCCTTCCAGCCAATGCCTCTGACTACATATGAAAGTAGTTAAACTGCTGACATTCTCTGCCTTTCACCAAATATCTCAACACTTGAAAGTTTTACTGGTAAATTATAATTGATTTAATTGTTTGTTTATTGTGCTTAAGACAATCCTGCATTTGTGTCTCAGACAATCACCTTTTAAAAATTAATCTGATAGAAAATTAATATTTTCCAAACCAGGGCCAAGCTCTAATCATAAACTGAAATGTACCTTCATACATTTTGGCAAGTTCCCAAATACAATACTAATTTGAGTAGGTACTTACAGTGAGAAGTGTTTTCTATACATAGAGGATTTAAGTCCTGCTGAGATCAGTCTCCATCTCTCTGTCTCACTCATTTTTGACCTGAACATAATGTATTACTGTTGAATAAACAATCGACCTCCAGGAAGGCATGCCTCCAGGAAGGTTACCCTCTTGAATATCCTTAAGCAAGTCTCCCAGAGTCCCTGGGTCTCAATTCTAGTTGGTAATATTGATCTGAGATGGGCAGACTAATTAATCTGCAACATTAAGAACGTCAATCATGATTAGTTAACACAAAAATTCACTTTGAAAGAGCCATCTTTCAGCGGGCAATTAAGTATCTGCCCCGCCCCCCAAAAATGATAGCCTGTAATTCATCACTTCACTGCATCTCCCTAACCTCTCAATCTTAACTATATACTTTAACTCCAACTGCAGAAAGAGGTTGTTTCAATAGTCCTGTCTTAATAGTTGGTCTTTATTTCTCTGACATGTTTTCTTATTTCCTTTTTGTTTCTCAGAGCACCTTCTTTAATAGGCAGTTCCAGTGTGGGCTGGTGTTAACATTTTACATGCCTTGACTTTTCTTTCCCAGAGTTTATCTTTATCAAAGGGGCTAGTCTACGATGAGCTACTTTTCCCTCTGTGCTTGTAGGCATTATTCTCCAGCCACACTGTTAACCTTTGATATTGCCTATGATACAGGTGATATAAAAGATACACCCCAAGGTAAACTCAGGTAACCCAAATTAGTAGAATGGGTAAAAAGTTCTTACAGGAATAGTTTAAATCACAAGCATAATCATTGCTCAGGACTGCTGAGAGAAAATTCTCCAAAGTTCTCTTATGGGAACATCTGATGTACTGATGCCCTTAGTTCTAGATTATCATTTCAAGGAAGTTATATAGAGGACAGCCTAGGCAGATAGGAAAGAGGGCTGATTTATTTTCTGAACAGTATAACATCTCGTTCTACGGCAAAGTTTGAAGGGGCTTGGCTGAAGTCCATTTCAGGTCCCTAAGCTTGGGGTGCCTGGTTGTGGCTCAGCTTTTCTGTGTTAACACCATTCACCCACCCCCTCCACCACATCCCCAAGGAATCTGGGGTTCATAAATATCTCCTTCCACAAACATGAAGTCCATACTGTTTGCTATACTAGATATTATCTGTCTCTGAAACAAAAGCTTCTGCCAACATCTGTGAAACTGTGGCTCACTAATCCCTCTGCCTGCAACTAGCCTGCAGGAATCGCAAGACCTTCACAGTTCTCACAAGGGCATCATCACTGTGCTCTCATCCAGTGCATCCTTCTGTTCCAACTGAGGGTCACTGAATTTCTCCTCAGGTAACACTGAACTGGCTTGAACATCAAGCCTTTAATAAAATCCTACTGAACTCAGAGTACTCTGAGTTTGAACAGCAGTACAAATTACATTTCATGGAATGAAAAATTATAAATGTTTATTTAGATAAGAAAACCTGAGGAAAAAATATGAATACGTTTAAGACATCTCAAAATCTGAAACAATACAATTTTTTTTTCCCCAGGGAATGTTGTTTTACCAGAGGCAGCAATGGAAAAACCAACCTATAAACATTTCACACATGGTAAAAAATGAAAGCTATATAAAAAATACTATCAAATGAAGGTAATGAATATATATAAAAGAATAAAAATAAAAAATCCTGAAAAGAGTTTAAACATTGTTTCTCACTAGTTCTATAAGCAACTTAAAAAGGTAAAGAAGGAGAGAATTATAATGATTTACCATATCAACTTCTCATAGCTTTGGAACTTCCCTAGTGTATGCTGTAAAAACTTAGAAACTAAAATGTATTTTCCATAGCACCTCAATTTAAGTGGTACTGTTAGACAGCTATTGTTTTGTACAACTGCAAATTAAGGGTCAGATTCAGAAGACAAGACTGAATAACTTGGAATTCTGTTTTGGAAACACAGTATTAACATAGTTTCAACTAGACTTCCATGTTTATGCATGCAGGGCTTTGCCCTGAATTTCTCAGGTGAATAAATTATATATCATTTTATTTGCTTTATGCAGTTCTTTGTAATTAAGCCATAGTTCAAAAGTAATTTGTCTGTGTTGTCTCAGAGAAAAGTAACATGATGTGTCAAACAAGAACACTGGGACTCTGCTCCATAAAGGTTCATATCATACAACAAAAATAGACAGTAGTTGGCAACATGAGGATAAAAACTGTGTTTCTCTTTAGTAACTAATAAGATTGTTTGCATTTAGTAGACATTTATTAAATATTCACTGAAGTAAATGAACATAAATAACTTTATTCCACTGAATATTGTGATCACAAAAGACTTGTACTATAAGGGATTTAAATCATCAGTAATATGGACTTGCTATTCAAATAAGATGTTTTCTGGAACACTCTTCCTTTTTCCATGATTCATTGGATGTTGGCAATTTGATCTTTAGTTCCTCTGCCTTTTCTAAAACCAGCTTGAACATCTAGAAGTTCACAGTTCACATATTGCTGAAGCCTGGCTTGGAGAATTTTGAGCATTACTTTACTAGCATGTGAGAAAAGTGCAGTTCAGCGGTAGTTTGAGCATTGTTTGGGATTGCCTTTTTTGGGGGGATTGAAATGAAAATGGAGCTTTTCCAGTCCTGTGGCCACTGCTGAATTTTCCAAATTTGCTGGCATATTGAGTGCAGCACGTTGACAGCATCATCTTCCAGGATTTGAAATAGCTCCACTGGAATTCCATCAGCTCCACTAGCTTTGTTCGTAGTAATGCTTTCTAAGGCCCACTTGACTTCA
>SJYW01049898.1:480177-523771 GCA_006410735.1 Raphicerus campestris
TCAGATATGCAGATGACACCACCCTTATGGCAGAAAGTGAAGAGGAACTAAAAAGCCTCTTGATGAAAGTAAAAGAAGAGAGTGAAAACGTTGCCTTAAAGCTCAACATTCAGAAAACAAAGATCATGGCATCCGGTCCCATCACTTCATGGGAAATAGATGGGGAAACAGTCAGACTTTATTTTGGGAGGCACCAAGATCACTGTAGAGGGTGACTGCAGCCATGAAATTAAAAGACTCTTATTCCTTGGAAGAAAAGTTATGACCAACCTAGATAGTATATTCAAAAGCAGAGACATTACTTTGCCAACTAAGGTCCATCTAGTCAAGGCTATGGTTTTTGAAGTGTTCATATATGGATGTGAGAGTTGGACTGTGAAGAAGGCAGAGCACCGAAGAATTGATGCTTTTGAACTGTGGTGTTGGAGGAGACTCTTGAGAGTCCCTTGGACTGCAAGGAGATCCAACCAGTCCATTCTGAAGGAGATCAGCCCTGGGGTTTGTTTGGAAGGAGTGATGCTAAAGCTGAAACTCCAGTACTTTGCCACCTCATGCGAAGAGTTGACTCATTGGAAAAGACTCTGATGCTGGGAGGGATTGGGGGCAGGAGGAGAAGGGGACGACAGAGGATGAGATGGCTGGATGGCATCACTGACTCGATGGACGTGTGAGTGTGAGTGAACTCCGGGAGTTAGTGATGGACAGGGAGGCCTGGCGTGCTGCAATTGATGGGGTTGCAAAGAGTCGGACATGACTGAGCAACTGAACTGAACTCTGGCCTGATGACTCTGTGTTGTATCCTAGGGTGTTGGTCCATGCCAAGCCGCCGTGCCCCCAGGGGTGACAGTGAGAAACGCCTGCAGACAGTGTCAGATGTCCCCTGGGGGCTGGTGCAGTAGGGTCGAGACTGCTGCTAGCACACACACTTTGCTACTTTCTCTCCTCTGCTCCGTTGTCAGCTGGGGTGTTCATGGTACTTGTAGGCAAATGGGGAAGGAACTGCTCCAGCAGCAGGTGGGAAGCTACGGGCATCCAAGGGGTAATGTCTGAATTGGTTACCAGAGGGCAGTTGATAGGGAACAGGGCAAACCCACCGTTCATAGAGGTGCCCTGAAGTTAGAGGAGCCGGGCAGACGTGTTTAATGTTGGGCAAACATGGACTTAGTTCATGGCCTTGAGCTTCTCACTCTGAAGAGAGACAAGATCACCTGAGGATGAAGTAGATGAGGTTAATGTTGGGTCTTTGAGGGAATTACAGATCCTTTTGGTAACCCCTTAGGGATGGATTAACACACATGAGTAAAAAGGGATTGGGAGCAGCAGTGTGGCCTGGCTGAATAGGGACTTTTAAAAAATTACTTATGACATTAATTAAAATCCTAGAGGAGAGGGCTTCCCTGGTGACTCATTGGATAAGAATCCACAGCCAATGCAGGAGGCACAAGTTCAATTCCTAGTCTGGGAAGATCCTACAGGCCACAGAGCGACTAAGCCCACATGCCGTAGCTGCTGATCCTGCGCTCTGGAGCCCAGGAGCCCTGACTGCTGGAGTCATTTTTGTGCCTAGAGCCCGTGCTCTGCAACAGGAGACGCCACCACCGTGAGAAACCTGAGCACCTCAACTACAGGAAGCCCATGCAGAAGCAGCAAAAACCCAGCACAGCGAAAAACAGAAAAGAAAGGAAAAGTGAAACAAACATCCCAGAGAAGAAAGAAACCTGTGACCCAACCACTGTAACACTGTTTTAATTTGTGCACTTCTCTGTTTATACTCAGCACTTTTGCCTTTTTTATTTTGCTGAATATAGATTTCTGTGTTACTAAACTGTTATTTGAGTTATAGTTAATGACTACAGAATAGTCTGTAGGGCTTCTCTAGTGGCTCAGTGGTGCAAAGAATCCACCTGCCAATGCAGGAGAGACTCAGGAGTCATGGGTTTGATCCCTGGGTTGGAAAGGTCCCCTGGAGTAGGAAATGGCTACCCAAGTATTCTTGCCTGGAAAATTCCATGGACAGAGGAGCCTGATGCAACTGAGTGGCTTTCCCGTATATGACTATGCGCACAGGTGTAGATATTTTCTTTAATTAATCGGATAGCCCTGTAGTTACTGGCTTGATTAGGTTGTATCCACTTCTTAGTAACAGTTGTCCTTAATGTGGTAGTGCACCTTCATGGAGCCTTGCTGGATTTTATTTGTGGATCCAGTAAAGACTTTATACAGTGCCGAATGCAGAGCAGAAAATGTATTGGCCTCAGGGTCACTTCATTGAGGTTCTTCCTGACCCACCACGTGTAAAACTGCAAACCCATCTCTGCTTCATTTTTTCCACCACCTCTGCTGTCTCCAGAACACTAGGTACTTTATCTTGATTGCTCTCATCTCCCTTGCTAAGTCCACAAACTCCCACAGGCAGAACGAGAATCGGGTCGTTTGACCAGCACAAAGAATACTGGCACGTGAATACTTGCTGAGTGGTGGGGTTTACCCAGACAGACAGGCAAGGTGGGATTGAAGAGTGTCCACAGCAGCACATATTCATGGAACCCAGAGGGAGGATAATTGCACTCACTAGTACTTGGTTTCCAGGTGGGCGCGAAAGCAGCAGCAGTCTGCGTGGCTGATAAAGTGGGAGATGGTAGGGTTCGCGCTGGTGGCAGCCAGTGCGCGCTCCTCTGGCAGGAGAGCGTGGGAGAGGTAGGAGGAAAGCAGACTGTGGTTCCAGCAGGGAATGTCCCAAGGTTTCCTTACTACAAAAGAAGCAGTTTGAGAATTAACAGTGGGATGGTTGGTAGAAAATGCCATTTTGCCAGGAATGGACTGTGCCACCGTTTAATTCTCTTTGCCTTGGCCAGCAGCCCCCTCTTGGCTTGCTCTGTGTTTGATTCACACCGTATGGTACCGTATAAGCTGAGTTGTGTTTTCAAGGAATTTTTTTTTTTCCTGATCGGAGCAAGGCTGTATGTGGTAATCTGAGTAAGCAGATATGCCAGTCAGGCCTGAGTTAGGCAGAGCTAGTGACAGTGTCACCTCAGCACAGGTGGCACAATGCTAAAGAACCTGCCTGCCAGTACAAGAGACGTAGAGACACAGGTTCAATCCCTGGGTCGGGATGATTCCCCTGGCTAAGGGCATGGCAACCCACCTCAGTATTATTACCTGGAAAATCCCACGGACAGAGGAGCCTTGCGGGCTACAGTCCTTGGAGTCTCAAAGAGTTGGACATGACTGAGTGACTAACACTCTTACTTGGTAAATATGTAAGATATTTAGCATGGCATATTTTAAGCAACTGTTGGGAATCTTGCTTGAGTATGGAAATTGAAATAGTTTTCTTCTGGAACAGCCTTAATTGTCACCTTCAGCCAGTATATGGTTCTCCAGCTTGTTATAGATTTTCTACTATAACATATTTAGTTTTCAAATTCCATGTATTCCCTGGTGAATTGTTAAGGACGGACAGGTATGATAAGTGGATGAAACACTGGATTGACAGTTGAAGTAATGTTTCCCTCTCATACTTGTCAGTAAGTGACATGTCTTAATTCGTTCGTTTCTTCCTTTTTAAAACGAGATAGTGATCCCCAACACCACTTTCTGCCTTCTTCCAGGATCTATGGGACACTTTGTCAATGTACTGGTTTATTAGAACCATGTAAAGAGATTTCATGTTTTGAGGTCTGTCCCGGAAATGCTTTTTTTCTTACCTATGCCTTTTTCGGCTTTATTTGAATATTGATGTATCTGCAGTGATGTGAGTTGAGTTGAGTTGGACATCTTTTAAATTTAAAAAGTTATAATTTATGTTATTGGAACCAAGTGCTTTATTCAGAATAGGATTTGATAATTATATCGACAAGTATAGTATGATAAAATATTATAGTATTTTTCTCTATATAGTTTTGACTTTGAGAATTTTGAGGATACATCCTCCACTTGGTTTTAACAAAAATTGAACTGACCTTGCATAGACTGGAGCAATTAATTTCTTCCCTTGTAAGTAAAATTGACCACAAATAGCATATGCCGTAACCCATTTTAAGACAAACACTTAGGAAGACTTGCTTTTTTTCTTTTTTGGAAAGCCAGAGGAAAACCATTCTCTTTACATTTCTTCATTGTTTGTTTGTGAGCATAATATTAACTCTTTCAGGATCCCAGTCTTCTCTTTATCTTGATCAAAGGACATCTTTAGGAAGGAATCCTGCAGTTTCCATTTAGCCCATTTGTGACTTCTTGTGAAGTTACGTGTCTGAATTACCTGGGAACTGGGCAAACCAACTTTCTGGAGCAGAGCCTCAAAGAGCAGTGAGGTTAGAAAGTTTACGTAAGAGTTAAGAGAATTTAACCTATGCCTGAGAGGCTGACTATATGTGTATATTAGTATTTTTTATATATTAATATATATATATTACAGTATATTCACATGTTTTATATAGAGAATATACATATGTATTGGAATTTCCCATGTGGCACTAATAGTGAAGAACCCGCCTGCCAGTGCAGGAGACCTAAGAGATGTGAGTTCAATCCCTGGGTCTAGAAGATCCCCTGGAGAAGAAAAGAACAACCCACTCCAGTGTTCTTGCCTGGCAAACTCCATGGACAGAGGAGCCTGGCAAGCTGTAGTCTGTGGGATTGCAAAGACTCAGACACAACGGAGCAACTGAGCACATACATGCATATGTATACCTTAACCACCATTTGCTTCTTTCCAGGGAGGATGCTGGAGAACCAGACTCCTGGAGCAGTTTGTCCTATGAAATCCCTTACGGAGACTGTTCTGTGAGGCATCACCGAGAGCTGGACGTCTATATGCTAACCTCCGAGTCTGAACCACACCAGGAGCCCCCACTTCCTGGAGACAGTTGCACTGGACATATTTTTAAACTTATGAACATCCAACAGCAGCTAATGGTGAGGAAGAAAATTTCCATTTTGAGTCTTTGTTACCCTCACCCCTTCCCCCAGTGAGCTTTGCCATAATTAGAACATAGCCGTGCTTCCCTCAGAGATTGTGAAACCTGTAGAGCAGTTTTAGCTGCATTCGAAGTCAGCATTTATAGCGATAGGGCTTAGCACTGGGGTAGTAACAAGAGGAGACTGGGAAAATTCTTCATTGGTTTTTGCCAGGCTTTTAAAATAATGAAAAACACACATACACATTGCCGACAGAGAACTGTGCAACAACTAGAGCTAGAATTTTCTGGCTTAAAAGGAAATTTGTTTAACACTGTAAATTTGTTGGTTTAACTTCATAAAACAAAATGAACTAAACTGTTTCTGAGATTGTTGCTAATGAACAGGAACCAAATTTCCTAAGAAACAGTCTTTCCTCAACTCTTTCAATGAGTGATGACCACGTTGCTATATTTAAATTGATAGTTGTGCATAAAAAGATCACTAAAAAAAATAAAGATTTTATAATCCACTCAAGCCTTCAAGATAAAGCTGTTGCCAGACATAAAAGCATTACAGACTCCCTGGTGGCATCTATTATGGATAATATACACGTCATGTGGATCCATCTCTCTTGGCCGTAACATCTAAAAGGCTAAGTTTAGATAATTTTTCCACCCATTTTATTTCAGAGTTGATTTGATTTGGAAAAATCTTGGCAGTAATTTCATTTAAGGTCATCTGGGGTCAGCTCACCGCCAGGGTCTTCTCTGGGAGCAGGCCTTATTTCAGAGACCGGTGGGCCAGGGCACTTCATGGCAGGGTTGTAGACGCACTCGCCTGTGCCTCTCCGGGCTGTGCTTATTCCAAACTAGGTGTCATTTTATTTTCCTCTGTGGCGATGGCTGAAAACTCAGGTTTTCTTTAGAGCTCTTCTACTAGGTGAATGGTGCTCCATTCAGAAACAGCAATTTGCAGATGGCAAAGCTACCCACAAGATGTGGAAATAGTTTCCTGGAAAGCATGAGAAATTAGAACTGTGAGAAGATACATGTGTTAGGAGCATCTAAAATCTTTCAAGCCATACCACTTTTTCCCTCCAAATCCCCATTCTGTCATGTTCACCCTTTGTTAAATTCAGTGACCTATTTTCATAATTCTTTGGAGTTGGTCACCATCTCAGGAGGAAGGAAGCAAGCGATTTTGAGTTCTCTTAAAGAAGCGTAGCACAGCAGTTCAGTGCAAACCTGTTTTTCTCGTACTGTCTTATTAGAAGGACCTGAGTGAGCTTGACGTGTTTTGCACTTGCACATAAACTTTCACATGGGACGAAGCGCTCAGACAGGAGCAGATGATGATCCGGGGCTGGAGGCACAGGGGCCGAGTGGCTGGAGGAGTGAGACGGCAGCACACAGTGTGTGCGAGAGCTCACCCTAACAGAGCGAACGAAGAGTGAGGAGCGAACCAGGCGCTTCAGAAAACAGTTCTGGGAGCTCCCTCGTGGCTTAGTGGTCAGGATTTCAGGCTTTCTCAGCTGTGACCCAGCTTCAGTCTGTGATCAGGAAGCCGGGAATCCCGCAGGCTGTGCAGTGTGGCCGAAAAATAAAGAGAGAAAACCATGTGATTCAAAAAACAGTGTCATTCTAAGAGTTCCTGAAACTTTGATACAGAGGTTAAACCCTCTCTAATGATCAGACGTATTTTGTTTCTCTCAATTTTTTTCCTAAGCTTTGTCTAACATGTGCTTGTGGTTTTTACATAATTTTAACTTTAGATTAACTTTTATTTATTTTCTAGAACATAAATATCTTTTTCCGATTTCACTGTAATCTTCACTGTTAACATTTGGAATATGTGACAGCGTCTTGTTCTGCACCAGGTTATTAACCACGATTGTTCTAACCATTCCCATATAGTTGGCTATGTCTATTTCTCAAGTTGCAAAGACCTGTTTTTGAGATGACCTATAAAATATCCTCAAAGCACAGTACCATCTGAGAATAATGAAAAATTCCCTCCTGCTCGTTTGATATGTTATTTGTTTAATATTCAGTAGTAGAGGAACAGAGGAACTCTTTATCAGAAAGTGAAAGAAAGAATTGAATCATGCCACTCTTTTGAAATTATTATAGCCCCATAACTAAAATAGTTAGCCTAGATTGAACAGAGCCTGTTTTGGAGATTGAAGGATGCTGTGTAACTCCTAGGTAAGAATTCAGGGCATGGGAGCATGTGTCTGTTCCTTGTGATTGAAGAGAGAGTTTACCAGATTGGTCAGGATTTGTTTTTACTTATATATACAAGCCAGGAAGGAAGCTGCCTCTGCCCCTCTAAAGGCCCTATAAAAGGTAGCTTTTTCAACTGCTCATTTGAAGATCAGTTCTGTGCTTTTTTAAAATAAGGCTTTTTGAGGCTCAGTTTTAATCTCCTTTCTAAAATAAGTTGATAATATGGAAAATAGCCATATTGTATTTTCTTGGCGTCTTTATTCTAGCGATTATGCGGCTGTCAGGAAACTGAGGTCAGGGCCGAGGGAGCGTTCATTGGCATTTATTTAGGTTGGCTCATCCTATGACTTTAGAAGGGCTAGAATGCTAGTGACTTGTCTCCCACAGGATTTTCGCTTACAGATTTCAGTGACATCTTTTCTCATGGTCAGTTTTTTAAAAAACATCTTCTGTTTCCTCCTAGAAAACAAGCCTCAAGCAGATGGACAGTCTCATGCCCTCAGCGGTGACAGCACAGGAACCTTCAGGACCCCCCCGTGGCCAGGATGCAGACAGTCACTTTCTTCCCCGAGCGTCAGAGCCCACAGCCAGCCAACAGCTCGCCTCTCCTGAGGCTGCTGAGAGCTGTCAGCGCTGCCGGAGGAGCTCCATGGGGCAGACTGAGAGCTCCTGTGATCTGTCCGGTGTGGCCGAGGAGGAGGATACGGATCCTTCCTGCAGGAAGAAGAGCACAGGTGTGGAGAGAACAGGAGGTGAGGGGGTCCCAGCACCTGTCACAGACCCTGGGGCGGCGTCTGCTCCCGACAGCTGCGTTCAGAGCATGCCCGATGGCAGAGGAGAGGGCCCAGAAGGCCTTCCATCCTGTGGAGTCAGAGATGAAGAAACTACGTCTTTGACGGTGCCCCCCGACCTGGGGTCCCCAGGCAGCGTCCTGCAGGAGGCCATGGCCCAAACCTGCTCTGGAGGCAGGCTGGTGGTCGCTTCACCAGCAGGTGCCAGCCCCCCTGAGTCTACAGGAGAAAGGGAACATGGCCTCCTGCACCCTAATGCTGCCATCAGGGAGAACATGCTTGAAGTGGAAGAGACTATGAAGAAACAATTTGAGGACCCCAGTATCAGCACGGCTGGAGCCTCTGCCGGAAGAGTCACAGACAAGCCTGTGGATGGAGCCAGCCTTCCAGACAGTGTCTTGGCCGCCAGTCCCCTGGATGCTAACAAACCTGCAGAATCGATCCTTGCAATTAGTAATGGCAAAGCTGCCATTGACCAAACTGCAGAAACCGAAACTTCTAAAAGCTGTGCAGAGGGTGCTCACACTCCAGGAGCCCAGAACCCTCAGTTAATTCCAGCTGCTGCAGGCAGTGAGGTTTCAGAAGGGCTCCAACCCAACACTCCCTTAGCCAGCGTGTGTGCACCAGGGTCGCCCTCTGATTTAACCTTGCCCAGGCCTCACAAAGATGTGACGCCTACCGCGAAATCAGAAGCGGAGTCATCTAGTGTCCACAGCCAAGACAGCGAGTCACCCATCTGCTCCGCAGCTGGGGGTGATAAACTTTGCACAGCCCCTGGGTGTCAGCCAAGCACAGGGACGTCTAGTGGCGTGTCGCTTGCAGAACACCGTGACGACACAGCCCCCGAGCCTGAGAGCATGATCACAGGACAGCTCGGCACACAGCCCCCGCCCACTGTCAGCTGCCTGAGTGGCCCACAGGCCAGCTCCACCCAGAACACCGCAGACACCCCAGAACGTATGGAAGCGTCTCCTCTCCAAGTTTCAGATAAAGAAAGCCGAGGAGAAGATCTGAAAGCAGAGAGATCGTCAGCAGATCTGGCTGAGGTGGTTCCACACCCGCAGGCCGCTCCCCCCAAGGCTGGGAAAGAAGGGGCGTCATGCCCGGCTGTGACACCAGGCGGGACTGTCTCTCTGGCAGGCAGTCCCGGCAGTGAATCAGTAACCAAAGATGACGTACTCTCGCTCGTCCCCTCCCAGAGTGAAAAGGGAAGAGCAGCCCTCCAACCACACACAGGTGGTGGAGATGGGCCTGACAGAGACGCGAGACATCTGGAAGAACAGTCTCCAGAAGGCAGCGCAGCGGGCCTGGGCCCACCCCCCGCGGCCCTAGACCCACCGCCCAGCATGGGGAACACCGGCCCCGGAGGACTCACTGGGGAGCAGGAGCACCCCTCCCCCTCAGCAGCCCCCGAAGCACTGGCCGTCGAGGGGGCCACCGCCTCCGCCCTGGTTCCTGGGGGTCAGGCCACTGCGATTGAAGGAGGAAAAACTCAGGTGGTTCCTGAGGGCCCAGGAGGCGAGGGTAAAGCCAGGACCTGTCCCACCACTGAGGACGGCGCTCTCTGCTCAGAAGCATCTCAGGAAGAGTGCAGACCACCACCTCCTGTGCCAGAGGCCCTGGGGGTCCCCAAAGAGCCCGGTGCAATGGCCGGGGCAGAAGACAGAGCGCTGCAGCCCGGCAACTCCCTGGGCACACCCTTGGCCTGTCTTCACGCAGAAGCTAAACCCAACAAGGAAGTGGCCCCAGCAGCCTCCCAGCCGACGGGAGGTGGGGCTGCACAGAGCCTGGTGCCACCAGGAGCCGGTCTGGCTGCAGACTCCAGCCAGGACGCCCCAGGTGCAGAGCTGTGCAGCTCAGCTCCAGTGCCACGTCTGTTAGCAGGAGGGTCTGAGGTGCCGAACTGCAGTCCAGCTTCTTGGGCTCTGGATGTTGAGGTGGAAAGCACCTCGTCCCTGGAGAAGAGCGCCAGGAATGCGGTGAGTGGAGATGCAGCGCTGGACGGTGCCCGGGTCCGTGGTCTACAGGAAGCCCTCGGGGCCAGGATAGAGGATACATCTCACAACGCCCCAGACGCCTCGTCCTGCCAGGAGGAGACTATGTTCCTGGGTTCACCCGGAGCTTCACCAGCCGTAGGCATGACTGACCCCCAGGGCACTGCGCCCCCGGAGCTGGTGGCGCCTCCGGGTGGGGAGAAGAAGCTGGAGGGAACAGACTGTGGCTCGGTTGGCCTACAGGAGGCCCAGGGGGACAGTAAGGTGCATCACGACCCTCCTCAGCCTGCGGGCGGAGAATGCCCCCTGGAGATGGGGCCCTCGGGTGAGGCAAGGGGTGCCCCCACTTTGCCTTGCACCGTCTCCACCAAAGCCCTGCATCGGCCCAAGGGTGCCGACTCCATCGAGGAGGCTGCCAGCCGCATCGTGGATTCCGTCATAGAGCAAGTCAAGGCCTCCGGAGCACTGATGACAGGGGGCGCTCCCAGGCCTCCCAGTGTGGTCCCAGGGACGGAGCCCACAGCACGTGCTTCCCCCAGGGAGACGAGCTCCCTGCAGCCTGCGGAGACCCCGCCCGTGGACAGTGGTGGCAGAGAAGCCTCTGGGAGCCTTGAGCAGTGTGTTGCTGGAAGCGAGGAGCCAGAGATTATTCTACCTGTCCAAGGATCTGCACCAGAGATAGGTAAGCCACACAGTACACAGGCAGCCGTTTGAGGGATAGAGTCCCTTCAGAGTCTCTGGAATGTGCTGGTAAAAATACAAGTGCTGTTTAGAGGCTGTGTGTTCACTGAGTCTGTTCACTGGGTCAGTTGCCAGGCTACCAGTCAACAACATCCAGAGAGACACGTCATGTCAGACTGGGACAGATTTTGCTTCCTGTATTCCAGAGCTCTGGCTTGGTAGCTCAGAACCTACAAATGCTCTGTCTGTCCCTCTAGAGCAGCTGCAAGTTTCCTAACCTGGAAAACAGTTCCGAGATCCCAGGTGCTCCAAAATGATAAAGGAATGGAGCAGATGTTTTGAGTCACATGTCTTAGTCCTTTTTCTCGAGAACTGTGACACACGGTGCCGACAAAGTGTGTTTTATTTACATACCTGAAACTCCTTTTCTTTGCCCACCATCCTAGTCGGTGTCCTGAGCACATTTGGAGTCAGGGTGGTTTCAGAACAGCTAGCAGTATCTTTCTAAGCCGATGGCCCAGCAGCCCACATGGTGGCATTAGGTCATTGCTGGAGGCTGGGGGGAAGGGAACGCCCTGCTTTTCCTGCCCGAGGAGCAGGCCTCCTGTCCCATTGCCGGTGGCTCTTGGGCAGCCAGCCGTCTGGGAACTGGGGACCCCACCGTGCAGGGCCTAGGATACAGGATTTCCGCCCGAGCCTGGTCTGCCGCGCTGTCACAGGGCAGACGTTGTGTGCTTATCTCGGTGGAGCAGCTGCAGTGAGCAGATTGCTCACACGGCAGCAGCCCCATTCTGTCTGCGGGTAACCATGTCCAGAGAGAGCAAAGAGAAGCCACTGGTGCTCGGTGGAGAGAGACCAGCCACATAGAACTTATTGGGGGTTGAGGCTGAGGCTTAAACTGAAGTCGTCGGACTGGGTTTTGACACTTGACGTCGTTCAAGGTCAGTTGAGTTCACACTTTGAGACCACCACCTGTTCCCAGAGATAGAAAACCTGTCTCCATGCTCGCCCCCAGACTCTCATAGGTAAGAAGCCTGTTTTGTTTTTCTCGTTTGATTGTTTTTGCAGTTCCTTCTAAATTTTGAAAAACTTCTTTACTGTAGCTATGTGTTAAAGAGTTGTGGGGGTGGGGCAGGAAGAGAAATGAACGAACAGAAGAAGGAAAGAAGTTGCTTTGGAAAAAGAGCCATTTAAACACAGTGGCCATTTTTCCTGATAAAGGGTGTTTAACCATTTATAATCTGTTTCTCCAGTTGAGGGATTTAAGAAACCCATAGTAGTAGTTTTGGTGGCTTCAGGCTTTTTGTTTTCTTAGTATCTTGGATTGTTAGTCATGAACAAATTTCTATCACTCTCAATCTCAGGATTTAAATAAGAAGGTCTTTAATTTTAAAAATAAAATACAACAACAGGTCTATTTTGGGGGCCCTGGCAGGTTGACATTTCAGAAGAATGGGAGTGGCTGTAAGCTGATGCCCGGCTATGTTCATTTTGGTGCTTCGTCTTTGGCCACATGGGCTGGAATTATTTCTCTTTCCGGCTCAGTAGTCAGAATTTAACCCAAGTAAGTACAGACTAAGTAAGGTTGTCTCCAGAATATCCTATGAGAAAAGATAGATACCAAGAAGAGTTTCAGACTTCGGTTTTCAGTAGTACACAAATATATTAAGGATGCTAAGGAGTTGTGTCTAAGATTTTAAGGCTGTAGGAAGGGAAATGAGACAGAAATCAAGTTTTAACAGCGTCTGTGTGTTTGGAGTGGGTGAATGTGTGTGGGAGGGTTACTCCTGACGCCTTGAGGAGTCATGTGTGCTCCATGCTAATGGCCTCCAAGGACAGGGAGAAGTAACCAGTGGTGAAGCAATGGGTGCTTTTTTCGGAAAATAGCCAGGACTGGGGAAAGTCCCTGGTCACGTTGCCCCAGAGAAAAAGCACCCAAGTGTGATCTCAGACCAAAGGGTATTTTCTAGGAAGTTTACATTCCACGAATTTAACCCTACTGCTTTGTAAGTGGGCAGACATCAGTGCAACTGCTGGTTTGGAAGGGCCCACATAGCATTGGCCTTTGTTTTTATTATATACTGCCGTCAGCAGAGCCAAATAGAAATCAAGAGGAGGGAATCACATACCTTCAATTTGAATGAAGGGACAGGGCCCAGTACATATCAAGAGCATTGCCTGCCCTGCTTTGGGAAGTTAGTATTGCATTGCAGAGTCAGGCCAGTCCTGGGGGAGCTGCCAGCACCCTGCAAGTCCCAGTAATCTCTGTTTACTGCTGTGACTGGGTGCTGCTTGCCAAGATACATATTTTCAGGTGATGGATATTATCATCAGGATAGTAAGGATTTATGAGAAATCATATCTCCAAATAAATGAAATAAAAATCAACACCTGTCCCCTGACCCCCACCAAAACAAAAAAAAACCTTACTCAGAAATGTTTTAATCAAGGTATATTTAAGGGGATTGCTTAGTCAGATTTTTTTTTAAACTTTAATCACATATTATGAAATGGTTCTTTGGACAACAAAACATTTGCCTTTTATTTTTAAGTTGAAATCAAAATGATAGTTCTATTTGTATTTGGATTATCAAGATGAATTTTGACTGTTCAGCCATCAGAGTCCCCCTTTAAAAAAAAGTGTCAAAGCTTAAATTTGTCTCGGGCATCATTTTATCACTTCCTTCCTGTATTAGCTTGACCATATGGTGGTCAGGGAACAAAACCGCTACCGTTTGGTCTGTTAAGCATCAGTCTAAAGAAAACATGAGGAACTTTTTCTTAAGAAAAGGGCCTGCTGGTTTGTAATTGTGTGGTTTGGAAAGAAATAAAAGTTAAAATCTAATTTACTCAGGATACTTTAGGTGGATGAGTGTGTGTAGTATGTTTTTAAAAAGACCCTTCCCAAAGGCTTTATCTCATTCTCAGCGGCTCTTTTCTTCTTGCTGTGCGCAAGTATGTCTTGCCTCTGTGATAATAAGATGGACTGACTACGGTTCCCTTAAAGCTTGTAAGTTTTCTTTTCCTTGTGCAAATAAGCACCACACTCAGAATCATCATGAAAAGGTAATAGTGAAAATGGAAGTTCAGTAGGCATTGAACAAGATCTTCCCTTAGCTACAAACCCACACAGAGGCTGGAGAAAACCACACAACCCTGTGATCAGGGCTCAGCACAGAGCCAGAAATGACACCAGCTCCCAAACAATACTTGCTTTTTAATGCAAAAAAAAAAGCAAACAAAATGCATGAAACCTGGAGCAAGTTGTGTAAACAGAAAGGCCCAAGGAATCAATTTTTCAAATGCAGTTTGTAACCACCTTGCTCTCCCTAGAAATGCCCGACACGAAAGCTGAAGATGAAGTGGATTTTCTGAGTAACGCCCGGGAGAGTTCAGTTTCTGAAGAGGTGGCTCTGGGAAACAGAACTTCTACGCCGGAGGTGAAAGGAGGCGCGAAGACCCAGGTGGTGAGTCTGTGCGAGCACGACACGTGTTCAGCCTGCCCTGCTGTGTCTGCTCTGCGGCGCTGCCGGAGGGAGTTTTTAAATTCACAGTAGGGTTTTTCCCCTTCTCCCTTGTTCCCTAATAGACGAGTGTGGACGTGGTGTGGTGAAGCTTTTACACAGCATCCTTTTAGAATGGTTGTCTTAGATCCCTGCAGGGATCCCTTGGAGGCTGTAATGAAAAAGGTTTTTTCCCTGTGAGCACAAGCCTTTCCAGTCTGTCATGAGGTTTAACATGTCTCAAGATGGGAATTACCACAAAAAGGGACCTACTGACACTTACTAAACCCGACTTTTCTTTCTTTATATAGAAACTGATAGCGAAGGTGATATTTTAATTTGAAACCCAATACTGACCAAAATAGAAAGTATATCATTTTTAATGATTTTCTAAAAAAAAGTTCATTAGATTTTCATAACAACTCTATTGAGACATAATTCACATAGCCGTACAATTCACTCATTCAGGTGAAGTGCAGAGTGCAGCAGTTTCTTAGCATGTTTACAGAGTTGCACAACCGTCCCCACTGCCCAACTTTATAACATTGGCATCACGCCAGGAAGAACCCCATACTCACTAGCAGTCCACCCCTGCCCGCCTCAGTCCGTAGTCACCTGCCTCCTTTCTGCCTCCACGGATTTGCCTCTTCCAGAACGTCATGCAGATGCAGTTACAGAACCTGTGGCCGTCAGCAACTGGTTTCTTCCACTTAGTGTATTATTTCAAAGTTCATCTGTGCTATAACATTGATCAGTATTTAATTTCTTTTTATTGCCAAGTAGTACCCCATTGTATGGATGTACCATATTTTTTTCTATATGTGGATTGTTTCTACTCTTTGGCTGAATAGTTGTGAATAGTAACTGCTAACGAACTGTCCATTTGTATGGACATATGTTTTTATATGGTTAGTAATTATTGTGTTGGCTCATGTGGTAATTCTATATTTAGTATTCAGTAAGTTTTCAAAAATGATTTTTTTTCAGAGTCTTGATTATTGTTCTTGTTTGAAGCTATTAACTTGTAAAACGAGAACTTACAAACTTGTTGAACAGTGGTCTAAGCTTTAGATGCCACGATTGTTTTTCTTTTTTTAAAAAGCAACAAAAGCAAACAAAACCGCACACGTCTTAGGCTGGAAAATCAAGCTACTGGAGTAAATCACGTTGCCCGTCAGAAAATCAGCCATCCTTGTCTAGACTTGAGGGTGTGTGTTTTCTGCTCTTCAGAGGGCTAAGTAGTTTTCATAGAATTACCCCAGTTAGCTAAACAGAACGGTACCTTTCCAAACTGTTTTCAAGTGTATGGATTGGGATAAACAAGCTTCATTTTGTTGGAGTGCAGTGGTAGGGAGGTGCTGGCTGTTCTCACCCACCCCTTAGTACCGATAATATTCATGACTAATGCCTGGGTGGCTACTTGTACAGCAAGCATTATTCAGACAAATGTTGCTTTTGCCCCTGGGGAAAGAAAAGAGAACACGCCCTGCATGGGTAACATGTGTCTTTGTTTCCAGAAGCCCCTGAAAAAGGGAAGGAACAAACTCACATCCTTGAATTCAGATACCTCTGTTTCTTCGTCCTCCACGTGAAGTCCTATGATTATTGTCCTGTGTACAGCCTGAGGCTTGGCCGCAGACCCTTTGCTTTCCTGTGAGGATAGCTCTGTCCTGACTGTATCTTGTTTTTGTTTGTTTTGCATTGGGGGTATAGCTGATAAACAGACAGTGTTGGGATAGTTTCGGGTGACCGTTGAAGGGACTCAGCCAAACATACAAATGAATCCATCTCCCCCAAACTCCCCTCCCATCCAGGCAGCCACATAACATTGAGCAGAGGTCCGTGTGCTAGACAGCAGGTCCTTGCTGGTTATCCATTTCAAACACAGCAGTGTGTACATGCCCATCCCCAGCTGCCTAACTGTCCTTCCCTGCCATCCTTGCCCCTGACAACCGTAAGTGCCTGCTCAAAGTCTGTGAGCCTGTTTCTGTTTTGTAAGTGAGCTCATCTGTATCATTCTTTTTAGACTCCAGATACAAGGGCTGTCACTGGATGGTTCTCCTTCTCTGTCTGACTGACTTAAAGTCGCTCCTTTCCTCTTCTCATTTTCCCTCCAGTTTTAGAAGCTGAGAGAGAGGACACTCCTCTGGTTGGTCATCAGGCGTCATTTTACAGATAGAAGAAGTAGACCCCCAAATAGTCCCTGGGCTAGCCCAAGGTCAGGGCCTGCTAGAATGGGAGCTTCTCCTTTGGTTCTAAGCTAGACTCTGCCCAGTGGGGTGCTTTCCTCCCCAACTCTTACCCCAGGCTCTCTGCTGTGGGCTTATCCTAGGGAGCCTCCGGAGTCGAGAACCATGTGGCGTGTCTGTTGTTGCTGGGGCATGTCTGCTTTGTGTGTGCCTCCACTCCATGTGGTTACAGAAAGTGTACTTTAATGGCATTTTTAGTTCGTGAGGATCTTCAGGTCTAGCGTTCACAGCATTCTTACAGTGACGTGAAATCTGACCTCTGACCTGCCCTCCCTTGCTGTGGATTGAAAGCAGGAAGCGTGGACACAACGTTCTGCATCTTCCCTATGTCGCATTTTCTCCTTTTCTCCCCATCTAACTCTGCGTGTTCTTTTCCTGGAGGGAAGTTTGCAAACACATTTGTATAGGACAGAGAATAAATACTTCAGAGTCTGTGGGATGTACAGTTTCTGTAACAGCTAATCACCTTTGCTGTTGCATGCAAAAGCAGCCAGAGGCTGCCTGTAAACAAGCATTTGACTGACAGTTTCGATAAAAGCTTCATAGAAATTTGAATTTCTTTTTAAATTTTTTTCTTTTCTTTGAATTTTGAATTTCATATTGTGAAATCGTTTCATATTGTAAAATCGTCATATTGTGAAATGATTTCATGTCGTGAAATGCTCTTTTTTTGAATTTTTTTCTTTCATCACTAAAAAATATAAAAATCTGCTCTTTGGTATTTGTTTGTTTGTTTGTTTCCCACGTGCTGTACAAAAACGGGTGGTGGTAGTCTGTTGGCCCCTGCCTTTAGAATATGTGTGCCTCAGTCGATGAGAAGAAAGAGAAAACAAGTAGGATTTTTTCTCTTCTGAGTGGTCTCAGCCTGCAGGGGAGCTTGTTACTAAACCACACAGAGGAAGCAGAGAGTTTCATGTCTCTCCCAAGTGTGTCTTTTGACTTGGTATCTCGACTTTCTTAGCCTGTTTATCTTCTGGCCTTAACCTTCTGGAGCTTGGGCTTGCAGTCTGAGATTGTGATGGTAGTCGAGGGTGGAGTGGCATTCATTTAGGATTATTTAATTTGGTCTTTCAGACACATGCCCAGTCTGTGTATTGCCCTTGGGAATAAACCAGTCATTGCCTCATTGACTCATGGTTTCTCTGAATCAACTTCTTCCAAATGTAAAACAGGAAAAAGTCTGTGTGTCTTAACGCTTTGCTGCTGTCTTGAAAACCTGGAACATAGTTTTGCATAAGGAATAAAGGATGCATAAAGGAATCAGGCAGTATCAAGACTAGTACTTGTGTATCCGCAGAGAAGGCACATGTATGTTAAACGCTTCAAGTTTCTCAGCTCATGATACGTGGTCCTGACAGATACTTCCCCACTGAATCAAAAATAGTCCACAATTCCAGAGGCCCAGTTTTAAACACAGAATGGTCCATTCCCGTTAGTCATTATATCACCATTTTATATTCATGGTTTGTCACTATGTGTTGCCAAAGCTTTAATACTAGTTACACTTTCAGTTCAATTCAGTTCAGTTCTAGATTACCTTTTGCTGTCCTTTTTCCCCCTGGTGAGTTAGTATCTATCAAGTATTTGGAGCTCAACATGCAGTAAGTACAGCTTAACATTCTTATTATTAATTAGCTTCATAACTTCATATTCCAGTATCCTTTTTACTCATTGAAATAACCGGTGACTTACAGGGGTTCCTAAAGCAATCAAACTGCAGATTCTACTTCTTGAACATTGTTAAAAAGCTTTAGGAGTAGCGGCAAGCATTAATTTAAGTTGGGAGACAGGTGCTTGTTTTAGTTCTGAGATCTTTAGAAATTTGAATGGACCTGAAAGATTATCTGAAATAGGAAGGAAAAAAATGGTTTCTGAAAAGTTAAGCAACTAGCCTCATTTCAGAGCTAGTCAACTCTGTACGCTGGACTGGAACTCGTTTCTGTACTGGTAATGTTTCTGTTACACTGTGGTTTTCAGAAAACTCCTCCTGAGGATATACATTTGGGCAATTCAGTTCACTTTGATTTTTTGTGTTTTAAACAAACAGCCCTGAGTGCTGGATACACACATGAAGATTCTGAAACCGTTGCGTCATACTCCCGTGCTTTCAGTGATAGTTGGAGGAATCCCTTTGACTCCTTTAGCACCTACTTTCATTTGCGTTAAAAGAAGTCTCGTGATCTTGTTATGATTTGCTCACCTGTAGCTAAGTGCCATCAAGATGGTATTTGTCCAGAGAGTTTGCTTTTGCGGAATAGATAAGACTTTCCAGACCTGCTGTTTATTTCCTAAAGAATGCTGTGCAGAGATGACTCTGAGTATTGAGTCCAAAACAGAAAGCCTCTGGGACCATTCACCTTGGGGATATGCTCCACAGAGGCCAGGAGGGAGCTCCGACTCCTGCTTGCCTGCCCTAGTGCTTCACACCAGCACACTCCATGTCTTCTGTGGGTCTTTTCAGTATATGGCCAGGTTAATTAGGAAGGACTGTCTGTTCATTGAGGTTTTTCTATAATAATTCTTTTTCCAAATGATCATTGCAAAAGCTTGTTAGCCATACGGAAGAGTTAATTCAGCAAGCCAGAGTGTCTTGTCAGGATGCCCGTGGTCCTGGCAGCCAAACACTCAAGAAGAAATACATTCAAGCACAACTCTAAAATCCCATATGTTGACTGTTAGGCTCCTGGGAAAGTCTAGTCTTCCTTTAACACAAACTCCCCAATCAGAACCACTCCCTTTAAAAATAAAAAATAAAAACCACATGGCCAAACATTAAATTAGCTCAGTTTTCATTCTTAATTATTCTTACAACCGTGTCAATGTTTGTTTCTTTGTGGTCTCGGTAAGGGCAGTGTTAGACTCTTTTTGATTAAGATCTTTTTGAATGCTTCGTGTGCCTTGATTATTTTCTGTGTTTTCTTCCTCTTGTCTCAAGGGGGCGAGCTTGCATTTCCATACCTAGGCCAGGAGTCTCTAAAAAGGGTTTTGTTTTTGTGTGTGTGGCTTTTCACAGCCTTTATGCTGAGCTATGACAGCTCTCTCAGACTATTTGGTAACGGACTGGACAGGTCATAGCACTGATAACACAAGATGGCTCACACAGTGTACCCTGTTATTTGACAGTTTCCAATTTTAAAAAAGAGATTTTTGAAAATGTCTGTGCTATCATATTTACATACAGAGTTTTGTGGTGTGTGTCACCCAGGAAAAAGCAAAGTGGCCTCGCCAATAAGTGTCCTCTGCGTATGTTTGGTATTTAAGAGAGCTGGCACCCCTGCCTCCATTGCCAGTTATCTTTTTGGGGTCCAAATCTAGAGCTACCTTTAGTCACAGGGAAACTTACTCCTCGGCTTATTCATATAGAATTTTTAGAGATACTCTGGATGTTTCTTCTGACATGGACTTAACAGGAAATTTGTGCAAGTATTTGAGCAAACTCTGGGAGATAGTGGAGAACAGAAGAGCCTGGCATGCTGCAGTCCATGGGGTTGGCAAGTCGGATACAACTTAGCAACTAAACAACAACAACATATTATTCTAAAGAAGATAGTTGCCAAAAAGAAGTGCCTTGAAGAACCCTAGATCATAAAGCCACAAGCGGAAAAACCTGCACCCTCAGTGTAAAAGTATCTGTAGATAATGTTTGTGAGTTCACGTGTGTGTGCACAGTCATGGAAGAGTACAATTTAATGATATCTATAGATAATATATGTAAGAATATTTAATGATTTAATTTAAAACAAAATAGCATAATCTTCCCCTTTTCTAAAAAACTGAGGTACACTTGGTGTACAATATTTTAGCTGCTTAGCAGTGATTCACAGTTTTTAAAGGTTTATGTTCCATTTATAATTATTAAAAACCTCAGGTATGTTCCCTGTGTTGTACAATATGCCCTTATAACTTACTTTACACATAGTAGTCTGTACCTCTTTATGCCCTTGCCCTGTCGATTCCACATATAAACGATATCATATAGTATGTGTTTTTCTCTGTTGGACTTAGCTTCAGTTAACATAATTCCCTCCAAGTTCATGTATAATTATTGCAATTGGCAAAAACTCATTCCTTGTTATGCTGAGTAGTATACCATTGTATATGGCCATATATTTTTAAGTGACCATTTGATCTGTGAAGAAAAGCTTAGGTCCCTGTTGATAATGTGCATAATTGGGGCCGTTATATTCTCAGATTGGATTTTGATTGTGTATTTTAAGAAGAAGCCTTGCTGGTTGGCCACCATAAGAATGACAGCTGCACATTGTGTGTGGGATTGCTTAGTCTAGCCAGGAAAGGGGTCAGAGGCACTGATTGCTCATATCTTGGTCCTCTTCAGCTCCTCAACTTTGTGATGGGGCCTGTGGCTTTAATTTCAATTTACTTATTCATTTAGTGAGCCTTAAGTGAATGTGCCTTTCCCTCTCAAGGTATTGCATCAAATATGTGGGGAAGTAAAAAGAGGTTGGATATTGTCCCTGCCCCGAGTCCAGTTAAATAAAGCACGCACAGGCACACTCACATTCATGGCTGCTGTACGTGGGATGTGCCATAAGGCGCCTTCAGGGTGCTGGAGGAGAGGGTCACAGAACTCAGATGAGTTCTTCCTGAAACGTGCTTGTCTGCATGTAGTGATGTTTCCTTAGTAAAACCTATTTGTAACACTTGTGGTCGAAATATTCACTAGAAAGTAGGGATGGGTTCAGGGAACTTTCAGTGTGCTCCCCAGCTTGATAGCTCTTTATTGCCTTCACGATGTGCTCGGCCCTTGGAAGATCTCAGAATTGCCAGAATTGCCCTAGTTTCCATTTAGGAAACTGAAACGTAGCATTTACCAAAAGAAGGACAGGAGTCGAGGGAGAGAGTTGCAGGTGGTGCTGGTGAGATGTGGGCTCAGTGACCCCTGGGTCGGGAAGAGCCCTGGAGGAGGGCATGGCAACCCACTCCAGTGTTCTTGCCTGCAGAATCCCCCGGACAGAGGAGTCTGGTGGGCTGCAGTCCCTGGGGTCGCAAAGAGTCTGATGCAGCTGAAGTGACTTAGCACACATGCACGTATAAAGAATGGAAGTGTTTGGTGGTGTGCGAATCATGTAAGAATCAAAGAGTAGCTTCTCTGTTTAAACACTTCCATTCTTCGCCTCTTTCATGCAGTGATATAGCCACTATTCTGAGAATCCTGCATGCCCTCATCTTGGCTTAAGGACTCAAAGAATTGTAATGTGGTATTAAGTCCACACCACACATGTAGTCTTTAGTTGATGGTGAAAATACTTCCCATAAAGTTCAGAACAGAAAATACTATTACAAACACATTTAAAATGTCTTCAGTTCAGGCCTTTATAAGAAGTCCAACTAAGCCAAATGTTTATTATGTTGATCTTCCTTGTCTGTGTAGCAGATGGCATTCTGTTCTGAGTCATCAGACCTGATACATACTTAAGAGTTTTGAAAACCTAATCATTCTGGGGTTGGAGCTTGGAGTCGAACAAGATTCGACAAGATTTGGAGTAGTATCAATGTAAGAATGAAATAGATTTTTTGTCTTCGGTTCCTAGATTTCTGTTGAGATAGTTAGAAGATTTCTGGAACTATTTGAACTACTTATGATAGGAATAATTAGAATAAGTATGTAGTTTCCCAAAGTGGACATTGTGGAAAATATTTGAGTGTCTAAATTTGACTTGGAGCTTTCACTTATGGAGATAAACAGTAGTTCCTCTTGATCTGTGGAGTGTATGTTCCCAGACCCGTTTGGACACCTGAAATCTTGGTTTGTTCACTCAGTCGTGTCTGACTCTTTGCGACCCCATGAACTGCAGCACGCCAGGCTTCCCTATGCTTCACTATCTCCCAGAGTTTGCTCAGGCTCATGTCCATTGAGTCAGTGATGCCATCTCATCCACTGCCGCCCCCATTCACTTGCTGCCCTCAGTCTTTCCCAGCGTCAAGGTCTTTTCCAGTGAGTCGGCTCTTTGCATCAGGTGGCCAAACTATTGGACCTTGGATAGTGCCAAATCCAACACAGGATAGTACCCTGTGTTTCTTGTATACGTACACACCTGTGATAAGGTTTACTTTATCAGTCAGGCACAGTAAGAGATTAACAACAGCAGTAATAAAATGTCATGGTTATAACAATATACAGTAATAAAAGTAACATGAATATGATCTTTCTCTCAAAATACCTTATTGTACAGGTTTAATGTCTTCTCCATCTTTACTGAGCACTTACCATTGCACTATGCCTGTAATTCTTGTAATTTGAGATGAGACAGCAAAACCAGCCCTTTTTTCTGATTCCTGCTTCACAATTTCTCAGAAGATTCATTCTTACCATGGATCTTAGCAACTTCAGCATATGGTTTGTTGTTGTTTTTTTTTTCTTCACCCATCATTAAGTCTGAAACTTTCACCTTTTCGGGCTTCCCTGGTGGTTCAGCTGGTAAAGAATCCAGCTACAACGCGAGAAACCTGTTTGATCCCTGGGTTGGAAAGATCCCCTGGAGAAGGAAACAGCTACTCACTCCAGTATTCTGGCTGGGAGAATTCCGTGGATGGTATAGTCCATGGGGTCGAAAAGAGTCGGACACGACTGAGCAACTGTCACTGTTTTTTCACCTTTTCCCTTAGAGCACTTTATATCTTTGGTAGATCCGAATTGCCAGCATCACTACTCTTGTGCTTTGGGACTTGTGAAATAAAATAAGGGTTAGTTGAACACTGCAAAGTGATACTGAGATAGTCATTCTGATAACCAGAAAAGCTACAGAGTAGCTGACGGGCAGGATTTACTCTTCTTGCTTGCAGTCTCCTTGAAGAAAGCTGCTGCTAAGTCGGCGTCAGTCGTGTCCCACTCTGTGCATCCCCATAGCTGGCAGCCCACCAGGCTCCCCCGTCCCTGGGATTCTCCAGGCAAGAACACTGGAGTGGGTTGCCATTTCCTTCTCTAATGCATGAAAGTGAAAAGGGAAAGTGAAGTCACTCAGTCGTGTCCAACTCTTTGCAACCCCATGGACTGCAGCCCACCAGGCTCCTCCGTCCATGGGATTTTCCAGGCAAGAGTACTGGAGTGGGATGCCGTTGCCTTCTCCGTGAAGAAAGCTAGTCTAGTAGAAAAATGGGCTGAAGCTAGAGACACCTTGCCACCTGTTCGGCTGGTTTGCAGAAGTAGCAAGCATGGGATCGTAGATGTGTAGTGGGAGTGATTAACGGTCTTTGCTGTTTGCACTGGGATTCTGCCATTACGGGATCCCCAGATCTTCCAGCACACGTTGCTCTCCTGATAGAGTCTTAGTATGGGGCGGCGCTGTGGCCTCTGTCACGCAGTCTCCACCCTGTAGTTTGCAAGGAAGCGACTGGAGCCCAGAGCGCTCCAGTGCTCAAAGGGCTTGCCTTTATTTGCCCAGATGATTGGCACAGAGCCCAGCCCGGGACCCCAAACCCTGGAGCCTGGCCTCTCCCTTCCTGCCCGCCTCTACCTGTGAGGCCACCTCATCTCCTTTAAGCAGCTCTTCTGTGTCCCACGCTAAGCTGAGGCACCCTGCCAGCCTCTCCAGGCCTGGGCTCCCTCTGCTGGGGCAGTCCTTAAATAGGACCAGCTCTCCTGGTCAGTGGCCCTCTTCTGTTTCATGGAGCCCTTGTGCCATCCCCATACACAGAGAGAAGTTGCAGGGCAGGCATAGTGGAATCTGCACGCTGCTTCCTGTGCTGGGGTCATCCACTGCCTGGGGGGCTCTGCAGCTCTGCCTTCAGCAGGTTGCCAGCTCATGTGGATTCTCAGAGGTTCGAGCTGGGCCCTGTTGCCGAATCACAGTATTGGGCTATCTGGACAGGTGTGGGGGTTGCACCCCTGTGGCCTTCCCCTCTCCAGAGCATGGCATCTTGATTTTGATGCATGCCTGATGTGCATTGCCTTCCCTGTGATTTAATGCAGATCATCATCTACCGAGGCAGGAGGATCTTTGGACCTAAAGAAGCATGTGTGAGCTGGTCAGGACCCCACGTGGGTCTCACAGTGTTTGTTTCCTGGCTGTGCCCTGGTGGATGAATGGTGTGAGACGGGAAAGGGCCTTGGGCTCCCCTGTGTGTGCCGTGTCCTCCACTCAGAAGTCGCCCCTGCCGCCCTGGGGAGAGCACAAAGCTAGGATCTCCTCTGCAGCGCCCTTCATCTTTCTGTTTCTATGGAAATAATAATTTCTGGAAATGGGCTTGTGGGCTTTTTCATTTCTGACATCAGTTTATTTCTTTGCCAACCTTCCTCCTTACTTTGCCACCTCAAATTCTTTTTTTTTTTTTAACCCAGCCTTTTATTTTGTATGGGGTATAGCTGATTTTACAATGTTGTGGTAGTTTCAGGTGAACAGAGAAAGGGACTCAGCCATACACACATGTGTCCATTCTTCCCGAAACTCCCTCCCATCCAGCCTGCCACGTAACACGGAGCAGAGTTCCCTGTGCCATATGGTAGATCCCTTGTTGGTTACCCATTTTAAATGCGGCTGTGTGTACGTGACCTTCCAGAGTCCCTAACTATCGTTCCTTCCCCTCTCTGCCCTCAGCGACCATAAGTTTGTTTCCGAAGTCTGTGAGTCTCCCTCTGTTTCCTAAGTAAATTCGCTTGTGTCAAATTCTCACATTCATTTCCCCTTTGAATCATCTACAAGCCGAGCGCCTTGTAGGTGGTGAGGTCTAGGGGTCTCGGGACAAGGGTTTGACATCAGGCCTCTCCCACCCACCCCACCCCACCCATCCCAGGCTAGTGGCACGGGTCGAGAGAAGAGCCAAGTCACCACCTCCACCGCTGGCTTCTTGAGGTCACACCAGAACCTTGTCACACATGACCCCCCTCTGTGGGCAGCAGGACATTCATCCCAGGAGATGCGGGAGATTCTTCTCTCATTCCACCCCTGTGAGGCCAGGGCTGGTGGAAGGCCACAGCTTGACTTGTCAGTGGGGGCCGCCTGGGGAGACCGTGTGTGTATCCGTGCCTGAGTTCCTTACTTTTAAACATTTATAACAGAAGATTCCAGTGGTAAATGAGACTGTTGGGATGTATGCCCTTTCTACAGGTCTGACTTAACTGCTGTGCATTTCCATAACTAAATCAAGCCTTCCATTGGCAAACATCTCCTGTTCTGTGTGTTGAGCTCTATAATAGAAGGTGGGGGTGCTGTGGTCGTCAGATGAGTAGGAGACATCCCACCCCTCAAGAAGCCGTGTTGGGAAAGGCGAAGGAATGAGCCGCTGAGGCCTGGGAGCTTAGAGAAGGAGACATCTTTCACCAAGGCCTTTTTATACCCATGTCCCTGCAGTTCGCTTTGGTGCCATTATACCATCAGCCGTTCAGTGGAGTTTTGCCGAAATGTTTCACGTGGGAATTTTTCCCCTGTTGACAGCCTTGCTGGCCTTAAAATAAAGAGCTGGTCTTTCCATTCCAGTTCCAGAAAGTGATGCTCATGTTGTCGCTGTTTTGCCAGGGAACGGTTCCTGTCTCCAGCACCATCGTCCAGCACCACGATGGGCTGCGTTCCTTCCTCGGAGTCATTAGACTTCCCTAATGAGATGATCCAGAGGAAGAAGATAGAGTTCTGGCCCTGCTCCCTCATTAGTGCGGTATCTGCCTCACATCAGGCTCATTGAATTGTTTTTCTCCTTGCCTGAGACTGTTCTTTCCTCCTTGACTCAGGAAGAAGGTTTTGCAGGCCAGGCTCTCTTGACGTGGGACTTGAATGCATTTGCTCTTGCAGCAGAACCCAGCGTACAGGCTGTGAGCAGAAATCACTGTTTCATGGTTGGCATATAACGTGGACTATACTCTGAGGTTTGCTTTGCTTTTTAAGTCCAAAGAATGCTCGCCCCTGGCACACTCCACCCGCATAGCCCCCCAGGCTCTGTGAAGCCAGGGGAGGTTCTTGAGAAGTGCTGAATGCAGATGACTGGCACCTGCCACTCAGTGTCACCATTTCCATGTTTCTCTACCTGTTCGCTTTGGTTTTGGTGTCATACTGAGAACTGTCAGCTGTCCTTGGCGGGAGTCAGGGCCGAATGTGGAAGCCTCATCAATGCCTAAGAATGCTAAGTTTTCTCATCTTTAATTCCTGATGGGGAATTTTTGCCTTTATTGCCACATGTCTATCTCACAGCATGGCTGTTTAGTAAAAGCAAGATAATGCATGCCCTTTCAACACGATCATCTTTGAATCAGTCTTACTGTTCTTTGAAACTTAATGTCCCTGTGGGTTACCATCTGTTTATTGGTGGGCAAGCATGAAGGTGCCCTGAAAGTGACTGATGTGAAAAGTTGCCTTGATCCTTCCTCCCTCAAGCTAGTTAGTGCCAGNGCCGTGTTGGGAAAGGCGAAGGAATGAGCCGCTGAGGCCTGGGAGCTTAGAGAAGGAGACATCTTTCACCAAGGCCTTTTTATACCCATGTCCCTGCAGTTCGCTTTGGTGCCATTATACCATCAGCCGTTCAGTGGAGTTTTGCCGAAATGTTTCACGTGGGAATTTTTCCCCTGTTGACAGCCTTGCTGGCCTTAAAATAAAGAGCTGGTCTTTCCATTCCAGTTCCAGAAAGTGATGCTCATGTTGTCGCTGTTTTGCCAGGGAACGGTTCCTGTCTCCAGCACCATCGTCCAGCACCACGATGGGCTGCGTTCCTTCCTCGGAGTCATTAGACTTCCCTAATGAGATGATCCAGAGGAAGAAGATAGAGTTCTGGCCCTGCTCCCTCATTAGTGCGGTATCTGCCTCACATCAGGCTCATTGAATTGTTTTTCTCCTTGCCTGAGACTGTTCTTTCCTCCTTGACTCAGGAAGAAGGTTTTGCAGGCCAGGCTCTCTTGACGTGGGACTTGAATGCATTTGCTCTTGCAGCAGAACCCAGCGTACAGGCTGTGAGCAGAAATCACTGTTTCATGGTTGGCATATAACGTGGACTATACTCTGAGGTTTGCTTTGCTTTTTAAGTCCAAAGAATGCTCGCCCCTGGCACACTCCACCCGCATAGCCCCCCAGGCTCTGTGAAGCCAGGGGAGGTTCTTGAGAAGTGCTGAATGCAGATGACTGGCACCTGCCACTCAGTGTCACCATTTCCATGTTTCTCTACCTGTTCGCTTTGGTTTTGGTGTCATACTGAGAACTGTCAGCTGTCCTTGGCGGGAGTCAGGGCCGAATGTGGAAGCCTCATCAATGCCTAAGAATGCTAAGTTTTCTCATCTTTAATTCCTGATGGGGAATTTTTGCCTTTATTGCCACATGTCTATCTCACAGCATGGCTGTTTAGTAAAAGCAAGATAATGCATGCCCTTTCAACACGATCATCTTTGAATCAGTCTTACTGTTCTTTGAAACTTAATGTCCCTGTGGGTTACCATCTGTTTATTGGTGGGCAAGCATGAAGGTGCCCTGAAAGTGACTGATGTGAAAAGTTGCCTTGATCCTTCCTCCCTCAAGCTAGTTAGTGCCAGCGTGGAGCAGGAAAGAGAGAGGTGGCAAAAAGGGAAGGGAAAATGAAGGAGAGCTTTAATGTGGGGGCTGAGGAAGCAGAAGGATAATGCAGCCTGAGTCTCTTACAGCATCTGCAACTGTCCAAGGCATGAAATGATAACAGCTGTGAAAAGACCCGGGTTGTCTAGTTCTTCCAGCAGTTGTTTATGTACGTTCTTGTAATTCATCACCCCAGGGTAAAGGAGATTATAAAATGAGATATTAAAGAAAGAAGAGGTGGCTGATCTTCTTGTGTAAAGGATTTTATCACCCAGCCAATTAGCTTAATGGAGGATGATAATTGCCCAAATTTAGCTAAGGAAAAAGTGGGAATTGTCAAAATATTTTTTAAAGCAAGGTTTTTAACTTTTAGATAGAAACTGGTCCTCAGAGGAAATCTCAGTAGCTATTGCTCGGTAGAGGCACTGCTGGGCCACCTTTAACGTAATAGATAGGACTTTATAAATATTGGCATCCATTTTCACCAAACAAGTATTTCTTTGGGAACTTCTTTTAAGACATGTGACAAATACTTGTCATTTTTACAAGATGGCCTTTTAAAGAGATATAACTCTTCCTACCCCCTGTTCCCAAATGTGTGTACGCGCTGATGACCACAGGGCCTAGCAGAGCTGAAACAACTCGACTCTGGCAGGGAGAGAAAAATCCATGAAGCCTCCTACCATGTCTTTAGCAGTGATTCCTTAGAATTGTGGGTTGCAGCTCTCCATACCACCTGCCCGGGAGTGAAGACCACTGTACAGTTAGATGGTGGCTTCTCCACTCTGGAATCCTGGACACGGGAGTCTTTTAGAAATGCCAGAGTTTTCACATTGCTGGAGGAAAAGCCTCAAGTGCTGGAGCTTCCATTTGAAAGTCTTTGCTGTCATGTATTTCTGGAATACCCATGTATTTGACAGGCTTGTTAAATTCTGAAAAAAATTTACCCCTTTTTTGACGGCTTGCCGGCATCATTCGGACTATCATTAGACTGTTGTGTCATAAAGGTGAGCATCACTGGGCACTGGTCTCACTAGCAGTTCAGAAACTTAGGTGAAGGGGTTACTCATATCACTTGACAGCTTGGTCAGAGGCCTCAATCTCTCAAAAATGGAATTAGCCATATGGTCTATGAGAAAGTGCCTTTCAGGTAAATTTGTTTGCACGTAGCTCATGGAAATAGTCTTTTCCTAAAGAGTTTTATTTGCTCTTCAGAAAACCATTTCTGCTTTTCATTCCTGCTGTAGTTTCTCTCCGTTCATCAGCTTCATTCAACATATTAGGAAATTGTTGGTCCCTCACTTCACGTACATAAAACTACAGACATTGACTTTCATATAGTCTCTATTTTGCTTTCTTTTTTTAAAAATATATTTTATTGAAATACAGTTGTCTTACAGTGCTGTGTTAATTTCTGCTATACAGTGATTCAGTTACACATACATGCATTCTTTTCCATTATGGTTTATCACAGAATATTGAATATAGTTCCCTGTACTGTAAAGTAAGGCCTTGTTTATCCATTCTGTATCCCAAGCTCCACATCAGCCCCTCTGCCTCCTGTCCACCCTCTTCTGCAGCCACAAGTCTCTTCCTATGTCTGTGAGTCTCTCTCTGTTTCACAGATTAGTACATCTGTGTCATTTTAGATTGCACATGTAAGTGATATCCGGATATTTGTCTTTCTCTTAGTTCCCTCACTTAGTGCGATAATGTCTAGGTCCATCCGTGTTGCTGCAGATGGCATTCTTTTCTTTCCTTTTCATGGCTGACTGATATTTCTCTGTGTCTGTGTCTGGACGCAGACCACATCCTCTCTATCCATTCATCTGTTGGTGGGCATTTAGGGTGCGTTCCATGTCTTGGCTGTTGTGAGTGGTGCTTTATGGCCATAGCGGTGCCTGCATCTTTCTGAAGTCTCGTTTTGCTGGGTTTATGGCCGAGGCTAGGGTTACTGGGCCTCATGGCAAGTCTGCTTTTAGTTCTTTGAGGGACCATCATGCTGTTTTCCACAGTGGCTGCACCGAACTGTGCTTCACTAGCAGTGCGGAAGGAAGGTTCCCTTTGCTCTGCACCCTCTCCAGCATTTGTTATTTGTAGATTTTTTAATGACGGCCATGCTGACCAGTGTAAGGTGTGGTACCTCACTGTAGTTTTGAGTTTCTCTAGTAATTGGCCACGCCAAGCATTTTTTCATGTGCCTTTGGCCATCTGTGTGTCTTCTTGGAGAAATGTCTGTTTAGATCGTTTTTTGATTGGTTTATTTTCTGTTGTTGTTGAGTTGTATGAGCTGTTTGCCTATTTTGGAAACTAAGCCTTAGTCCCATTCCACAAACTGTCTTTTTGTTTATGGTTTCCTTTACTGTTCAAAAGCTTATAAGTTTGATTAGGGCCCATAAGAGTCATATCTTTAAGTCTTCAAGTCTTTAAGCCATTTTGAGTTTATTTTTGTGTTTGGTGTGAGGGTGTGTTTTAACTTTATTGATTTACATGTGACTGTCTAACTTACCCAGCACCACTGAAGAGACTGCAAGCTAGAAAGCTTTCATCCCAGATTCCTTCTTCTTAGCCCAAACTAAAAATTTTGGTCAGATTTACTTTGTCCCTTCAAGCCTCTGGTTTACATAATTGTGCCCTCATCTTCTCTCACCTGGGCTCTTTGGTTTCCTTAGCACTCATCTCTTCCTGCCTTACAACTCAGCTGTTCTTGAACTTTTTGGTCTCAGGATTCGTTAATAGTTCAAGAAATTATTGAAGACTCCAAAGAAATTTTGTTTATGAGTTATATCTATAAATATCTACTATGTTAGAAATTAAAACTGATAACAATAACATATTCATTCACGGTAACATTGGAGCTTCCCTGGTGGCTCAGATGGTAGAGAACATGCCTGCAAAGTAGGAGACCCAGGCTTGATCAAGTGTCAGGAAGATCCCCTGGAGAAGGGCATGGGAACCCACTCCAGTATTCTTGCCTGGAAAATCCCATGAACAGAGGAGCCTGGCTGCAGTCCATTAGGTAGCAAAGAGCTGGACATGACTGAGCGAGTCACACTTCCACTACTTCACTTTTCAACAGTAGTAAACTTACTACTTGTTAACATAAAGAGTATATTTTCATGAAAAAGCAACTTTTCCAAAACAAAATTAGAAGAGGTGACATTGTTTTACTCAGACTTCTGGCTCAGTAGAAAACAGATTGTCACATCTCTTACACATTCAAGCCATTGCAATAGGGAAAAATCCAGCCTTTCACAAATATAGTGCATGAAAAGGAAGGGAAATTTTAATAGTTTCTCACAACTTAAAAAATTGCACAAGTGATTTTCCTTAGGACAGCAATCATACCTCCATAACAGAAGTATTTTATGTCAACTTCCTGTTTGTCACATAGTATTAGCAAGATGTGTACCTAAAGCTTGAATTGAGTGATGTTTACAGCTTCCTCAAGGGTGTTCTGTGTGAAAATGTTGTTTCTTTTTGCTTCTGTCCCGTGAAGAAGTGCAAAGTGCTGACTCACTGTGGTGCCTCTGCCATCATTTGTGCTGAGGCCTGTCAGTGTAAAAGCCAATATAGCAAAAGGGCAAATGGCATCGTAGCATGACTATGAAGATAGTTTTGACCCCATGGATGCCCTAAAGAGGTCTCCAGGCCCTTGAAGGTTTTTCAGACCACACACTGAGACCCACTGCTCTGCGTCATGTTAGAGATGCTTGCTGAACTTAGTGGTGTGACAGGGGCTTCACAGTGTGGCTCCTCAGATTACTTGGACAGTCCTGTCAGCTCTACTGTTCCACAGGCCAGCTGCCAGCCATGCCAGACTGCTCTCTATCTACTGGGTATTTTGAGTGAAATGCATCCTGGGACCCTCCCTGGGTACTTAGTCTTTGATTCTTTGAGACCCTTCTTGGAAGGGCTGTGTCATCGTGTACCACAGACCTCCTGTGTAGCCTCCTCTTTGCTCTTGGTGGAGCTGCTAGGAGCCAAGAAGCCTGGCAGTACCGCCCCTCCTGCCAAGGATGCTCCCTTAGCCATGTTAGGGACCTGCCACAGCGTCCCGCACACGATGGGCGTTTATCATGTACGATGCCCGGTGGGTGTCTTGAAAGAAGGAACACAGGAAGCAGTTTGACAAGGCATATTTTCTAGTTAATTGATAGTTTTTTTGTAAGTATGACTTCACTGAACTGAAGATTATACTTCACTTATCACCATCTCTCCATAGGGCACTGTTAAACCTTAAGTAATTCCCTTTCTTTTGAAATTTGATTTCCTGTTTCTTTCTTTCTCCTTAATTTTTTCTTGATTTCCTATTTCTATAGCAAATATATTTGAGGCTTTTACATTTTGTTAGTACAGCTTGAAAAGGCTGATTTAATCGGGATGCCAGGAGTTGCAGCTAAAAATTATGTGGAGAATAGGAAGTTTCACATTGATAACCCATTAACACAAGTATTTGGGATTGAACCTCTTCGTAGAATTGAGAGTGACCTTTGTAGTAACACAGAACAGATCAAGGGTTTTCTTAGGGTTTATCAGTGTAAGAATGGCATAGAGCCATTAGAATTCAGACCCAGGGAAAGTCTACTTGTATGAAAGAAAAATAGTAACAGCAAGCCACATTAAACAAATTGTGCTCTTCAGAATACTAATGCTTACTGTTGCTTCCCAGATGGCTCAATGGCACAAGAATCCACCTGCCAATGCAGGAGACAGGAGACACAGATTCAGTCCCTGTATAGGGAAGATTCCCTGGAGAAGAAAATGGCAACCCACTCCAGTATTCCTGCCTGGAAAATCCCATGGACAGAGGAGTCTGCAGGGCTACAGTCCATGGGGTCACAAAAGAGTTGGACAGGACTGAACAAGTGAGCATGGACACAATGCTTATTGGTATAACATCCTCACAGGGGAGGCAAAAGAGAAGGGTTAATAATACTCTTACGTGTACAGACTGCAGGGACAGACTGAGCCAGGCCTTCTGTGTCCTTCCTGCTGAGTGCTGGGAGCTCACGAGGTTGCCCTAATAGTACTTCATGTTCTTACCTGTTACTTACACTGTCTCCATGGGCTCCCTGGTTGGTTAGATGTGCTACTCTTGACACAGTGCACGGCCAGTCAGTGATGTGCAGTATTCTGAGGCGTAAAATTTACATGCACAAACACTTGTACACACACACATACATGTGTGCACGCCTGCACACACACATGCATATCTTTGGAGAAAGTATCAAAATGCTTCCATGAAGCTGAGTCCTAAATTGAGTATTATGTACATATATTATGTTTCTATAAGTATGTATAAAATACATAGTGGGGTATCAGGTGAAAATTATGAACAAATGAAATAATAACCCCGAATTAATATGTATTTAGTTAGATAAATCTCAAGCAGGGATGATCTTACAGAAGCCACCCAAACTGCAATTGTTTTTAAAAAAAAATTCAGGGTAGGCAGAGGATTCTATTCTTTTACTTACTGATCAATTTCTGACGTGTCCCATTTATTGATGAGGTTTCACTAACAACATCTGTGTTGAGCAGAGCAGACATCCCTTTGATACAAAAGTGCATGTTTCTGTATCAGAAATCCATGAATTATGTAAATTTATGAATAAAGGAGCTTCTGAATCTAGATTGCCTGCCCCAGTTTGATTGACTCCTGAGAATACATGACATTCCCTGGAAGTTCCTCTTTAGACAGGTAGATACTGTTTCATTCACATAGGAACTGTTGGATGCGCAGTAAGCCCAAGAACCTACAGGAAAGCCTAGGTAAACAGATCTGGTCCAAGAAACTTGTACCGCAGATTCTCAGAAAGCAGTGATAATCAGTGTGTGGTTGACTTAAGCCCTCCTACCACAGTTCTGATAGGGTCAGAGGAAGGACGGGCCAGTTTTTTGACTGAGGGGTTCAGTGGAGGCATTGGGCTGTGATAGCACTGGAAGGCGTCTTCTGACCGGTGTTGCTTCCGTGGGGAGGAGCGCGAGGGAAGGAGCATGGACTCGCAGGCAGGCAGGCGTTGCATCTCACCTGAGCACAGGGGGCAAGTCTTCCGGGGGCAGGTGAGGGCAGAGGTCCTCGAGGCTGGCGTGGTCCTCAGCTTTCCTCCCAGTCTCCTCTGAGAGCCACATGCTCTCTGTCCCAGCGGTCGCTGGTATTTTGGCTGTCTGGACGGGGACTGTTCAGGGACATTTTCAGTTCAGTCCAAATTGGGCACTTGGGGATTGGCCAGGAAAAAACATCTATAAATATCTGTCTTTTTCTTCTTTCCTTTACCCTCATGTGAAGAGGCTTTTTTCTTTTTTTTCCCCAAGGCTAACTCTTAAATCTGGGTTCCTAGTCCTGTCTTGACCTTAAAGTTTATAGAACCGCTTCTCCCTAAAACCGCTTGGCTGTCAGGTTCAGATACTGAGACGTTCCTTTAGTCTTAGCTTCTGGGGCAGCTCCCCACCTTCTCCACTTAGCAGAGGAATGAAAGCCTGACTTTTCCCTCTGGTTTACTGTCTCGTGATACACAATATTTTCAGAGGGAACATAGTGATCTGAATCAAAGCAGAAGCGTTGTGTTCTTTCAGCTCTAACTTGAGTGGGATGTTCAGTTACATGCTTTTTTCCTATATGCACCCTCTGTTGTTATAGTTGTTCACTTGCTAAGTCGTGTCTGACCCTTTGTGATCCCCTGAACTGTAGCACATCAGACTCCGCTCTCCTTCACTGTCTTCTGCAGTTCATTCAAACTCAAGGCCATTGAGTTGGTGATGCCATCCAGCCATCTTGTCCTCTGTCTCTGCCTTCTCCTCCTGCCCTCAATCTTGCCCAGCATCAGGGTCTTTTCCAGTGAGTTGACTCTTCTTTGCATCAGGTGGCCAAAGTATTGGAGCTTCAGCTTCAGCATCAGTCCTTCCAGTGAATATTCAGGGTTGACTTCCCTTAGAATTGACTGATTTGATCTTCTTGCCCAGGGGTCTTTCCAGAGTCTTCTCCAGCACCACCATTTGAAGGCATCAGTTGTAAGCTGACTTAGACACCTCCTTAAAAAAATAAGGCAAAGATGCAATGATAATAAAAATAAAACTATCATAGCAACTAATATTTACATAGTATTCATGCCACAGGCATGAATATACAAAATGCTTATGTGTATTCTTTTTTTACTGTATGTCTTTTTATTATTTTTATCTCCCATCAGTAGTGTTAAAAAGTAGGTTTTCTTCTTAGAGGGTTTTTCTCTTTTCCCTTTGTTTTGTCTTTAAGACAGTTGATATAAAAAGCAAGGCAGTTGATATAAAAAGCAAGTTACACTTCTTCATTATTTGGAAGGCATGACTGTACTGTGGGTTTGCCTGGGAGGGCCAAGGGACATTGTCCATGGGAAGCTGAGTCACTTTTTGGCTCGTCTGACTGACTCTGCTGGAGCTGTTCTTCATTCTGTGAAGTGAAAAATAAGAACAAGTCAAGTGATTTCCTAAAGTGACACATTTTCATTTTATGTGGGATTCAAATTTTTCCTAAAGGTATGATTATTTTGAGCACCAGTTTTCATGTCTGGCCAGGACTTCTATCCTTTAAGTGTAAAAACTCTTCCAGATGGCTCACCTTTTGTGTAAAACACTGACCAAGACTACTCTCGTTTACTAACTAAATCTGGTCAGCCTTTTGAAAAGTCCTAGGTTTTATGATCGTGGCAGGAAACGGATATATGTCGGTTTCTCCTCTAGCTCTCGGATGTCTAGGACCAGTTTTGGAGAGACTGGGAGAGATTTAAGCAGTACTCAGTTGCCCCCAGCATTCTACTTAGCAGCGTGCAGCCACAAGGAAGAACGCAGGATAGAACTCGTAGCGGCAGTGCAGTGGTCTCAGGACACCGTGGTTCACAGCACAGTTACAAGGAGAGTCAGAGTTGGCAGAGAGCGTGACTCTTAATAGAAGCGTGGGAAGGTGGAGAGACCAGGTGGGCAATTGCAGAAACCACAGTTGCCCTGAGAACCAGGGCCACTGAAGTAGGAAGAACCCTCACATCCCAGTTGTGGAACCTCGAGAGACCAACCGTTCACTCATCTTGAGGACTGACAGCAAACAAGGTTGGATAAGGCTCACGGCATGGTATTCCCTCGAGCTGGAGGCTTGATGAGGCTAGAGACTCGCACAGAGTTTCTGAGTCACAGTGCAGACGTGCCGCCTCCGTGCCTCCTCTGTTGCCTCTGAGTAGCATCTCGACTCTGTAGCCGAGCATTGCCTGCTTCTGGAATCTAGGCTGTGGACGCTTGTCCAGACCAGTGTCACAGCACTGTCTTGAGTCGATGCAGGTAACAGACGGCTTCCCAGGCCTCGGCCATACCTGCCGCACGTCAGCACTTGGGCCTTCAGTCTCTGTCTGCATGGGGCTGCCTGCCTTCTCCCTCCCCTTTTCTGTCTTTCTGTCCCTTCGTGCTAAACCACCACCTTCATGGAACTTTTCTGCCTGGGCAGCTCAGGCAGAGCCCCGTACTCCTTGCTGAGATCTGCGTTTCATTTGTCCCACCCAAGTTTTCTCGTGTACATTTCATGCCATGGTCCCTGGTTTGTTTCCTTAAGGTCCTGAAAGTGTCTCATCCATTTAGACATCTCTGTGACACCTCACAGAGCCCTACAACTTCAGCCGATACTTAAGTATTGTCGAACAGATAAATAATCTTGGCTGACGTCAGCTAGTCGGCTGCTAGCTGGCCGTGACGCGCTGGTGATGACATGGTCCCCTGGGAAACTGTGGTCTGCACTTGTCAGTGCTGTTTCCCTGACCTCATTGCCTTTGTTTTATGAAATGAGGTCGTTCTTATTTTCATAGATGATCATATGGAAAGCGAGTTTCTCAGCTGTTGGCCATTCCCTTCTGTTTCCTTTTCCTTGCCAAACACTGTCCGCCCTGCTCTCTCCTCAAGCAGCAGCTTTTGTTCATGTTCCTGACCAAGACGCAGTGCGTGCACTCAAGGGTTCTCCTCCCGTCTCTGACACAATCTCTCGGACAGATCCGACATAACGGGCGTAGAACTCACCTCGTGTCAGCGGTCTTTTTCCTCTGCTGATGCTTCGTTTCCTTCTCAGAAAGGTTTTTACACACTAAAGTGTTCATTCCCAGGTTAGCCATCCTGTAGCAGCCATTCTTTAAGGATTCACTAAGGCACTTTGTCTGAAGAGTCTTACATCTTTGTCTTCATAACCAGAGATAACCAGAGGAAGTGGAGTATATGACAGAACTTAAAATTTCCCCTGTGAAATGGTAGAAATTCAAAAGAAATTGCAGTTCAGCCTTCCTCACTCCACTACAGCCCTAGAACTTGCTCTCCCCAACCAGGGTCCACGGAGCATTCACAGAGCAAAACCCAGCTCTCTTATGACCTGACTTCTTCACAGCATCGGGCTCTGTTTGCCACTCTTGCTCTCTGGCTCCTCAATGTCACATCTCTTTGTTGATTTCCATCATCAGTGTGCCCATCCCAGCCATTCTCCTGTGCTCCAGACGCTGATGTTCCATCTGAAGGCAGATGAGCTTGTGGTAGCCCGGGAGTCCTCTATTCGGGCGTTTCTCACACACATTGTTTTTACTATTTAATGTCTGTCTGGTTCTGTTATATTCTCAGTGCCAAACATAGGTGTTCAGTGAATACTTGTCTCATGATTGAACTAATTTCAAAAATCTTGTGAAGATTTAGGACAGTGACTTGTGAGATGTTGTAGCAATCACAACAGTATTCTTCCATGTAAAATTTGTTGCTTGTTTAAATGGTTATTGATACTAAACTTGCCATTTTTGGCATCCGTAGCAGTCTAGGTTTTTAAAATACTAATATATTTTAAAGCTGCATTCTTTGGGACACTTGGAAAATTCTAAAAAAATTAAATGTTTACAAAATACCTAGTACACTTTTAAGAGGAAAATGTATAAACTGGGGTTTACGGCAAAATCATGGGATTATAGTATGAAAAAGCCCTGTTTTGATGTGTCCAATGAAAAGGTATGGGAAGTGACTGACTTCACCACAAGCTTATGTTCGTCTAGCAGTGTGGTATGTCTGTTGAAAGGATAGACAGTTTGATCTTAGTCGTCCCAGTGTACTCAGCACCAGAGGGTTTTTGTCTTGGTGTTCGCATCACACAAAGGACACCCACTAACTAAAGGGCCCTCAGTTGGGTACCCTGTGGCATGGGGAACAGTTGTGGGAACCACGAGCCAGAGGAGAAGCTTTGAGGAGGGTGGTGAGTCATGATGAGTATCTTCAGATACTCATTTAAAAGCTGCCATAAGAAGTAACTTACGTTTGTTCCCTGGTGGCTCAGAGGTTAAAGCGTCTGCCTCCAGTGCGGGAGACCTGGGTTCGATCCCTGGGTCGGGAAGATCCCCTGGAGAAGGCAATGGCACCCCACTCCAGTATTCTTGCCTGGAGAATCCCATGGACGGAGGAGCCTGGTGGGCTACAGTCCATTGGGTCGCAAAGAGTCGGACATGACTGAGCAACTTCACTTCATATTTGTTCCTGAGAGGAAAACTGAGAGCAGTACAGCCGGTCATTCTGAAGGAGACCTGGAGACTAGTTGTCAGTAAAACTCTTCATCTCTTTGTTGGATGTGTGTTCTGATTTTTGTAACATTAGCATAGTGAGAAGCTATTTTTAAAAATTAAACGTCAAGTATTAAAATGATGGCAAAGAAGTTGAGTCCATTTAGTGTAATAACACTTTTTCTACTGGTACTTTGTAAAACTAGGAACCATTTGTCATTTTTATTGAAAAAATAGTCTTTTTCTGTCCTTTTTTGTTTCTGTAAAATTGGATGTGAGAATGCCAGTGATACGAGAAGTAAGTTCTAGTTTTATTTCCTGAGACTTTGACTTAACGTTTTCTCCCTGAGAGTTCTTTCTTTCAGTTTAGGGGATTACTCAAGACAAAATAAGATGCATGTGGAAAGAAAGATTTCTCGAACTGAATTTAATGCAGACTCACTAGTTGTGTGACCTCGTTATTGTTTAGTTGCTAAGTTGTGTCCAACTCTTTGCAACCCTGTGAACTTTAGTTTACCAGGCTCCTCTGTCCGTGAGGTTGATGCTCCAGGCAAGAATACTAGAGTGGGTTGCCATTTCTTTCTGCAGAGGATCTTCCTGACTCAGGGATCAAGCCTGTGTCTCCTGCTTTGGCAGATGGAGTCTTCACTGCTGAGGCACCAAGGGAGCCCACACGGCCTGATGTGCCCGGCTTAAACTCGGTGGTGCTTTTTTGCATCTGTGGAGTGGACACTGATGTTCCACCCTCTAGCTTTTTATGGAGAGTGAATGAAATGGTGCGTGTGGGCTCACGTGGCGTGCAGGGAGCACTCAGTGAATGGCATTAGTAAGTCTTGCCTCCACAAGACCTGTCCTGGAGGTTAAATTGCCCTGTCACCACTGTTGCAGACGAAATCTGGTCTGGCTGTCTGCCTTTCTCCCTCCTCTTTCCTTTTGTATCATCAGGCTGCTGGTAGTTTTAGTAAAATTTAACATTCGTGTGCTTGTTCCATGAGCCCTGTTTTCCTGTGAGGCTCACAGGTTGGTGAAGGGACGTTTTTAAAACTCTTGTCTTGCTCTCTTCCACCTTAATTGCTTCTTGCTGCTGCCATCGGCTAACTTGTGTTCAGGTTTCTTCTTGGAAAAGATGAGAAAGGATTAAAGCAGAGGGACTGCCAGGTAGAATTGCTGGTTGGCTGGTCGCCACCCTACAGATCTTCCTAGTCCCCCTTTCTTCTTTTAACCTTCCTGCAACCTCCAGAGCTGGGCGCGTGGCAGAGATGCAGGGGAGGGGGCCTCTGCCTCGCTCTCCTGGGTCAGCAGCGCCTGATCAAACACCTAAGCTGAAACGGAAAAGGAATCCTCTGTGGGTGCAGTGCAGGTGCTGTAAATCCCTCTCATCTTCTCTCAAATACTCAGGTATCTTATATGAAGCAGACTTAGTGTAAGCAGACTGGAGTTGCTCAAGTGGAGGCTGTTAATAAGAAAAAAACAGTATAAATGTTTTATCTGTATTTTAGTAAATTTTGCTACCAACAAGTTTGTAGCTCTTGATGACTGTTTTTAAGTTAATGAAATCATAGATTCGTGAAAATTGGTGACTCTGCTAGTCATTTCCTTCCTTTTCTTTTCATGTGAAAAGTGGAGGTGGGAAATATAATTATGTGAGAATACACTGTTTTCTACAACAGGTTTTGCGAGAACTTCTCAATTCCTTTTTCTTTCTCCGCTGCACCCACATCCTATGAGTTATATGGCAAGTGATAAAGATTTGTTAGTCTCGAGCTGAGAAGGCAATGGCACCCCACTCCAGTACTCTTGCCTGGAAAATCCCATGAATTGGAGGGGCCTGGTAGGCTGCAGTCCATGGGGTCGCTAAGAGTCAGACACGACTGAGCGACTTCTCTTTCACTTCCATGCGTTGGAGAAGCAAACGGCAACCCACTCCAGTGTTCTTGCCTGGAGAATCCCAGGGACGGGGGAGTCTGGTGGGCTGCCGTCTATGGGGTCGCACAGAGTTGGACACGACTGAAGCGACTTAGCAGCAGCAGCAGCAGTCTTGGGCTGACCATAGCAGATCAAGAAGACCTAGCAGATCCGATATGACCTAGTGTCCAGTCCTTCTCACTCCCCAGTTCTAGAAACCTAGGTCCAAGAGTCAATCTAATTATCTCAGGGTGCGCAGTGAGATGTGGCAGACCTATGGATGGAAAGAACCTTTGATTCTCACCTTTTGCTCCTTGCAGACACGAAATTGATCATTGGTGTGTCTTCGAGCCAGTGACAGGCTACTGCTGTATGTTCGAAGTTGGAGGTTATAGAACAAATGTTTCAGCAGCAGCAGACACCCCACCCACCAATCACAATGCTTACTGGCCTTTGTGTTCTGTTTGGGTCTCCAGTACACCCACTAGATGGTATCCTATTTCAGAAACTTTGCTATGGGGCTTCAGGTAGGGTTCTGCCCTCACTAAAAAGCAGCCAAATAGCACTGACCCATAAGAACGCCTAAATAATTTGGATAAGGTGTTAGATCTTGAAATTAAATATCGAGGGAAAATTTAACTCATGAACAGAAACGCTTTAGTTAAAGTAAATTTCATAAAAATATTTTCATACTTTGTTTTCTGGAATCTTTAATAAGATACATCAAGCCTGTGGTATGAACAGGCTTTTAGCACTGGTTGCTCCTATTGAAGAATGTAGGCCTCCTTATTTGAGTTTGAGTAAGCTCTGGAAGTTGGTGGTGGACAGGGAAGCCTGGCCTGCTGCAGTCCATGGGGTCACACAGAGTCCCCACGACTGAGCAACTGAACTGAGGCCTCCTTGTTGTGGTTGGAGTGTGGAATGGAGGGAGACATAAGTAATCTTGTGAATAATTGCTATTGTGAAAAGAAGTTGTAAATAACATATTTTACTCTCTAAGTTCCCAAAATTAAAGGAAAAAAGACATATCCTCAAAACGAAGCTTCATAGGTCTCAGCTTTGGTTTGGAAATAAAATGATTGGTTTCTGAGTTTCAAAATCCTAACAGAATAACTGCTCGGCAGTTCCAGATGTTTTTGATAAAAACTTGGAATTGTCAGATGAACAGCGAAAGCGCAGCACCGCAGACTCTGTCTTCTGTGGCGAGTATCGAACAGATCCAGAGGGACAGCAAAGCAGATTCGTGTTCCCCACCCAGGGCATGTGTTCCCTACCCAGAGGCTTTGTTCTCCAAGAAGGAACAGAACACGCAATCACAGTTCCAAGTCCTCTTAACATGTTTATGTGTACCGAACAGCTAGGAAGTCTCAATTTCCAGCCTGCAGCGCAAAGCCAGCATCTCAGCAGAAATTAAAAAAAAAAAACAAGCTGTCTCAAAACCGTAACCTGGGCCATTTCAGACAGTTGTATTACTGTGAAACAGATTTCTTTTAAATTTTTTGAGGGCAGAGATTTTGTTGTTTGTTTCTTTTGTTTGCCTTTGTGGCAAGGCAGTGTACATGCAGATAACACAAAATGAAGAGTGTCTGTTCAATCAGGGTAGATTATCTGCATTGAAGTCAGTAGTTAGACAAGACTGGGAATAGAAAGGCTGTATGGTGATTAAAGCATCTATGATCCCTAGGGAGAAGCCTGGGAACCTTGGAAGCAGGAAACATTTGATTCTAATTAAAACAGAAGGGAGCGGCAGTGGGGGGATAAACCATGTTGAGGACAGAGGGGAGGTGGCTCTGTCTTTCTGTGGGGAGGAGGGAGAGTTCTGAGTGACAGCTTGGTGAAAGTTTGTACGGAAAAGATAATAAACCATCCACTTTTTCCTGCACCAAAACCTGAAGGATCTTTCCATTCGTATCCTAGACCACATAGTTTTCAAAGTCATTGTAAGCCGCCGGCCAGGTTCCCACCCTTTGGGTGAGCCTTGAGTTAGAATTATTTACAGCTCTCTACTCTGTCCAGTCGTCTGTTTTCCATTGTCACTCTCATGAAAAGCAACATCTGGTTCACTGTCCAGGCTGGTAGCGTCATAGCGCGATGCTCCCTGTGGGCGTATGGGGAAGGGGAGGGCCCGTCCGCCCCACCCCGTGGACGGGCTGCAGGCTTTGAGCTGGTTGAGCCACAGCTGCCGCGTGTCTCAGGGAGCAGGGAAGTGCGTCCTCGTGGGGTTCACTGCCTTGCTCCCCTTTGAGCTGGTCAGCCACTTGATGGCCTGGCTAGAGGACATGGTGACTCACCAGCCCATCTCTGCCTCTTTTAGTGCTCCTGGAAAGCCTCCCCATCAGCTCTGTTGGTAATACTGATGGAAATTTCGGTATTAAATCTCTTCTCCTTTCGCTGTGGCGTTGGAGCCCCCTCACCCTCACTGGCAGGGCCAAGCCAAGGACTCTGCCTGTGGCCCCTAGAGGGAAGCGTCAGCAGCCTGACTCTCCTAGAAGGAGAATATCCTTTCAGTTTTTCCGTCTCCACTTCCCCCGCCCCCGCCCGTGTCCTCCCCAGTTCTTTCTCCTCCTTTCCCTCCCAGAGTTCTGGAGCAGGTCCACCTCTGATGATCGTGGCTAGGGTGGGGCCGGAGGGCAGGCGTGTGGAGTGATGGGGCCTCCTCAGGCCGGTCGCGAGAAGGGGAGAAGGCCCTCAAGGGGCTCCCCTTGGCCCCGCCTGTGCGGCTGACACCCGTGCACAGGTCCCTTATCCTCCTCTCCTCTCCACTGGACTTCAAGCACCCTTCCTATCCACCCACCCCATCACTCCCTTCCTCTCTGCAAAAAAAAAGAAAAACCTAACTGACCTCTTGATCTCTAAGCCTTGCCGGCCACTTCCGTAAGCCCTTGTGGATCCTGGAGACATGTCCCTGAAGTCTTGGGCTAGCATTTTTCTCACGTTAAATCACTGGTTTGTGCCTGGCAGGGCACTGCAGTGTGCACCCGGGGTCGTGGCCGCTTCCCTGACTTCATGGGACAGAGAAGCGTATCATGCTCGCCTGCGGTGCACAGGATGCCACCCCGACCTCAGCGCGGGGCACGTCTGGGGGTGCCCTTCAGAGCCTGTTTCATAGGAAGCAGCATGAGAGGAGGAGGAGGAGGAGGAAGCCGGCTGGAAAAGGAAGCCTTGTTTTTCTCCTCTTCGTCTGAGGATGAATCATGTTCCCAGCACTGACTTTAGGTTTTCAAGCCTCGGAGGCTGCTGGTGCTGAGCCGAAAGGGCCAGTCGTGACGTTCCTGAGGGAGGGAGGGAAGAGGGGCCCGCGCCCCAGAAGGGAGGGAGCACGG
>SJYW01049898.1:533597-593685 GCA_006410735.1 Raphicerus campestris
GCCCCAGAAGGGAGGGAGCACGGGGAGGGGGGGGGGAGGAGTGGGCTTTTTTTTTTTTCCTGCCTGCTTTCACTCCGCTGTCATTTAGACTTTTCAGCTGAAATCAGAACCAAGCCCTACTGCCTGGCGATCAAGAGGCTGACTAGAGAGAGACTCTTTCTCTGAACAGAATCTCAGAATTTCAGTTCGCTTGCTTTTTTTTTTTTTCTTGTGAAGGAAATACTGCTTTTCCTTGCTTTTATTTTTTTAAGCAAGAAGAGGTTTTCATGAGAAAATTTTGTCCTGCCGTCCCTGCAAAATAGAGCTGTCTTCCCTTCTTCTCTGCTTGTCTTTTCCCAACAAGGTACATACTGGATTTTTTCTTGCCTGCTCTGGGCTCTTCCCCGCCACGTGCGTCGGCCGGCATGTGTAGCCCGTTAAGCCTTCATTTTTTTCCTGGAGTTATCACCCGTGATGGAAACGGTCTGTGCTTCTCTCTCCATCAAGATCTGACTAAAGTATAGCATTCAGGGGCGATTGCTGTGGACACTGAGTTGTGCGTGCCTCACCCCGGGGCTCAGGCACTGCCAGGAAGTTCTCCGGCCGGTGAGGGACTTGGGGTCCTGCGTGGTTTGACCCCCTCGAGGTTTTCTTCATAGAGGAGTCCAGACGGCAGAAACCCCTCCAGCTCTGCGCAAGAGGTTCAGACCTGGGGGCTTGCGGGAGCACCCTGACCCCCCAGGTTACAGTGGGTCCCGCCCCTGCGTCTTGTGTCCTCTCTTCTGCCTTTGGACAAAATGTATGAGCGGCACAAGAGGCGCTACAGCCTGTGTGACATCTCCAAGGTGGACAGGACCGTGGACGTGGTGCTGCTGAAGGTAAGGGCCTTGCCGCAGCCGCCTCCTGCCTCTGAATCCAGGCGCTGGGGCCCTGGCCAGCCTGTACTGGGAGAAGAGCTGAGAGGTGTGTGTGTGTGTGTGTGTGCGTGCGTGCACAGTGGGGACTGTGGACTTGGGCTGGGGGTTGTAAGGTTCCTAGCAGAATATCTGACCAGAAACAGTGGGGGCTTCAGAATCATCGAGTCACTTAGGTTTCAGCATCATTTTACTTGCTTTAAAGTGGATTCTTCTGCTCAAGAGAACATCCTGCTCTTGTAAATCTCAGGTGGAGAACTTCACCGTCAATTGCTCTTTTCCAGAGAGGTCTGTGTCCCTCTGCCCCCATCGTCCCCACCCCAGGGCCCCGTCTATAGAGGCATCACGGTCGGTCTCTCCCCTTCTGCCTGTCTCTCTAGTCTGTCTTTTGCCTCTTTTTCCCTCTGCTCTTTTCTCTCACAACTCTTGGGGGGAGATAGTATTTATTTCCTTTAGAAAGATCTCTGCTCAGTCTGTTTACCGAAGTGGCACAGTGGCCGTTCTGGCTTGGTTTGACTGCTTTACAGGTCTCGCCTCTGACTGTTAATTGCTGTGTTTGTTTTCTCCTGTTAGTGATGCTGACTGTCTCGGCAGGATGGGGGTGGAGCCTCTGGGCGGCTAATTGCTCACAGAAGGCATCCTTGAGTCTAAAATTAGTAAGAACTCCTCCAGCCATAAGGTGGGAGTCTGGGAATGTTGGACGACTCAGGGAGCACTTTTTGGAAGTTTAGCCATTTTCTGGCAAAGACGGGAAACTGGAAGCCAACCAAGTGCTTCGGAGTTGCCAGAGAACCCCAGTACCTGAGCTGATGAGGGTGTGGAGGCAGGGGAGCGCAGGCACAGGAGGAACGTGTGTATTGCCCCGGTCAGGGAGGTAGGGGCGCTCTTGTGTTGATTGATCAGTTCAGGTTATTACTTGAGACTCCCTCCTTTTTTCCACTGATCCATTGAGGCCAAGCATGGCTCAGAAGGCTAGACACGCATGCCAGTGAACTAAGATGAGGGGCTCGGTGGGGGGGTTGCGATCGTGGGGAACTGCCGTCTGTCCGCCATAACCTCCATCAGCTGGTGCTCTGACTTGCCAGGCCGAGGCGCAGAGCAGTGGGCAACTTGGCATTTTCAACTTGATCCAAGATCTTATGATTCATGTTAGTTTCTCTGAAATGTGAGCTCTGCTATGAAGTCACAGTGCTGTTTTCTTTTTTTCGTTTTTGTCCTCCTTTGTTTAAGAGTCTGCTTGTTAGGACTTTTATGTGCTTGACTCTTTATGATACTGGGCTTCCCAGGTGGCGCTAGTGGTAAAGAACCTGCCTGCCAGTGTAGGAGACGTAAAAGATGAGTGTTCAATCCCTGGGTGGGGAAGATCCTCTGGAGGAGGAAATGGCAACCCACTCCAGTGTTCTTGCCTGGAGAATCCCATGGACAGAGGAGCCTGGCAGGCTGCAGTCCATGGGGTCGCACAGTTGGACATGACTGAGCGCTTTGCATGCTTTATGATGTTCCCTGTCTTGGGAGAAAAGCGAAAGAGGGGAGGGAGGATAGAAAATCTCAGTATCACAGGAATGTGGTGCATTGAAATACATAATACTCTCCACTCCCCTGGGGCATGACAACCCTTAGCCGAGGAGCTCGTTCTGCAAAGGCTTACTGCCTTCACAGATACTTTTCTGCAGTTTCAGCAGAGCGCTTTCACAGACGATGCTTCCTGTGAGAGGACTGGCCCGGCAGCAGCTGTCCCTGCACGCCCGCCCCCGACTCCTTTCCTTAGGAAGAGCCTGAGGTGTCTCCTGAGCCCGGCTGAGGAACGTGTAAGACTTGAGTGATGTGGTGTTTTGTTTTGGGGACACAAGGCCACAGCTCATAGAGGACATAATTTTTTCTCTCTTGCTCTCGTTTGTTTGGATGTGCCTGTATTTGTATTTTTTTTCTTTTTTTTGCACCATACCACCTTTACATAACCAAAGAATTTCAGTAGAAGAAACTTCACTTCTCAGAAAACAGGCATTTATTACAAATAAGGAAGCACAAAAAGTCCTGAAAGTATGCTATTCCCAGTTTGAGATGAGATGGGCAGCTTTGGTGCTGATTCTTTGCTTTGAAGACAGAAAAGGTCACGCCACTGAGAGACCTACGTGAAAACATCATTAATGACTTGTTCAGTGTCAGGCATGGTGCTCAGTCCAAGGGGCACATGGGTCTTCAAAGTTTCCGTATTGCTTAAAGACAGGCAATAGAAACAAGAAGTACACGTTACTGTGAGTGACTTGACAGAAATAAACAGTGTGTACTGTAGGTGCACATGATGGGAAGACATTTCAGGTAGGAGATCATTCTGAGCTTCTGACATTTAAAAACTGGTGTCCAGAGAACTAGAAGATGCCAGCACTGTACCTAGGGAAGGCGTTCTAGAAAGGATCGGCAGAGGCCCTGGGGCAGGGAAGGATGGGGGAGGCCGAGGTGATGGGAGAAAGCTGAGCAGGCCGGGACTGAAGAGCCGGGCCTTGACCGCCATCGGGAGGGGTTTGCTTTGCTTGGGTATGTTACTTCTCAACTTATGTTGTCAAAAGCTCATTCTGGCACGCGGGCATCACTCAGGCTGCCATTACGGTAGGCCCAGCGTGATGGAATGGCTCTGTGGTCTCCAGTGGGCAGGCACTTAACGTTTACCTCCCTAGGATCCGTTTCATCTTATGGGGAGAAACATTGCCGGATAGTCAGTAATTTTCTCGCAGCTCATCCTAGGTAATAGGACACAGCCCCAGACACGACTCTTCTCAAAGCTCATGTTCTTTCTTAGTCCCCTAGGCTGCTTCTTTGACTTGGCCAACACTTTCATTTCGTGAGTGTATGTATCTGTATCTATATGTATCTTTTAAAGTTTTAACTGCTGAGACTTAAAAGTTGATCTCATTCGCTTGTTTCCCAGTGTGGGGATGCCTTCTATAGCACAGTGAATTCAGATATGAGTCCACCATTGTTAACAGCCTTTCCCCCACAACTTTTTTTTTTTTTTTTTAATTCATTTAGCAGTGGCCTCCTCACTTACCTGCCATTTTGAATTTGCTTTTTAAAATCAGTGTTTTTTAAGGTATGTTATATTGGAGGTGTGAGCTGTTTGAGTTCCCAAGTGACCGTGTGCTATGTTCTCACTCCCTTTTTGGTGGAAGATTTTTTTTTTTTAATACCGAGGAGTTTGTAATTTTTTTAATCTATTTACTATGTCTAAGCACTCAAAACAGTGTCCCTAATTCGTGTTAAATGCTCAATAAGTTTTGTTAGTTGAATGAGTTAATCTGTTAAGGTTTGTAAGTATGGGTTCATAACGCGTCATGGTATGTGAACTGTGCTTAATCGCTGGGATGGTTGGGGTAAAGAACAGAGAGACGAGTTGTGACAGTCATCACAAAATTTGGACCGTGACCCTGTCCTTCTGGTATCATAATGTTTACAGCTCCATTCCTTCCCACCGGCATCCAGATAATTCCCTGTGAATTAACTTGAAAAATCCTATCCTCTGTTATGTGCCCCTCCTTTCTGAGACTTACTCTGCATTCTGACCCGTTCCCTCTGTCAGTTCTGATCAGTGACTTGCATGGAAGCTCTTCTGCATCAAAGCCTTCCCTTGGGATTTTTCCCAAGGCTGGGTACACCGGTCTTTATCCTCACATCAGCCGTTGCTTCCCATCATCAAACCCAATAGATGCTGAAGTCTTACCTCCTTAAATTTTTTTTTTTTCTGATAATAAAGTAGGTGAATAGTGTTCTTGGCTCTGCCGTCCCAGTACATACATACATACGTGTCACTCCTCACAGTATCCCCCCGTGCCTGTGTGACTTCTGGGTTCTTATGGTAGGTAAATGGTTAGCAACTATGAATCATGTGCACAGAATGGGATAAGGAAGAATTTGAATCATTGGCAGACACCCTTTGGTATCAGCAGGCCCGTTTTCCTCAGCATCTTTCAGAAGCCTAGTTTTGTGTGTTTTTGTTTGGGGGTCACATGGGGCCTTCGTTGCAGGGAGCACGCTCTTCATCTGCTTGTGCGGGATTCTCCAGTTGTGGCGTGTGGCCTCTGCAGTTTGCAGCAGGTCAGCTCAGTAGTGTGGTGCCTTAGTTGCCCCTGGGGATGTGGGAATCTTAGTTCCCTGACAAGGGATTGAACCCGAGTCCCTTCCATTGGAAGGTGGACTCTTAACCACTGGACCACCAGGGAAGTCCCTCTAAAGCCTACACAAGTTGGTGAGAGGAGCCTTTGTCTTAACACAGTTCAGTAGCTAACTCATGATCCCATTAAGAGACTTTTCTTAACACAGGAGGACATCACACCAAGTGTCAGGAACTTGCTGCAAGACAAAGAAGCCAGAATCCAGATCAGCTGCTGACTTTAATCCAGGGACCATTTCCCTTTCACTAGTTTTACTACTTGGGGTACTTGGAAAAATATTGCCTACTAGTAACAACATGATTCTTCTTGTTACTGATGATTTACTGACCAGCATACTTTGTAACTAGTAAGTCAGAGTAGCAGATGAATGGTGAAAACATTTGCAGCCATGTTTTGTGGACACTGAGTTGACAATTTGTTGGGAGGACGACGACCCCCTCTCACCTGTGATGTTCAGGCAGGCCACCTGGCGTCATTAGCGCAGGAGTAGTTTGTCTGTAGGCCCCGTGTCATCTTCCAGGAAATACACATACCTTAACAAGTTTACTTGCTCAAAGACACTTCCATGCCTCGTGAAACAAAAGACATTAGGAGGCAAAAGACGACTGAGGGCAGCACTGCCTCTCCTCTCAGTTACAGTCTGATTCCCTGAAAAAGACTTTTGTCTCCAGTGTTGGCTCCCCTGTCCGGATGGTGGGGTTTCCTTTTGTTCAGCCTTGTAACTCTAGCTACATCTCCTGAGACATTTGCAGAGGAAGTAAATATAGGCAGTGGCTGGGAAGGCTGGGTGTAACCATGAGCTGTGTTATTAGGATGTTCAAATATAAACAGTAGCAGAAACACTGCCAAAAACAAGGCAGTTCCCTCTCCACTGGAAATATGTACACTCTCTTTTCTGACTGACGGGAACACAATTTAGGTGTGGTCTAGATCATTCTAAGGGACCCGAGGCTTCCTGATAGATGTGAAAAATTACCAGCGTGGTCAACAAATTTTTTGAATTAACTTCTCCCACCCCATGTTCCATATGCACTGTAACTCATCAGAACTTTGGATACTCAGTACTGGTAATGTCCACAGTCTGATTGTCCTAGAGATACAACATGGACAGAGGATTAAGTTTGTCTTTTAGCTAAAGAATCGCAAATGGAGTCAGAGCCAGAAAGTGGTTTTGGGTGGCTTTTTGCTCCAAAAGATGTGGACGTTTAATGGCACAGTCCCTGTTTTCCTCATTTCCAGCTGCTTGCTAAACAAAATTTCAGAGTCATTTTGAACTACTCCTCCTACCCATTTAATCAGTTGCCAGTTTTGTATTTTGCTAATAGTTCGAAGATTCCATAGAGCAAAACCTGGATGAAGGGCCTTATTATTGTTAATTATTACCTTTGTTTTCTTCTTTAGCTCAAATTATTAGCAATCTCAACACTGCTGTTTCTTTCTAGTCCATCTCCTAATTCTACTGGCAATCAGAATTTTCTGCTAAGCCTAGTCGTAAGATGGCTAAGAAGAGTGTCAGTGGTACAGAGAACAGTTCGTCATCCAGTAATGTAGAAACCTGGGTCTTAGAGGTCACCTTTTGGAAGAGACTACCGTGAGAAAAGATGTGTTGCCACAAGTATAATCAGGGCCTGGCATTTCCTCTGGTCTGTAGCAAGCACTCTGAAAACGATCCAGTGAAGCCAAATTGGGTGTGTAGCCTTTAAGTTATCTCATTGTATGAGTGAGAAACAGTGGAGTTGTTGAAAAATAGACCTGAGACGAGGGCCACTTTATCGGTCACAGCAGTGTTTCTGAAGCCAGGCGGGAGGAGGGAGAGAGGTTTTGTGACCCAGCCTCTGCCTGTTCCACGGCTTATGTGTATGCACTCAGCGCAGTACTTGCCACGCGTGAACATGGTCTGCTTGGTGCTGCTGCCACTGCGCACAGGATGTGGTCACAAACACGATGCCAGTGTTGACATTCTTCCCACACTCGTGTCCGAGGGCTGTGTCCTCTGGTTAATGGCACTGACCACGATTGGTAGCTTCTGGCCCAGATTGCCAGCGCCGCCTCCAGCTGTGGGCCGCCTGACCGCTCTTCTCTAAACACGCTCGCTTCTCTGGAACTGCCGCACGCTCACTCTGTTGCTGCTGTTGTTGTAAGGAGATGCATAAAATCGACCACCCTTGAGTGTACAGCTCAGTGGCATTGTGTGCGTTCACACTGTCGTGCAGCTGTCGTATCACCCCTGTCCAGAACTTCTGCATCTTTGCAAACCGAAGCTCTGTACTCGATAAATAGTAACTCTCCGTTTCCCCTGCCCCCAGTCCCTGGCAATCACCGTTTTATTTTTTTGGCGCTAGAATTTGACTACCCTAGGTATCTTGTATAAGTGGCATTGCACAGTATTTGTCCTTTCATGACTGGCCTATTTCACTGAGTATGATGTTTTTGGGGTTTATCCATGTTTAGCAGGTATCAGAATTCTCTCCTTATCTTAAGGCTGAAGACTACTGCATTGCATGTATATACTACCTTTTGTTAATCCATTCATCTGTTGATGGCCAGTTGGGTTGTTTTCCCCTTTTATCTATTGTGAATACTGGTGCTGTGAACGTTGATTTATAAATATGAGTACCTGCTTTCAATTCTTCGGGGTGTGCCCAGAAGTGGAATTGCTGGATCGTATGCTGATTCTGTTTAAGTTTTGGAGGAACCCCTGTACTTTTCTCTACATTTTCACATTCCCAAGAATTTACGTGCACACAGGTTTCAGTTCTCTGCATTCTCACCAACACTGGTTATCTTCTGGAGGGTTTTTTTTATTTGAGTGTGTGTGTGGTTTAACTAAGAGCCGTCCTGACAGGTATGATGTGGTATCTGCCTGTGGTTTTGATTTGTTTCGCTTCGCGACTGCGCACTCGCTGCGGTGCTGTTTCTGCCTGCACGCAGCCAGCCTTCCTGGCTCTTCACCTGCCGCTGTGTGTCACCCGCACAAGCACCACCAGCAGCGTGTCTTCCCTCTTGGCACGTCCATGCGGCTCCCTCTCCATGTCACACTCTTCTCACCACCTTTTACTCAAGAGCAGATGAAACTAGCTCCAGTCTTTCTCTCAATATTGATGACTTTTAAGCATCTGAAAGACATCTTGGCACTTCAGACTCAACCTAGTCAAAGAGAAGGCACCACCACCGCCTGCTCTGGATCTCCTGTGTGTTTCAGAGCGTGGAGTCTTCATCCCCCTCTCATCTCTGTGGATTCTGCCCTTTGTGCCAGCTCGCTGGCCTGCTGCTTCCTCGGTGTCCCACTGGGGCCACACGTCCGCAGCCCAGGGACGCCCCCTCCAGACCGGAGCTGCCTAGACTCCTCTTGCTGGGCTGTGTTCTGGTTCCATGCTTTCCTTCCTTCCTTGCCTGTAGAAGGGAAACGTCCTACAGTTTTCCTAGGATGATGCTGATTTTTTCACTCCCTTGCTTATGTACCTGGGGTGAGGAGCTCACCTTGGTGGAGTCTCGTGGTTGCCGTGTCTCCCATTCTTTCCTCAGTCATACTCTGGCCACCTGGGGCTTTTCGTGCTCCTCAAAAACTTGTAAGGACAAGTCTCTACTCTGAGTTGTGAAGCCGCCTCCAGAACCGCTGACTGGAGTCACACATGCGTGTTTCTGAGAAAGAGCGGTCCCTGGCTTCCCGCAGATCCTTGAAGGAGTCTGTGCCACCAACGGCCATGAACTCCAGCTCTGAGGTGTCCTGGCGGCCTTGCTCAGCCTCTTTTTCGCATGGCAGGAAGGACTGTCCAGTCTGTAGTCCGTGGCTGTGGAGCTGTTTCATGAGGCCTGATAATCCGTGGGCCCGTGTGGTTGTGCGCCTTGTCCTGGGATGCGGAGGCAGCTGTAACCCTCGCCGCGTTATAGCTAGCTTCCTTTCGGCTGTGCTGGGTCTTCGCTGGTGCCAGGGGTGGGGCTGCTCTCCAGTTGCTGGTGTCTCACTGTGGTGGCTTCTCTCATTGCGGGCACGCCTCTTGGGCACGTGCACTTCGGTCCTCGCAGCGCTGGCCTCAGTGGTGGCAGCTCCCGGGCTCTTGAGCACAGGCTCAGTAGTTCCGGCACATGGGCTTAGTTGCTCTACGGCATGTGGGGTCTTCCCAGATCAGGGATCAAACCCGTGTCTCCTGCCGTTGGCAGGCAGATTCTTAGTCACTGAGCCACCAGGGAAGTCCATCCTTAACATTTTAAATGGAGGAAGACTCCTCGTACTTTTAAACTGTGGGGCCTGTTGTGCAGATTGTCACCAGGGTCACGATTCATCTTTCTCTTGCTGTACCTTGACACTTCCTTGCCTAAAGTGGGCATGGTCCTCCCCAGAAGCTGGCTGGCCAGCTGTGTGGTTTAATCATCAAGGTAGCAATAGGAAGAAGGCTTCTTGGGCTAGATTTACTCACCCTTTCCTGGTGAGGAAGTCTCTCATTTACCTGAAATTATACTGATTTTCAGCCTAGATTTTAAAGTTTCTTCCTGATTCCACAGAAGGAACTAGTGGGAGCTGCAGAGCTGTCAGATTTCCTGAGATTTCCTTGAGTGCCTGGAGGCGGTGAGCCTGCTCAGCACATCTCGGTAATTAACTGTTAGTGACTGAAAACACAGGCTCCTGAAAGCAGACAAAGCCAAGCCAAACAAACAAGACAGTTCTTTCAATTACAGCATTTTGATGTTCCAAAAATCGGCACCCCCAGGTTCATATTTTAGTTTTCTCATTATAATACTTTACTTTCTAAATATTTTTGTCTAATTTAAGCAGTGACTCTCTTTTCCAGCCGGTAATCTCCAGAGATGTTAAATGCTCCTTTGCCAGATTTTTTCAGCTTCATATTGCTATTAAAAATTGTTTAAACAGTTGTTGAATTCTGAGACAAAGTTAAGAACCAGAAGAGATACTTGCAAGAGTGGAGAAAGAGCACCGGACTGGGAGTGAGGGTCCTCCACCTCTAAATGCTCTGTACCTCCTTCAAGTCCCTTCATCCGCTGCGCCTGCCCCCCTTTCTAATGGGTCTGATAAAGGGAGGCAGGGTGATCATCTCAAAGGTTCTCCCTTTAGTTCTATACAAAAATCACTGAGGATAATAAACTCAAAGATTATTCATTAAGCATCTACTATGTACTCATGGGGAGATCTGTGGAATTTTTAAAGATAGGATTCACTTTTCAAGGAGCTTACGGTCTTTTGAGCAGATGCAGTTACCAGTACAATATAGTTCACACACAAATCTACCATCCCCAAATCTAGCCTCACTCAGCATGTGGCCTCGTCTCAAAAATGGCAACGTGCCTCCCAATGGGACAGGCAAAGGGTCCCATCCAGGCAACAGTAGTCTGCAAACTTGAAAGTACCATCAATTTAGAAATATAATGGGATGTTTTACAGTTTTAATTCTGGTATCACCTGTCTTGTTTCAAACTCTTCTTTCCAAAGTTGCCATAAACCTCACGGTTGCCCAATTCAGTGACTTCTTTTAAAAATGTATCAGTTCCAACTTCTCAGCAGCAGTTGGCACTGTGGTCCTACCTTCTCTCTTCTGCCCTCTGCTTTTAACTTCCCTGAAACTCTAATCTCTCAATTCTTCTGCTTATACAGGGTGTGGCAGTCTCTGGCTCCTCCCCAACATGTATTGTGCAATAACGCCTTGTGTAAAGTGAAAGAAAGGAGTTGTTATCTGGCCCAGTGTTTCTGTGTGTTACATTTGTGACCTGGGCAGAAATGTATAAAGAATTTCAGATATCGTTTGGCGTTAGAGTTTCTCATCCAGTCTGATTGCCATTTCTACTGATCATAGGACACTTTGTCCACACTCATCTCAGTGCCAAATGTGTGCAGAATGCTGTGGAAGAGGTATTTACTTAATTTTTCCACATCTCTCTCACACCCACTGAGTTCTTAGAGGATTCGGTTCTTTTACTGCTACTGCTTTTAAGGCTTGACACAAATATTTTGATACATTCAGGATATTTAGTACTTTTTTATTTAATGAAAGAAAGAAACAAATCTGACTGTGTTCAACATTATGTCTTCATAGAGTCTTCCTTTTCCTAGAAAGTAATCAATAGATTAAAAAATAGTTTCCATTTTAAAAGAAAAGTTGGAAGTATGTTTCCAACGAGCAGTCATGTTTAAAACCAGCTGAACTACATGATCATCTTTTATTTTCTTTTATATGGTTTGTGTCACTTTGTTTCATATTCAGTGCTCTCATTTCATTGAGTTTGTTTTCCAGTTCCTCCATCTTTTTAAAAAATTTTTTTTCTCAAGCCTCTATCAAGCTTAGTAGAAAAGCTTTTGTATACATATATATAAATATGTATACATATAAAAATAATATGTATAATATGTATATTTTTAGAAAACTTGTGAATTTTTGCCTACTGAAAAAATTTATGACGTTTTGATTCTACTTGGTACGAATAGAATGCTAGATTTCTAATTTTAAAAAAATGCATCCAGCAACAAAGGTTTACTGTATGGCATAGGGAACTACAGTCAGTGTCTTATAATAACCTATAATGGGAAAGAATTTCAAAAATGATACATATGTATGTATATAACTGAATCACCTTGCTGGGCACCTGAAGCATTGAAAGTCCGCTGTACTTTGATAAAATGTATATATTTAAAGAAATGAAAAGTTGAAAGTGTATCTCATATACTCACAGGAGATACCATTCACACCTACCAAGTTGTATACATCTAAACAGGTAAGAGCAGCAGCATGTGCTGGCAAGGGTGTGGAGAAAGTAGAACACTCGGCCATTGGTGGTAGGAATGTCGATTGGCACAGCCACTCTGGAAGAGTCTGGCAAGCCCTCAGACTTTATTAAACGTAAAGGTATCATCACTTGACATAGCTGTTCCACCCTTCGGTATATACTCAAAAGAAGTGAAGCATGTCCATTGCTTGTATATGGATATTCATGACAGGATTATTCATAACAGCCAGAAAGTGAAAGCAGCCACATGTCTGTTAGCTGAAGAATAAACACACAGAGTGTGGGCATGTCCACACAGTGTTATGGATTATTAGGCAGTGCAACACAGTACTGATAAAATGCTAAAACACAGATGAGCCTTGAAAGCTAAGTGCAAGCAGCCAGTAACCAAAGACGTCAAAATGTATGATTCCATTTATACAAAGTGTCCAGAGTAGGCACATACATAGAGACAGGACATAGATTAATGGTTGCCTGGAACTGGGAGGGGAGGGGTTTGGGGTAGGGTGTGACTCCTGATGGTTGAAAGATTTCTTTTTTGTGCCATGAAAATGTTCTAAAATTAGATAGTGGCCATGGTTTCACAACTGTGTTAAGACAATAGACCACTGAATAGACTATTTAATAGACAGTTAAATAGAGGAGTTGTTGAGTATATGAGTTATGTTTCAGTTTGTTGTTGTTCAGTCACTAAGTCATGTCTGACTCTCTGCAGCCCCATGGACAACAGCACATCAGACTTCCCTGTCCTTCACTACTGGGAAGAGTGAAGATAAAGAGTTTTAGAGTTTGCTAAAACTCTTTTCCATTTAATCAGTGATGCTATCCAACAATTTCATCCTCTGACACCGCCTTCTCCTGCCTTCAGTCTTTCCCAGCATCAGGGTCTTTTCCAGTGAGTCGGCGCTTTGCATCAGGTGGCCAAAGTACTGGAGCTTCAGCACCTGTCCTTCTGATGAATATTCAGAGTTTATTTCTTTTAGCATTGACTGGTTTGATCTCTTAGTAGTCCAAAGGACTTTTGAGTCTCCTTCAGGACGACAACTGGAAAGCATCAAGTCTTTCATGCTTAGCCTTCTTTATGGCCCAACTCTCACATCTGTAAATAACTACTGGAAAAACCATAGCTTTGACTATACAAACCTTTGTCATATATTTCAATAAAGGTCTTAAAATGCACAATTGCACATAGACACACAAAATGTAATGTGGTACACTGGATTGCTAGCATCCGTTGGGTCATCAAAAAAGCAAGAGAGTTCCAGAAAAACATCTATTTTTTCTTTATTGACCATGCCAAAGCCTTTGACTGTGTGGATCACAACAAACTGTGGAAAATTCTTTAAGAGATGGAAATACCAGACCACCTGACCTGCCTCCTGAGAAATCTGTATGCAGGTCAAGAAGCAGCAGTTAGAACTGGACATGGAACAACAGACTGGTTCCAAATAGGGAAAGGAGTACATCACGGGTGTATATTGTCACCCTGCTTGTTTAACTTAATGCAGAGTACATCATGCAAAATGCCGGGCTGGATGAAGCACAAGCTGGAATCAAGATTGCCAGGAGAAGTATCAGTAACCTCAGATATGCAGATGACACCACCCTTATGGCAGAAAGTGAAGAACTGAAGAGCCTCTTAATGAAAGAGAGTGAAAAGTTGGGTTAAAACTTAATATTCAAAAAACGAAGATCATGGCATCTGGTCCCATCACTTCATGGCAAATAGATGGGGAAACAGTGAGACACTTTATTTTGGGGGGCTCCAAAATTACTGCAGATGGTGACTGCAGCCCTGAAATTAAGACGCTTGCTCCTAGGAAGAAAAGCTATGACCAACTTAGACAGCATATTAAAAAGCAGAGACATTACTTTGCCAACAAAGGAGCATCTAGACAAGGCTATGGTTTTTCTAGTAGTCATGTTGGATGTGAGAGTTGGACTATAAAGAATGCTGAGCTCCGAAGAACTGATGCTTTTGAACTGTGGTGTTGGAGAAGACTCTTGAGAGTCCCTTGGACTGCAAGGAAATCCAACCAGTCAGGTCTAAAGGAAATCAATCCTGAATATTCATTGGAAGGACTGATGTTGAAGCTGGAACTCCTGTTCTTTGGCCACCTGATGCGAAGAACTGACTCATTGAAAAAGACCCTGATGCTGGGAAAGATTGAAAGCAGAAGGAGAAGGGGATGACAGACGATGAGATGGTTGGATGGCATCACCGACTCAGTGGACATGAGTTTCCTCCAAGAGTTGGTAATGGACAGGGAGGCCTGGTGTGCTGCAGTTCATGGAGTCGCAAACAGTAGCACACAACTGAGCAACTGAACTGAACTAGCTGATCCTGGACTGGATCCTGGAACAATAAAGAACATTAATGGAAAAAGAAATGAAATCCAAAGTCTGGAGTTAATTAACAATAATGTTCCAGTGTTCGTGTCTTTCTTTAAGTTTCAATTTTTTTTTTTAACACCGAAAGACATTTTGTATTGGGATATAGCCAGTTAGTAGTCATTAAAGAAGATTCAGGAACCTATACAAAAGTTAGAGTGGATATTAGTTGTCTCTTTATGATCACTCAGGCACAACCACTCTATGAAACATTGAATCAGATTAAAGATTTTCGCCACATAGGTGTCATCAGGAGATTTTTGGCTGCTGCTGCCTTTAAGTATATCAATACTATTTAATTGTCAACTGAACTGAATTGTCAAAACTGTGATGGGGTCTGAGATTTCACCCTACTTGTAAGCTACCAAGTCAGCCTGACAGTTCCATGGCTGCTGTCTGAAGTCAGAGAGCACCCTGAGCATCAGCTTCTTGTTGGTGCTGCTTGCCGCCCTGCTCCCGTGGGGGCAGCACAAGGGGCCCGGGGAGATGCTGTGCCACAGCTGAGGAACCCCAGCCGTGGGACCCCTGAATTTTCACTGTGTGCAGTAAGCCTGCCTCACTTTTGTTCTGACTTCACACGTGTCATCACACAGAAAGAAACAGTATCTCTGTCTCCTGAGGCTGTGGGATATGGAGACCTCCTTAACAAGACAGCCTAGAATGAAAGCACAGGCAGTGTCCTTTGCTCACTAGACACTCACAGGGAGATCCTTGAGGAGTTGTCTCCCGTCTCTAGTATGTTCTTGTCATTATTATTCAGAAATCAGTGTATCCCATTAAAGGGATTTGATTCAATTTTAACTTACTTTCTTTCAATATTTATTGTATATTAAATAATACTCTGCTAACTTTTTGTTAAGTAATACATTATTTTTTGATTATTTATATATTTATGTTATTTTGCAAAATGTGTAACTCATTTTCTGTAACACACAAATGCCTAAAATGACATGAAAAGTGAAGTCAGTTCGTNCTCCACCTCTAAATGCTCTGTACCTCCTTCAAGTCCCTTCATCCGCTGCGCCCGCCCCCCTTTCTAATGGGTCTGATAAAGGGAGGCAGGGTGATCATCTCAAAGGTTCTCCCTTTAGTTCTATACAAAAATCACTGAGGATAATAAACTCAAAGATTATTCATTAAGCATCTACTATGTACTCATGGGGAGATCTGTGGAATTTTTAAAGATAGGATTCACTTTTCAAGGAGCTTACGGTCTTTTGAGCAGATGCAGTTACCAGTACAATATAGTTCACACACAAATCTACCATCCCCAAATCTAGCCTCACTCAGCATGTGGCCTCGTCTCAAAAATGGCAACGTGCCTCCCAATGGGACAGGCAAAGGGTCCCATCCAGGCAACAGTAGTCTGCAAACTTGAAAGTACCATCAATTTAGAAATATAATGGGATGTTTTACAGTTTTAATTCTGGTATCACCTGTCTTGTTTCAAACTCTTCTTTCCAAAGTTGCCATAAACCTCACGGTTGCCTAATTCAGTGACTTCTTTTAAAAATGTATCAGTTCCAACTTCTCAGCAGCAGTTGGCACTGTGGTCCTACCTTCTCTCTTCTGCCCTCTGCTTTTAACTTCCCTGAAACTCTAATCTCTCAATTCTTCTGCTTATACAGGGTGTGGCAGTCTCTGGCTCCTCCCCAACATGTATTGTGCAATAACGCCTTGTGTAAAGTGAAAGAAAGGAGTTGTTATCTGGCCCAGTGTTTCTGTGTGTTACATTTGTGACCTGGGCAGAAATGTATAAAGAATTTCAGATATCGTTTGGCGTTAGAGTGTCTCATCCAGTCTGATTGCCATTTCTACTGATCATAGGACACTTTGTCCACACGCATCTCAGTGCCAAATGTGTGCAGAATGCTGTGGAAGAGGTATTTACTTAATTTTTCCACATCTCTCTCACACCCACTGAGTTCTTAGAGGATTCGGTTCTTTTACTGCTACTGCTTTTAAGGCTTGACACAAATATTTTGATACATTCAGGATATTTAGTACTTTTTTATTTAATGAAAGAAAGAAACAAATCTGACTGTGTTCAACATTATGTCTTCATAGAGTCTTCCTTTTCCTAGAAAGTAATCAATAGATTAAAAAATAGTTTCCATTTTAAAAGAAAAGTTGGAAGTATGTTTCCAACGAGCAGTCATGTTTAAAACCAGCTGAACTACATGATCATCTTTTATTTTCTTTTATATGGTTTGTGTCACTTTGTTTCATATTCAGTGCTCTCATTTCATTGAGTTTGTTTTCCAGTTCCTCCATCTTTTTAAAAAATTTTTTTTCTCAAGCCTCTATCAAGCTTAGTAGAAAAGCTTTTGTATACATATATATAAATAATAGTATAATATGTATATTTTTAGAAAACTTATGAATTTTTGCCTACTGAAAAAATTTATGACGTTTTGATTCTACTTGGTACGAATAGAATGCTAGATTTCTAATTTTAAAAAAATGCATCCAGCAACAGAGGTTTACTGTATGGCATAGGGAACTACAGTCAGTGTCTTATAATAACCTATAATGGGAAAGAATTTCAAAAATGATACATATGTATGTATATAACTGAATCACCTTGCTGGGCACCTGAAGCATTGAAAGTCCGCTGTACTTTGATAAAATGTATATATTTAAAGAAATGAAAAGTTGAAAGTGTATCTCATATACTCACAGGAGATACCATTCACACCTACCAAGTTGTATACATCTAAACAGGTAAGAGCAGCAGCATGTGCTGGCAAGGGTGTGGAGAAAGTAGAACACTCGGCCATTGGTGGTAGGAATGTCGATTGGCACAGCCACTCTGGAAGAGTCTGGCAAGCCCTCAGACTGTATTAAACGTAAAGGTATCATCACTTGACATAGCTGTTCCACCCTTCGGTATATACTCAAAAGAAGTGAAGCATGTCCATTGCTTATATATGGATATTCATGACAGGATTATTCATAACAGCCAGAAAGTGAAAGCAGCCACATGTCTGTTAGCTGAAGAATAAACACACAGAGTGTGGGCATGTCCACACAGTGTTATGGATTATTAGGCAGTGCAACACAGTACTGATAAAATGCTAAAACACAGATGAGCCTTGAAAGCTAAGTGCAAGCAGCCAGTAACCAAAGACGTCAAAATGTATGATTCCATTTATTCAAAGTGTCCAGAGTAGGCACATACATAGAGACAGGACATAGATTAATGGTTGCCTGGAACTGGGAGGGGAGGGGTTTGGGGTAGGGTGTGACTCCTGATGGTTGAAAGATTTCTTTTTTGTGCCATGAAAATGTTCTAAAATTAGATAGTGGCCATGGTTTCACAACTGTGTCAAGACAATAGACCACTGAATAGACTATTTAATAGACAGTTAAATAGAGGAGTTGTTGAGTATTTGAGTTATGTTTCAGTTTGTTGTTGTTCGTCACTAAGTCATGTCTGACTCTCTGCAACCCCATGGACAACAGCACATCAGACTTCCCTGTCCTTCACTACTGGGAAGAGTGAAGATAAAGAGTTTTAGAGTTTGCTAAAACTCTTTTCCATTTAATCAGTGATGCTATCCAACAATTTCATCCTCTGACACCGCCTTCTCCTGCCTTCAGTCTTTCCCAGCATCAGGGTCTTTTCCAGTGAGTCGGCGCTTTGCATCAGGTGGCCAAAGTACTGGAGCTTCAGCACCTGTCCTTCTGATGAATATTCAGAGTTTATTTCTTTTAGCATTGACTGGTTTGATCTCTTAGTAGTCCAAAGGACTTTTGAGTCTTCTTCAGGACGACAACTGGAAAGCATCAAGTCTTTCATGCTTAGCCTTCTTTATGGCCCAACTCTCACATCTGTAAATAACTACTGGAAAAACCATAGCTTTGACTATACAAACCTTTGTCATATATTTCAATAAAGGTCTTAAAATGCAAAATTGCACATAGACACACAAAATGTAATGTGGTACACTGGATTGCTAGCATCCGTTGGGTCATCAAAAAAGCAAGAGAGTTCCAGAAAAACATCTATTTTTTCTTTATTGACCATGCCAAAGCCTTTGACTGTGTGGATCACAACAAACTGTGGAAAATTCTTTAAGAGATGGAAATACCAGACCACCTGACCTGCCTCCTGAGAAATCTGTATGCAGGTCAAGAAGCAGCAGTTAGAACTGGACATGGAACAACAGACTGGTTCCAAATAGGGAAAGGAGTACATCACGGGTGTATATTGTCACCCTGCTTGTTTAACTTAATGCAGAGTACATCATGCAAAATGCTGGGCTGGATGAAGCACAAGCTGGAATCAAGATTGCCAGGAGAAGTATCAGTAACCTCAGATATGCAGATGACACCACCCTTATGGCAGAAAGTGAAGAACTGAAGAGCCTCTTAATGAAAGAGAGTGAAAAGTTGGGTTAAAACTTAATATTCAAAAAACGAAGATCATGGCATCTGGTCCCATCACTTCATGGCAAATAGATGGGGAAACAGTGAGACACTTTATTTTGGGGGGCTCCAAAATTACTGCAGATGGTGACTGCAGCCCTGAAATTAAGACGCTTGCTCCTAGGAAGAAAAGCTATGACCAACTTAGACAGCATATTAAAAAGCAGAGACATTACTTTGCCAACAAAGGAGCATCTAGACAAGGCTATGGTTTTTCTAGTAGTCATGTTGGATGTGAGAGTTGGACTATAAAGAATGCTGAGCTCCGAAGAACTGATGCTTTTGAACTGTGGTGTTGGAGAAGACTCTTGAGAGTCCCTTGGACTGCAAGGAAATCCAACCAGTCAGGTCTAAAGGAAATCAATCCTGAATATTCATTGGAAGGACTGATGTTGAAGCTGGAACTCCTGTTCTTTGGCCACCTGATGCGAAGAACTGACTCATTGAAAAAGACCCTGATGCTGGGAAAGATTGAAAGCAGAAGGAGAAGGGGATGACAGACGATGAGATGGTTGGATGGCATCACCGACTCAGTGGACATGAGTTTCCTCCAAGAGTTGGTAATGGACAGGGAGGCCTGACGTGCTGCAGTTCATGGGGTCGCAAACAGTAGCACACAACTGAGCAACTGAACTGAACTAGCTGATCCTGGACTGGATCCTGGAACAATAAAGAACATTAATGGAAAAAGAAATGAAATCCAAAGTCTGGAGTTAATTAACAATAATGTTCCAGTGTTCGTGTCTTTCTTTAAGTTTCAATTTTTTTTTTTAACACCGAAAGACATTTTGTATTGGGATATAGCCAGTTAGTAGTCATTAAAGAAGATTCAGGAACCTATACAAAAGTTAGAGTGGATATTAGTTGTCTCTTTATGATCACTCAGGCACAACCACTCTATGAAACATTGAATCAGATTAAAGATTTTCGCCACATAGGTGTCATCAGGAGATTTTTGGCTGCTGCTGCCTTTAAGTATATCAATACTATTTAATTGTCAACTGAACTGAATTGTCAAAACTGTGATGGGGTCTGAGATTTCACCCTACTTGCAAGCTACCAAGTCAGCCTGACAGTTCCATGGCTGCTGTCTGAAGTCAGAGAGCACCCTGAGCATCAGCTTCTTGTTGGTGCTGCTTGCCGCCCTGCTCCCGCGGNGCATCAAGTCTTTCATGCTTAGCCTTCTTTATGGCCCAACTCTCACATCTGTAAATAACTACTGGAAAAACCATAGCTTTGACTATACAAACCTTTGTCATATATTTCAATAAAGGTCTTAAAATGCAAAATTGCACATAGACACACAAAATGTAATGTGGTACACTGGATTGCTAGCATCCGTTGGGTCATCAAAAAAGCAAGAGAGTTCCAGAAAAACATCTATTTTTTCTTTATTGACCATGCCAAAGCCTTTGACTTTGTGGATCACAACAAACTGTGGAAAATTCTTTAAGAGATGGAAATACCAGACCACCTGACCTGCCTCCTGAGAAATCTGTATGCAGGTCAAGAAGCAGCAGTTAGAACTGGACATGGAACAACAGACTGGTTCCAAATAGGGAAAGGAGTACATCACGGGTGTATATTGTCACCCTGCTTGTTTAACTTAATGCAGAGTACATCATGCAAAATGCTGGGCTGGATGAAGCACAAGCTGGAATCAAGATTGCCAGGAGAAGTATCAGTAACCTCAGATATGCAGATGACACCACCCTTATGGCAGAAAGTGAAGAACTGAAGAGCCTCTTAATGAAAGAGAGTGAAAAGTTGGGTTAAAACTTAATATTCAAAAAACGAAGATCATGGCATCTGGTACCATCACTTCATGGCAAATAGATGGGGAAACAGTGAGACACTTTATTTTGGGGGGCTCCAAAATTACTGCAGATGGTGACTGCAGCCCTGAAATTAAGACGCTTGCTCCTAGGAAGAAAAGCTATGACCAACTTAGACAGCATATTAAAAAGCAGAGACATTACTTTGCCAACAAAGGAGCATCTAGACAAGGCTATGGTTTTTCTAGTAGTCATGTTGGATGTGAGAGTTGGACTATAAAGAATGCTGAGCTCCGAAGAACTGATGCTTTTGAACTGTGGTGTTGGAGAAGACTCTTGAGAGTCCCTTGGACTGCAAGGAAATCCAACCAGTCAGGTCTAAAGGAAATCAATCCTGAATATTCATTGGAAGGACTGATGTTGAAGCTGGAACTCCTGTTCTTTGGCCACCTGATGCGAAGAACTGACTCATTGAAAAAGACCCTGATGCTGGGAAAGATTGAAAGCAGAAGGAGAAGGGGATGACAGACGATGAGATGGTTGGATGGCATCACCGACTCAGTGGACATGAGTTTCCTCCAAGAGTTGGTAATGGACAGGGAGGCCTGGTGTGCTGCAGTTCATGGAGTCGCAAACAGTAGCACACAACTGAGCAACTGAACTGAACTAGCTGATCCTGGACTGGATCCTGGAACAATAAAGAACATTAATGGAAAAAGAAATGAAATCCAAAGTCTGGAGTTAATTAACAATAATGTTCCAGTGTTCGTTTCTTTCTTTAAGTTTTAATTTTTTTTTAAACACCAAAGACATTTTGTATTGGGATATAGCCAGTTAGTAGTCATTAAAGAAGATTCAGGAACCTATACAAAAGTTAGAGTGGATATTAGTTGTCTCTTTATGATCACTCAGGCACAACCACTCTATGAAACATTGAATCAGATTAAAGATTTTCGCCACATAGGTGTCATCAGGAGATTTTTGGCTGCTGCTGCCTTTAAGTATATCAATACTATTTAATTGTCAACTGAACTGAATTGTCAAAACTGTGATGGGGTCTGAGATTTCACCCTACTTGTAAGCTACCAAGTCAGCCTGACAGTTCCATGGCTGCTGTCTGAAGTCAGAGAGCACCCTGAGCATCAGCTTCTTGTTGGTGCTGCTTGCCGCCCTGCTCCCGCGGGGGCAGCACAAGGGGCCCGGGGAGATGCTGTGCCACAGCTGAGGAACCCCAGCCGTGGGACCCCTGAATTTTCACTGTGTGCAGTAAGCCTGCCTCACTTTTGTTCTGACTTCACACGTGTCATCACACAGAAAGAAACAGTATCTCTGTCTCCTGAGGCTGTGGGATATGGAGACCTCCTTAACAAGACAGCCTAGAATGAAAGCACAGGCAGTGTCCTTTGCTCACTAGACACTCACAGGGAGGTCCTTGAGGAGTTGTCTCCCGTCTCTAGTATGTTCTTGTCATTATTATTCAGAAATCAGTGTATCCCATTAAAGGGATTTGATTCAATTTTAACTTACTTTCTTTCAATATTTATTGTATATTAAATAATACTCTGCTAACTTTTTGTTAAGTAATACATTATTTTTGTATTATTTATATATTTATGTTATTTTGCAAAATGTGTAACTCATTTTCTGTAACACACAAATGCCTAAAATGACATGAAAAGTGAAGTCAGTTCGTCCCTCAAGTATTGACAATGAAGAAAATTCTGTTTACTCATTGGCCATAGTGTAATGTCTGAAAAGGTGATGAAAACATTCTCAGATCAAGAGTTTTAACAAAGTTGCCGAAGATGATGACCGGAGAGGTATTGAAGGTCATGGACTGGGAGAGAGCAATGTCATCATAATTCAGAGNGTGTAACTCATTTTCTGTAACACACAAATGCCTAAAATGACATGAAAAGTGAAGTCAGTTCGTCCCTCAAGTATTGACAACGAAGAAAATTCTGTTTACTCTTTGGCCATAGTGTAATGTCTGAAAAGGTGATGAAAACATTCTCAGATCAAGTTTTAACAAAGTTGCCTAAGATGATGACCGGAGAGGTATTGAAGGTCATGGACTGGGAGAGAGCAATGTCATCATAATTCAGAGCTGCTCTGCGTTCTTCACTGTTGTTAATGGGTCTGCTTTTAAAATTTGTGTTATCTATTTAAAATTTGTTGCTGTGTTCATGGAGCAAACGTACAGTAATTATGGATCCTTGCTTTTCCTGTTGATAGAGAAACTTCACTGGAAGTGAAATTTGGCTCATTTCAAGTGAGGTGCAGTTCACAGTCAGAAAATCCTTCTCTAAATGAAAGGTTCTGTTTTGTTTTTTAAGGAAAATTTGCTGTTTCCATTCTTTGAAAGATGGGCACTGGGTTTGTTAAGGTTACTAAATTTGAGGTTTCTTCCTTATACACACTCAAATTGCATTTTGAAAGGGGATACTTTGCATAATCCCAGGGAACCTGCTGAATATTCTTTTCCATTCAAGGATCACTTTCAAATTTTTGGCATCATTCTGTAACACACCAGGAGTTGAAACAGTGATGACGGCCCCTGGCCCCAGCCTTCATTCGTCTCTGCTGGGAAAGGAGCTGATGATTTGGTGTTTGTTTCCTGTGGCTCTAGGTTTGCGTAGTTTATTTGCAAGCAGTTTAATCTCTTGCATTTGCTCTTTGTCGGACGGTTGTAATTGGACAGAATGCCCCGTAGCTTTCTACCTTATCTTGCTTAGCATGTGTAGGAAACCTGTTGTTCTTTCTCACCCATATACTTTAGCATCTTCTCACCAAAGATCAGAAGTTGACAAATGTAGCTCGTCCAAACCTAGTTATTCTTTGGCAAGAGGAATAATAATACACTTCTTCGAGCTAGTGTGGAGATTAAATAAAATGATATATGTAGAATTCTTAGGATGAAATGAAATAATATATGTAGAATTCTTAACCTGATACCCAACGTATAGTAATCCTTGAATAAACAGGAATTATTTTTGCTTTTTTTTTTTTTACTTGCAAACCAGGATGTGAGATACATATTTCAACATTTGGTCCATTTTGCCTGTTAACTTCTTTCTTCTTTATCTCACCCTTGGCCGCACTGTATCTTCCTCTTCGCATGTCTTTTTCTGTTTCCCTTTTTTATGCCTGGCTTTTACTCAGTCTCTCTTTCTTTCCCTTCAGATAAACCGAGAAAACTGGTGTACCATTGAGCCATGCCCTGATGCAGCATCTCTTCTGGCTCCCACGCAGAGCCCAGGTAAGGGGATTCTCTATCTTCCGGTTTGCTTGAATAACCACATCCAAAATGTCCCTCTTAAAGAGCCACCATCCCACTCTGATGCAGAATGTTGGCAGTCTGTCCTTCATGAGCATTAGTGGGATAAGTGAGAAGAGTGTTTCGTGATTTGGGTTTCTAGGCCTTCTATCTGTCTCACAGCTAAAAAATGAAGGTGTAATTACCTAAATTTCATTTTAGTAGTAAGTTTCCACAGGTGGCTTTATAGTTGATTAATTCATCTGTGAAGGCATATGTGCTGTGCATATATGTACATGTGATAATGGTTTCTTAATATGATAAACTATAAATATATGTTATTAAGGGCTAATCACAGATCTCTTGATTTTGGCTGCACATTGAAATTACCTGGGGAGCTTTAAAAAATATACTGATGTCTGGGTCCTGCCCCTAGCAATGCCAATTTAATTGGGCTGAGGTGTGGTCTGAGCATCAGATCTCTAAAAGAGCCTTTGGTTCCTCTGCTGTGTAGCCTGGGTTGGGAATCATAATCTTTGGAAATACTGTCAGCAGTTGAGGCTTTCCTTAAGCACCCATGAGGTGCTGGTGACATTAGATAAGGGTAGAAGGCCCTTAAGACCTTGGTGGTTAATGACACAGTACAGGTTTTGTGGTTGTTCAGAGTCCTGACTTCTTACCCGAGTTGAGCCACTAATTCTCTGTGACGCAAGGTTTGTTCCTAATGTCTGTGCTCTATTGTCTTCTATCCCTGAAGCCTACTGGCTTTCCTTAAGAGAAGAGTCCAAATGACTGGTGAGTGACTCAAGTACCCTAGGTCTGTTCTTGTAGCTGGTAATTTGCATTTTGGGCTCTTGAGTCTGCTTTACCCAACAAAACCTCTGTTAACCTTTTCCATTTTTCCTGACTTGCTTTAAAAATTACTGAGTTCTCATTTACTGGTCTTTGTAGAAACAGTTTAGCTGGGGATATATGGCAGTAGGAAGAAATTTAACAACAAGATGTTTCAAATCCTCTTCCTAAAGAGAAGTTTCCTGCTGATTCTCAACCCTCTGACTTTGCTCCAAAGAAAGTGTTGGCAACAAATATGAGAAGAGGTTTTGTTTTGTTTTGTCTTTCTCTCATACGGAAGTTAAAGAATATTATCATACTGTTGTTGTGTTTAGGGTCTCCAACCTTGTTCCCGCATGTCGCTGACCCACTCCGCGTCTCATCCCCTGGAGTCTTCTACTTGAGCACACTGCTCACTCTGTTTCAGTTCCTTAGCTGCTAGGGGCTTTTTCTAGAAGTGCAGCTGCTCAGCCACGCAAGCTGTGAAGCTGTCTGCCCTGTAGAGGCTGCCTCACACTTAGAGTCTTCACAGGAAGGTTCTCCGTGTGCCACAGTTTATTTTTACTCCTTTAAAGAGGTGAATTTGAACCCCTGAGCATTTCCCCCAGGGCATAATCTTAAATATCATTGACTTTCTCCATACCCCAGCCCCCAGAAAGACTTTGTTTATTTTGAATCTTTTTAAACTTCAGTTTAACAAAATCCTGAATTATGCTCCTGAACTTGAGGCCTGAGATTATGACTGTAGGCATCATTTCTTGTGAATTCCAAAAATGTTCAACCATGCAGGTTTCTTCCTTTTGCTTTTAAACACAGCTCAAGAGAACAGTAGTGTTAGACTAAATAAGATAATAAGCTTTATTTAACGTCACTTTGTATACTCTTCAGGCTTCCCTAGAGGCTCAGGATGGTAAAAAATCTGCCCACAGTGTGGGACACCCACGTTCGATCCCTGGGTCAGGAAGATCCCCTGGAGGAGGAAATGGCAACCCACTCCAGTCTTCTCGCCCGGAGAATCTCATGGACAGAGGAGCCTGGTGGGCTAGAGTCCATGGGGTTGCAAAGAGTGGGACCTGACTGAGTGACTATCACTTTCACTTTCTTTCACTTGTGTGATCTTCAGTCCAGGATAAATGCACGCTTATTTAAGTAGAAATCAGTGCATGTGGGTTACGGTTACCGTGGTTCAGCAAAGCCCAGGGAGCAGGCTGCTGCTAAGTTTTCCTACCCTTCCCCAACTATAATTTGTTTGCATATGTAAAATTTAAGCCTGAGTGACTTGATAAGCACTTTGAAAGTGCACGTTACATTTTGCTTGCTTTTAGAAAGGTGGTGGCTCAGGGCACAAAAGTAAGAGATTTACAAACGGGTCATAAAATAGGACTGACCCACCACAAAGTGTCATGTCCTCACTGGACATTTGTCAGATCACAAGTAAAGGTTAATGAAGTGTTAACCCCATTAGGTGTGTGTATCATATTATGCCTGCTGTGTGCCGAGGCGCAGATGTCCATTGCTAAGTGTATAAATTCTTTCTCACCATCAGTACAACTATTTTAGGGAGGGACATACTATCCTATTTCATTGGTAAGGAGACTGAGTCTTAAAGGTCAAGAATGACCTCTTGCCTGGGGATCTTTTAGTAGTCAGATCTGGATTTAAGCCATACCCACCTCACTCTATCTAAATCCCATGATGGTTGTTCCTGTTTATACCTTTGTTATGCTCCACCTATGGATTTCGAAGAAAGAGTCCATGCATTTTGGAAACCTGCCAGCATATGTGAGACGAGGCTCCCCGCACTTCCATCTGTGGGGGTTTCATTAGCCTTCAGGTCCTCTTCTCTCCCATTTTCCTTGTTTTCATCCTGTTCCCTCCGCCCCAGCTTGTATCCCATCCAGACTCGGGTTCGTTCCCTGGGTGAGGTGTTCCTCCCGGGACTGAGTTTGGAGCTTCCCTGTGAATTTTCCGTTAGAATGTCTTGAACCGCTGCGTTTTCCAGTCTGGAATTTGGACGTGGTCTGTTTGACTGCCAGCTGGACGCGAGCGGCTCGGCATAGTTGCTGTGACAGCCCTTTCTGCTCTTGGGCAGCCCCCTCCCCTGCTCTTTCCCCCTCAACCACAGAGTGGAGTTTTTTATTTTTCCAGCTGGGGAAAGCCGGGGTGGTGGAGGGTGGGGGGAGCAAGTAGAAAAATCACAGCTACCGACTCCACCTAAGTTAGTACATACTCTTAACTGTGAGGGGGGGAAAAACACCCAAAATTCTAGAATACCTGTGATTTCCAGGCTTTTAAAAGCAGGTCTATTCCCATTGAACTAACACACACAGAAACAGTTTGGACCAAGATTGAAATGGACTACTTTTCTACTTTAAACAGAAACATTTTCAGATTAATCTGTAAGCCCTGCCTCAATTCCTGTAGCATGATTTATGTATTAATACTTCTGTGTTGAAATTGCCTCTAAATATATTCATTTCTAGCCCAAGATTGTAAACTACCCCCTGCCCTCCCACACACAAACATAAGACAGCTCTTTATTTGGATAATCCCCAGTCCCCAGTCAGATGCTCCACTAATAGGAAAGGTAATTTTGTTGACAAGTAATTCATGACCTGTATCAGTGCAGTGCCTTTTGGACCTTGTCTTAGATTCGTGGTTAATCCAAGGCTGATAATTTTTTAAATAAATTTATTTTTTAATTGAAGGATAATTGCGTTACAGAATTTTGTTGTTTTCTGTCAAATATCAATATGAATCCAGGGCTAATAATTAATCACTTAATTAATGGTCACTTATCAGTTAATTTAGATAAGAAAGCCTTTCTGTTCTCCTCTCTGAACACCGACATGTACACACACAGTTAACCATCTAGGCATATGTGTGATGTGCAGGCATGCTCAGCTGTATCCAGCTCTTTGCAGCTTCGTGGGCTGTAGCCTTACAGATTCCTCTGTCCATGGAATTCTCCAGGCAGGAAGACTGGAGTGGGTTGCCATTCCCTTCTCCAGGGGATCTTCCCGACCCAGGGATTGAACCTGCATCTCTTGCATCTCCTGCATCGGCAGGCAAATTCTTTAATGCTGCTCCACTTAGGAAGCACACTGTCTAAGCATAGACTCTAAGAATTAAACAACAGCATCATCTCGTTCAGCCTGCACTCCCTCTTGTGTGTAGACGGCTTTTTCAAGACCCCTTGCCGCAGGCACGTGTTCTTTGCCCCAGCCCTTCTAGCGCATGGCCCTGGTGCCTGGTGACTTCAGGCGTCTGCCATCAGTGGAGCTCTGCTCCCACTGGGCGCGCCTTCAGCCGTCCTCATACACGTTTTCTTCAAGCTCCTCTGCAGCCTGAATGTGTCTCGGGCATTTCCCCTCCCGTGACCTCATTGCCATATTTACCGGTGTTTCAGTTTGATTTGTTTGGGAACGGACACCGCCCTGGAGGTGCAGCGCTGGTGGCCCCGCCGGCCACCCGCATGCTGGGCTTGGGTGCACTGTCTGTTACGCTTGTGCTCTGTCTGTGAATGGGGCTGGAAACTCTTGGTGGGTTTTGTTTTGCCAGCGCCTTGTGCTGTCAGCTCCTCTTGAATTTCCTTTCAAGCAAAGCCTCCAGGTAGAGTCCTCTTGAACTGCTCAGCAGCTGGGTTGTCTGCTCTGTCCCTCATCACTTGGTAGCACCTGAAGATTGGATAAACTTCCATGTTTTCCAAGTCACACATCATGCCAGCTAGAATGGAATCGCTTCGTCTTTCAAAACTTCCTGAAGGGGGCTGATATCTTTCTTGGTATCACTATGTACCAGTGTTTTCATTTCTGTTGTTACGAGGTCACACGTCTCTTTTGGATACAAAGTTAAGGGAGAGAATGAGTTAAATACTGAGCTAATTGAGGTATGCTAAGCCTTTTGAATTCTTTGAGGTACCAGTACAATGTTTCTGTCAAGGTCCCCCTCTGTCTGCTTCCCCAGAGTTCATACCCCAGTTGTTGAACTGTAAACAGATTCTAGATTATGTGTTTTTCTTCATCACATTATTCATCCAATATCAGATCTATCTAGGACAAGTTAAATAGTTATATTTCAGTTATTGCATAATAAAACCTGTAAGTTTAATACACTGGTATGCTTGTTAGTTATGCTTCCTCTTTGTCTTTCATCTTAGTATTTTGATAAAGTAACAAGTTTCCAGAAAGAACTTAAGTCTCAAAACAGAATTTGCCCGCAAACCCTATTACATAGTTTGCTAACAAAGAACTTCAGATTTTTGTGGGAAAAGAAATAAATTCTCTAATTACCAAGAGGAAAAGATGTATGTTTAAATACATAGGTGTTATTGCAGTTCTAAATCACTGTTTGTTTTTTTTTCTTTTTGTGCCTATGATTTATATGACAGACTCAGGTTATCAACAGAGAGTTGAAAGCTACTAAATTTGTGTCCTTTACAGCTTCTTAATTGCAACATGTATATTATCATATGTGAAATAGATCGCCAGTCCAGGTTCAATGCATGAGACAGGGTGCTCACGGCTGGTACATTGGGCTGACCCTGAGGGGAGGGATGGGATGAGGAGGGAGGTGGGAGGGACATTTAGGATGGGGAACACCTGTAAACCCATGGCTGATGCATGTGAATGTATGGCAAAACCACTACAATATAGTAAAGTAATTAGCATCCAATTAAATAAATTTTTTTTTTTTAAGAAAAAATATAGAAAAGGAAGGAGATTGCATAGTCAATTGATTTAAAAGGCTGATGGCTGGAATGAAAAGAAACTGATTTTTTTTTTTTTAAGCAGTAGTTGAATGAATTTTCTTTTTCAGAATGTGACAGCTTCCTGGATGTTGGACTAGGCCGAGAGTGTGCCTCAAAACCAGGTGTCCTTAAAAGAGAATCTGGGAGCGATTCTGACCTTTTTCACTCGCCCGGTGAAGACGTGGACAGCATTGTGTTCTCCAAGGTACCGTCAGCCTCAGTGTGCGACTCCGGCTAGCCATCATCTCTTACGTGATCTCAGTGACTTGTAAAGCCTCCCTTTTGGAGAATGAAGCTCCAGGTGTCTGGGCCTTAGAAAGAGGCCTTGACTACTTTCTTTTCTATAGAATCATGGCTGGTTCCATGCAGGTTGTGAAGCTCACACCGAGCCCTAAAGAAATGGACGTTCCTTCAAGTGAATTAGAAGTCAGATGACAGTGACTACTTCTGAGGGGGCAGGAAGGACCACAGGACAGACTAAGATGTCATGTGTATAAGCTCACCACAGAGGCCCGGCTGGTTAATGTGTCTAGGCCTGAAGCTCACAGCTGAGCTTGGTGAGGTCAGCTCTCCTCATTGCCTGCTTAGTTGGAACTTTCTAGATCTCTGCTTGGGAATCCAGCTTTCTCCCTGGTGGAAAGCCAAACCCATCCACATGAGTCACCTCACGGTTTCATAGTATTTAAGGCTCCAAGGCATGCTCTCTTAACCTAGGTTTGTGTCTAGTTGCAACAAGGTCCGTTTTGTCTCCTAAGAATAGAGGCCTTTCCTGTAGCTGGGTCAGCACACAGTATTGTTGACCTGCTGCAGGGGGTTGTCTTAACAGAGAGCTGGGGAGGGGCAGGCACACAGCAGCCTTGCCGACGCTCTTGTGAGGGTGTGGGAGCTCGTGAGAGACGCCGCGGGAGGTTGGGTCAGTGGCTCATCAGGTCCCCACGGCAGGCTGATGGTGCTGGGGCTAGAGCTGTGCCAGAGGCCTTCTGGGCCTCTGGTCGGGAGCGCATCTGAGCCTCTGGCCGCACCTGCGCTTCCCCTGCCTTCTGCCCAGTGGTTCTCGCGTGCCTGCTGGGCCTCCCTTACCCTTGGCCACTTTCCACAGGAAAGATCCAGGGACTGCAGCATTCCTGTCATTATTCCTCATAGAAGGGGGGAAAGTAAGGTAGACAAGTCCACTAACTTGGCAGAGCTATCCTTCTCTGAAGTTGTTTACAGAGAAGAACATCAATATGATCGCTTTATTTAACCAACAGAATTTAGGTAGTTTCCAGGGTGATTTTGAGGTTTGCATTGTAAGGACTCCTAAAAGTGTCTGCTTCTTCCCAAGGGGAATACCGTTTTCTAGGTGTCTGTCTCTCCAAAGGCATTGGTGAATACATTAGCTATCATCTCTTAATCCCAGTTTTAAAATGGAATCATTGGTAATCACTCACACGGGGCCCTGGATATGTGAGGATTTGTTCAGTGTTTATATACGTGTGACAGTTTTCTCAGTAAAAAACTTTTTAACCAATTGTCAAGTTTCCTCCATGAAGAAACACTTGCTTGAACCTCCTAGGTGCATGCCAGCTTGCCCTGAATGTTGCTATCTCTAGGTTGAATGATTTTCCTAGCTGAGGAGAATTAGAATTGACTATATTGTTACTTAATTATTCCAACCTGCCAAAACCATTTAGGTTTTGTTCATAAAAAATGGCCGGCACTCGATTTTAGGAGTTTTTTCCAGGACGACAACACAGATAGCATTTTTAAAAGTTTAAGCATGTCCCTGACTAAACTTCAGCCAGCATCCCGTGCTGGGGTTCCTCAGGAAGTCTAGAAATGGCAGAGACATGCTCTCCTCTTCACACTCACACGAGAGACTGTCTGGAGGCTGGGGGTGANTGGTTTTGTTTTGCCAGCGCCTTGTGCTGTCAGCTCCTCTTGAATTTCCTTTCAAGCAAAGCCTCCAGGTAGAGTCCTCTTGAACTGCTCAGCAGCTGGGTTGTCTGCTCTGTCCCTCATCACTTGGTAGCACCTGAAGATTGGATAAACTTCCATGTTTTCCAAGTCACACATCATGCCAGCTAGAATGGAATCGCTTCGTCTTTCAAAACTTCCTGAAGGGGGCTGATATCTTTCTTGGTATCACTATGTACCAGTGTTTTCATTTCTGTTGTTACGAGGTCACACGTCTCTTTTGGATACAAAGTTAAGGGAGAGAATGAGTTAAATACTGAGCTAATTGAGGTATGCTAAGCCTTTTGAATTCTTTGAGGTACCAGTACAATGTTTCTGTCAAGGTCCCCCTCTGTCTGCTTCCCCAGAGTTCATACCCTTGTTGTTGAACTGTAAACAGATTCTAGATTATGTGTTTTTCTTCATCACATTATTCATCCAATATCAGATCTATCTAGGACAAGTTAAATAGTTATATTTCAGTTATTGCATAATAAAACCTGTAAGTTTAATACACTGGTATGCTTGTTAGTTATGCTTCCTCTTTGTCTTTCATCTTAGTATTTTGATAAAGTAACAAGTTTCCAGAAAGAACTTAAGTCTCAAAACAGAATTTGCCCGCAAACCCTATTACATAGTTTGCTAACAAAGAACTTCAGATTTTTGTGGGAAAAGAAATAAATTCTCTAATTACCAAGAGGAAAAGATGTATGTTTAAATACATAGGTGTTATTGCAGTTCTAAATCACTGTTTGTTTTTTTTTCTTTTTGTGCCTATGATTTATATGACAGACTCAGGTTATCAACAGAGAGTTGAAAGCTACTAAATTTGTGTCCTTTACAGCTTCTTAATTGCAACATGTATATTATCATATGTGAAATAGATCGCCAGTCCAGGTTCAATGCATGAGACAGGGTGCTCACGGCTGGTACATTGGGCTGACCCTGAGGAGAGGGATGGGATGAGGAGGGAGGTGGGAGGGACATTTAGGATGGGGAACACCTGCAAACCCATGGCTGATGCATGTGAATGTATGGCAAAACCACTACAATATAGTAAAGTAATTAGCATCCAATTAAATAAATTTTTTTTTTTTAAGAAAAAATATAGAAAAGGAAGGAGATTGCATAGTCAATTGATTTAAAAGGCTGATGGCTGGAATGAAAAGAAACTGATTTTTTTTTTTTTAAGCAGTAGTTGAATGAATTTTCTTTTTCAGAATGTGACAGCTTCCTGGATGTTGGACTAGGCCGAGAGTGTGCCTCAAAACCAGGTGTCCTTAAAAGAGAATCTGGGAGCGATTCTGACCTTTTTCACTCGCCCGGTGAAGACGTGGACAGCATTGTGTTCTCCAAGGTACCGTCAGCCTCAGTGTGCGACTCCGGCTAGCCATCATCTCTTACGTGATCTCAGTGACTTGTAAAGCCTCCCTTTTGGAGAATGAAGCTCCAGGTGTCTGGGCCTTAGAAAGAGGCCTTGACTACTTTCTTTTCTATAGAATCATGGCTGGTTCCATGCAGGTTGTGAAGCTCACACCGAGCCCTAAAGAAATGGACGTTCCTTCAAGTGAATTAGAAGTCAGATGACAGTGACTACTTCTGAGGGGGCAGGAAGGACCACAGGACAGACTAAGATGTCATGTGTATAAGCTCACCACAGAGGCCCGGCTGGTTAATGTGTCTAGGCCTGAAGCTCACAGCTGAGCTTGGTGAGGTCAGCTCTCCTCATTGCCTGCTTAGTTGGAACTTTCTAGATCTCTGCTTGGGAATCCAGCTTTCTCCCTGGTGGAAAGCCAAACCCATCCACATGAGTCACCTCACGGTTTCATAGTATTTAAGGCTCCAAGGCATGCTCTCTTAACCTAGGTTTGTGTCTAGTTGCAACAAGGTCCGTTTTGTCTCCTAAGAATAGAGGCCTTTCCTGTAGCTGGGTCAGCACACAGTATTGTTGACCTGCTGCAGGGGGTTGTCTTAACAGAGAGCTGGGGAGGGACAGGCACACAGCAGCCTTGCCGACGCTCTTGTGAGGGTGTGGGAGCTCGTGAGAGACGCCGCGGGAGGTTGGGTCAGTGGCTCATCAGGTCCCCACGGCAGGCTGATGGTGCTGGGGCTAGAGCTGTGCCAGAGGCCTTCTGGGCCTCTGGTCGGGAGCGCATCTGAGCCTCTGGCCACACCTGCGCTTCCCCTGCCTTCTGCCCAGTGGTTCTCGCGTGCCCGCTGGGCCTCCCTTACCCTTGGCCACTTTCCACAGGAAAGATCCAGGGACTGCAGCATTCCTGTCATTATTCCTCATAGAAGGGGGGAAAGTAAGGTAGACAAGTCCACTAACTTGGCAGAGCTATCCTTCTCTGAAGTTGTTTACAGAGAAGAACATCAATATGATCGCTTTATTTAACCAACAGAATTTAGGTAGTTTCCAGGGTGATTTTGAGGTTTGCATTGTAAGGACTCCTAAAAGTGTCTGCTTCTTCCCAAGGGGAATACCGTTTTCTAGGTGTCTGTCTCTCCAAAGGCATTGGTGAATACATTAGCTATCATCTCTTAATCCCAGTTTTAAAATGGAATCATTGGTAATCACTCACACGGGGCCCTGGATATGTGAGGATTTGTTCAGTGTTTATATACGTGTGACAGTTTTCTCAGTAAAAAACTTTTTAACCAATTGTCAAGTTTCCTCCATGAAGAAACACTTGCTTGAACCTCCTAGGTGCATGCCAGCTTGCCCTGAATGTTGCTATCTCTAGGTTGAATGATTTTCCTAGCTGAGGAGAATTAGAATTGACTATATTGTTACTTAATTATTCCAACCTGCCAAAACCATTTAGGTTTTGTTCATAAAAAATGGCCGGCACTCGATTTTAGGAGTTTTTTCCAGGACGACAACACAGATAGCATTTTTAAAAGTTTAAGCATGTCCCTGACTAAACTTCAGCCAGCATCCCGTGCTGGGGTTCCTCAGGAAGTCTAGAAATGGCAGAGACATGCTCTCCTCTTCACACTCACACGAGAGACTGTCTGGAGGCTGGGGGTGAGGTTCAGAGGGTCTTTCCTCTTAGTGTCTCCACGCGGCCACAGCGGTTGGTGACCAGGAAAGGTTTTGCAACCACGTTTTCTCTAACATTCACAAAACCAAAGGTTTACAAGTGCGAGGAAAAGGAGACAGACAGGCTAATGTTTCCAAGGTGCTTACTTCATGTGAGGCACTGAACAGAAGTTTTTTACATAGGTGATCTCATTTCATGCTCCCAGCAGCCCTGCAAGGTGGGTGGTTTTATCCTCATTATGCCCCTGAGGAAGCAGAGGCTCTGGTTGGTAAAAAGGTTGACTCAACATTACTCAGCTAGTAAGTGACCAAACTGAGATGTGTTACTGGGCCCCACTCTGAAATCCACTCATGATTTTGCTGTGTCTCCACGCACCTGCTTTAGTGGCCGGTGCTGTGTACAGAAGCTTGGCAGTGGGGCACACAGGCCAGCAGCTGCTTCCTTAGAGGCCTGCCCCCGTGGTCATCTGCACAGCGCTAGCTCTGAAGCATCAGATCCTGCTGGAGTCTCTCTGCCGGCTCCAGCCCTCCCACACTCCTTCTCTAGAGACTGATCTGTAGGCAAACATCGCACCATCCTTTTCTGTGAACCAGGGGTGGTGCGTTAAGTCACTTCCTGCAGCCACTTGTGTGACTTTAGCCTTACAGAGGGCTCTTTAACATGAGCCCGCAGTGTTTGTCAGAACTTTCCACCGTAACCTCATGTTTCCACTTGGCATGCCGGTCTTCAGGCAGATATGACTCTTCGGTGAGTGTTGCGAGCTTCATGTTTTTTTCTGATGGATATTTGCTGGTTCCTCAGGTCTTGGCTTTTCCATACATCAGTACCATAAAAATTTAATTTTTGCCTTTAAAGTGAGAAGAAATCCTAGGGTTCTTTCTGGCCCTAGCTAAGAAAGAAAATGTGGTTGTAAAATACATGATCTGGGCTACTCTGTTACCCAAAAGGATAATTGAAGTCCACAGAATTATACTAATAGTTGCTGCCTCTTTTTCCCAAAGGTAAAGCCCTTACACCTTGTTTTTTGTTTTTTGTTTGTTTGTTTGTTTTCCAAAATCATAAGATAGTACCCACAATTGATTAAGAAAAAGCAAAGTGACTTCACCAACATGCTAGTTCTTAAAGGAAAATCCTATATTTCGTGTGCTGTCAGTTGCTCTCAAATACTTAAACATCAAGCCAAAAATTTACCTTATATTTTTTAGACTTTCAGATAAAAGTAAATATATTTACAGAATCCAGATTAGAAAATCTGTAAACTCTTAAGGCACAAGTGTTGAAATGATTGTAATTTCAAAACTGTGAAGTGGGGCTGATGCTTGCCATCAGTATAGCGCATAAATGGATTAAGTGATTGGCACATACTAGTCATTTAAAATACATGCTTTTATTTTCAAGGCACATGGCCAAGTGCTTGAGTATGCTATAACAGATAATAATTTATAAGTATTTGAATAAATGAATGAAAATTAAAGGACTAGTATTTTGGTAGTGTTAAGGGTGATTCCTTCAGGTGTAGTAATAAGATATAAAGTGCATAGCTATTTCTAGATTTCTATATATATAAGCATGTATAGTGTTTACACCTCTCCGTATACATATCTGTATCATACCTGCATGGTGTAACTCTGGTTAAGAAAGCCAGTCAGGCATTTTTTCCCCCCAATACTCTAGTTTTAAAATTTTGAAACAGAAAAGTAGGAAGAATTCTGCGGTCAATACCCACCACCTAGATTCTACAATTAACCTTTTATTATTTGCTTCATTGCTTAATTGTGTATCTGTCCCTCATTCTTTCCATTAGGTCATATAATTTCTTTAATATACTTCAGAGTTACAGATATCAATACACTCCACTTCTCAATACTTAGAATTCAGCATTTGTTTATAAGATTTTTTTTTGTAATATTTACATAAAATGAAGTACACGGTCTCGAGGGTACCATTCAGTGACTTTGCTCCCAACTTTATTGAGTTATAATTGACAAAAATCATATATTTTAGGTGTATGAATCCTAGCTGAACCTAGAATCACCTGGAAAGCTTAGAAATAGAAATAGATGAAGAAAAAAAGAGTCTGTCTCTCAGAAACTTGAGTTTATTATGTAACCTCACTAAGCTTCAGGTTTCTCATGAGATGCAAATAAGAATAGCTACTAAATCAAACAGTTGTGAGGATTAAAAGAAATCATACATCTTAATCTCTTAGTAAAAGCCTTACAGTGATGAGTATCTAGTACATAATTACCATTCAAATTTCTATAATAGTTATACTGCACATATATTTAAGAAATAGATTCTCTCAAGCATTTTATAAACATCATATAAACATCACTCATTTTAGACTGCTGCTGCTGCTGCTAAGTCACTTCACTTCGTGTCCGACTCTGTGCGACCCCATAGACGGCAGCCNTGGTGACCAGGAAAGGTTTTGCAACCACGTTTTCTCTAACATTCACAAAACCAAAGGTTTACAAGTGCGAGGAAAAGGAGACAGACAGGCTAATGTTTCCAAGGTGCTTACTTCATGTGAGGCACTGAACAGAAGTTTTTTACATAGGTGATCTCATTTCATGCTCCCAGCAGCCCTGCAAGGTGGGTGGTTTTATCCTCATTATGCCCCTGAGGAAGCAGAGGCTCTGGTTGGTAAAAAGGTTGACTCAACATTACTCAGCTAGTAAGTGACCAAACTGAGATGTGTTACTGGGCCCCACTCTGAAATCCACTCATGATTTTGCTGTGTCTCCACGCACCTGCTTTAGTGGCCGGTGCTGTGTACAGAAGCTTGGCAGTGGGGCACACAGGCCAGCAGCTGCTTCCTTAGAGGCCTGCCCCCGTGGTCATCTGCACAGCGCTAGCTCTGAAGCATCAGATCCTGCTGGAGTCTCTCTGCCGGCTCCAGCCCTCCCACACTCCTTCTCTAGAGACTGATCTGTAGGCAAACATCGCACCATCCTTTTCTGTGAACCAGGGGTGGTGCGTTAAGTCACTTCCTGCAGCCACTTGTGTGACTTTAGCCTTACAGAGGGCTCTTTAACATGAGCCCGCAGTGTTTGTCAGAACTTTCCACCGTAACCTCATGTTTCCACTTGGCATGCCGATCTTCAGGCAGATATGACTCTTCGGTGAGTGTTGCGAGCTTCATGTTTTTTTCTGATGGATATTTGCTGGTTCCTCAGGTCTTGGCTTTTCCATACATCAGTACCATAAAAATTTAATTTTTGCCTTTAAAGTGAGAAGAAATCCTAGGGTTCTTTCTGGCCCTAGCTAAGAAAGAAAATGTGGTTGTAAAATACATGATCTGGGCTACTCTGTTACCCAAAAGGATAATTGAAGTCCACAGAATTATACTAATAGTTGCTGCCTCTTTTTCCCAAAGGTAAAGCCCTTACACCTTGTTTTTTGTTTTTTGTTTGTTTGTTTGTTTTCCAAAATCATAAGATAGTACCCACAATTGATTAAGAAAAAGCAAAGTGACTTCACCAACATGCTAGTTCTTAAAGGAAAATCCTATATTTCGTGTGCTGTCAGTTGCTCTCAAATACTTAAACATCAAGCCAAAAATTTACCTTATATTTTTTAGACTTTCAGATAAAAGTAAATATATTTACAGAATCCAGATTAGAAAATCTGTAAACTCTTAAGGCACAAGTGTTGAAATGATTGTAATTTCAAAACTGTGAAGTGGGGCTGATGCTTGCCATCAGTATAGCGCATAAATGGATTAAGTGATTGGCACATACTAGTCATTTAAAATACATGCTTTTATTTTCAAGGCACATGGCCAAGTGCTTGAGTATGCTATAACAGATAATAATTTATAAGTATTTGAATAAATGAATGAAAATTAAAGGACTAGTATTTTGGTAGTGTTAAGGGTGATTCCTTCAGGTGTAGTAATAAGATATAAAGTGCATAGCTATTTCTAGATTTCTATATATATAAGCATGTATAGTGTTTACACCTCTCCGTATACATATCTGTATCATACCTGCATGGTGTAACTCTGGTTAAGAAAGCCAGTCAGGCATTTTTTCCCCCCAATACTCTAGTTTTAAAATTTTGAAACAGAAAAGTAGGAAGAATTCTGCGGTCAATACCCACCACCTAGATTCTACAATTAACCTTTTATTATTTGCTTCATTGCTTAATTGTGTATCTGTCCCTCATTCTTTCCATTAGGTCATATAATTTCTTTAATATACTTCAGAGTTACAGATATCAATACACTCCACTTCTCAATACTTAGAATTCAGCATTTGTTTATAAGATTTTTTTTTGTAATATTTACATAAAATGAAGTACACGGTCTCGAGGGTACCATTCAGTGACTTTGCTCCCAACTTTATTGAGTTATAATTGACAAAAATCATATATTTTAGGTGTATGAATCCTAGCTGAACCTAGAATCACCTGGAAAGCTTAGAAATAGAAATAGATGAAGAAAAAAAGAGTCTGTCTCTCAGAAACTTGAGTTTATTATGTAACCTCACTAAGCTTCAGGTTTCTCATGAGATGCAAATAAGAATAGCTACTAAATCAAACAGTTGTGAGGATTAAAAGAAATCATACATCTTAATCTCTTAGTAAAAGCCTTACAGTGATGAGTATCTAGTACATAATTACCATTCAAATTTCTATAATAGTTATACTGCACATATATTTAAGAAATAGATTCTCTCAAGCATTTTATAAACATCATATAAACATCACTCATTTTAGACTGCTGCTGCTGCTGCTAAGTCACTTCACTTCGTGTCCGACTCTGTGCGACCCCATAGACGGCAGCCCACCAGGCTCCCCCGTCCCTGGGATTCTCCAGGCAAGAACACTGGAGTGGGCTGCCATTTCCTTCTCCGTGCTCAGTCGTGTCTGAGCCTCAGCGACCCCATGGACTGCAGCCTACTAGGCTCCTCTGTCCATGGGATTTTCCAGGCAAGAGTACTGGAGTGGGGTACCATATTTTAGACTTCTACATTAACTTTTATTTATGTAATTATTTTGTAATTTCATTTTCCCTAATTTATTTGGACTTAGATTAAAACCTAAGTGTGGTTGGGTCAGTCTGTCGGCTCAGCCCTGCCCTTGAAGCCAGAAGGCCAGTGTTGGAAAGAGCTGCCACCCTCATACCTTTCTGTGCCCAGAGGGCGTTCTCTCCAACACCTAGTGGGTTTTTCTAGCCTGATCACCACTTGCAGGTATTCGTAATTTTATTAACCCCAAGGAAAGAGAAGCTTATGGTAGAGGTGATTGTCTCTGTGTGTATTCCATCCTGCTGTATGCAGGAGGAAAAGCAGTTATGAAAACTCGAGAGAGGACGAATCCATCTGTCAACCTCAGGTACAGACGTGGTCTTCGTTTCCCCATTAAGTTGCTTTCTTGCATGCGTGTGTGTTAGTCTCTCAGTTGTGTCTGACTCTGTGTGGCCCCATGGACTGGAGCCCACCCGTGTCTGCTCTGTGCCTGGGATTCTCCAGGCAAGGATTCTGGAGTGGGTGACCATGCCCATACATGACTCCATCTACCCCTTCCTTCCTGTATCTACATTTTCGCATCTCTTCTACTTCTCTGGGTTAGGCAGCTTTAGTTTCCTAGGGCCGCTGCAACCAATTACCACACATTTGGTGGCTTGAAACAGTGTAAAACTGTTCTTCCATAGTTCTGGAGGCAGGGGGTCCTAAAAGCCATGTATCTGAGGGGCTGCTCTCCTTACAAGGATACTACTCCTTTGGGATTCAGGAAATATTCTCATGTGAAGTATGACCTCATCTTAACGAACAACATTTGCAAAGACCCAACCAAATAAGGTCACATTCTCAGAAGGATGTCAATTTGAGAAGGACACTATTCAACCCAGTCCAGTGAAAAAGCTAAGACATCCTGCAAGTGTCTTCTGAAGTTGCTATTCACAACCATTTATATTCTTCCTCTCGATGGAGGGTAGCCCCAGGAATAGAAACTGTAGGATGCCCAGATCACTGGTCACTAACTTGAAAGGAGTCATCGACAATTTTATTTTAAACCAAAACTTACCCTATTTTAGAGTCTACTCAGTATAGTTTTATTTTACTATAAAATAAAAATATATGGCCCAGTGTGGCCCAGTAAAAGGAACACTGAGGATTTCTGATACAGACTCTGAGATCTTATTTGTTACAGGGTCTTTTTGTTTTTGTTTTTTAAGTGATGAAGATAATAATAAAACAGGGCGTTTTTAAAAGTTGAAATCAGCTTGCATTCAGATCTTGCCTCTGCTGTACTTGGGGGAGCCCAGGAGACAGTCTGGGCCTCAGAGTCCTGACTCTCCAGCCCCTCGCATCTCCCTCAGTCTCATCCCTCACTGATTGTTTAAAGAGCAGTTAAGCTGGATTCTAGAGAGTAGAAAGAAAAACCTCGTATGAGCTGGTGAGATTCAGCCCCAAGGGTGTAAAGATTGCTCTGAGAAGGTAGAGCGTGCTTTTGAAGTGTTCTATTAAGTCTTTAAAGAGTCAGCCTCTTTAGTACAGGAGTTACTTTCTGTTTCAAGACTAAAAGGGCTCATNTCCACAGAATTATACTAATAGTTGCTGCCTCTTTTTCCCAAAGGTAAAGCCCTTACACCTTGTTTTTTGTTTTTTGTTTGTTTGTTTGTTTTCCAAAATCATAAGATAGTACCCACAATTGATTAAGAAAAAGCAAAGTGACTTCACCAACATGCTAGTTCTTAAAGGAAAATCCTATATTTCGTGTGCTGTCAGTTGCTCTCAAATACTTAAACATCAAGCCAAAAATTTACCTTATATTTTTTAGACTTTCAGATAAAAGTAAATATATTTACAGAATCCAGATTAGAAAATCTGTAAACTCTTAAGGCACAAGTGTTGAAATGATTGTAATTTCAAAACTGTGAAGTGGGGCTGATGCTTGCCATCAGTATAGCGCATAAATGGATTAAGTGATTGGCACATACTAGTCATTTAAAATACATGCTTTTATTTTCAAGGCACATGGCCAAGTGCTTGAGTATGCTATAACAGATAATAATTTATAAGTATTTGAATAAATGAATGAAAATTAAAGGACTAGTATTTTGGTAGTGTTAAGGGTGATTCCTTCAGGTGTAGTAATAAGATATAAAGTGCATAGCTATTTCTAGATTTCTATATATATAAGCATGTATAGTGTTTACACCTCTCCGTATACATATCTGTATCATACCTGCATGGTGTAACTCTGGTTAAGAAAGCCAGTCAGGCATTTTTTCCCCCCAATACTCTAGTTTTAAAATTTTGAAACAGAAAAGTAGGAAGAATTCTGCGGTCAATACCCACCACCTAGATTCTACAATTAACCTTTTATTATTTGCTTCATTGCTTAATTGTGTATCTGTCCCTCATTCTTTCCATTAGGTCATATAATTTCTTTAATATACTTCAGAGTTACAGATATCAATACACTCCACTTCTCAATACTTAGAATTCAGCATTTGTTTATAAGATTTTTTTTTGTAATATTTACATAAAATGAAGTACACGGTCTCGAGGGTACCATTCAGTGACTTTGCTCCCAACTTTATTGAGTTATAATTGACAAAAATCATATATTTTAGGTGTATGAATCCTAGCTGAACCTAGAATCACCTGGAAAGCTTGGAAATAGAAATAGATGAAGAAAAAAAGAGTCTGTCTCTCAGAAACTTGAGTTTATTATGTAACCTCACTAAGCTTCAGGTTTCTCATGAGATGCAAATAAGAATAGCTACTAAATCAAACAGTTGTGAGGATTAAAAGAAATCATACATCTTAATCTCTTAGTAAAAGCCTTACAGTGATGAGTATCTAGTACATAATTACCATTCAAATTTCTATAATAGTTATACTGCACATATATTTAAGAAATAGATTCTCTCAAGCATTTTATAAACATCATATAAACATCACTCATTTTAGACTGCTGCTGCTGCTGCTAAGTCACTTCACTTCGTGTCCGACTCTGTGCGACCCCATAGACGGCAGCCCACCAGGCTCCCCCGTCCCTGGGATTCTCCAGGCAAGAACACTGGAGTGGGCTGCCATTTCCTTCTCCGTGCTCAGTCGTGTCTGAGCCTCAGCGACCCCATGGACTGCAGCCTACTAGGCTCCTCTGTCCATGGGATTTTCCAGGCAAGAGTACTGGAGTGGGGTACCATATTTTAGACTTCTACATTAACTTTTATTTATGTAATTATTTTGTAATTTCATTTTCCCTAATTTATTTGGACTTAGATTAAAACCTAAGTGTGGTTGGGTCAGTCTGTCGGCTCAGCCCTGCCCTTGAAGCCAGAAGGCCAGTGTTGGAAAGAGCTGCCACCCTCATACCTTTCTGTGCCCAGAGGGCGTTCTCTCCAACACCTAGTGGGTTTTTCTAGCCTGATCACCACTTGCAGGTATTCGTAATTTTATTAACCCCAAGGAAAGAGAAGCTTATGGTAGAGGTGATTGTCTCTGTGTGTATTCCATCCTGCTGTATGCAGGAGGAAAAGCAGTTATGAAAACTCGAGAGAGGACGAATCCATCTGTCAACCTCAGGTACAGACGTGGTCTTCGTTTCCCCATTAAGTTGCTTTCTTGCATGCGTGTGTGTTAGTCTCTCAGTTGTGTCTGACTCTGTGTGGCCCCATGGACTGGAGCCCACCCGTGTCTGCTCTGTGCCTGGGATTCTCCAGGCAAGGATTCTGGAGTGGGTGACCATGCCCATACATGACTCCATCTACCCCTTCCTTCCTGTATCTACATTTTCGCATCTCTTCTACTTCTCTGGGTTAGGCAGCTTTAGTTTCCTAGGGCCGCTGCAACCAATTACCACACATTTGGTGGCTTGAAACAGTGTAAAACTGTTCTTCCATAGTTCTGGAGGCAGGGGGTCCTAAAAGCCATGTATCTGAGGGGCTGCTCTCCTTACAAGGATACTACTCCTTTGGGATTCAGGAAATATTCTCATGTGAAGTATGACCTCATCTTAACGAACAACATTTGCAAAGACCCAACCAAATAAGGTCACATTCTCAGAAGGATGTCAATTTGAGAAGGACACTATTCAACCCAGTCCAGTGAAAAAGCTAAGACATCCTGCAAGTGTCTTCTGAAGTTGCTATTCACAACCATTTATATTCTTCCTCTCGATGGAGGGTAGCCCCAGGAATAGAAACTGTAGGATGCCCAGATCACTGGTCACTAACTTGAAAGGAGTCATCGACAATTTTATTTTAAACCAAAACTTACCCTATTTTAGAGTCTACTCAGTATAGTTTTATTTTACTATAAAATAAAAATATATGGCCCAGTGTGGCCCAGTAAAAGGAACACTGAGGATTTCTGATACAGACTCTGAGATCTTATTTGTTACAGGGTCTTTTTGTTTTTGTTTTTTAAGTGATGAAGATAATAATAAAACAGGGCGTTTTTAAAAGTTGAAATCAGCTTGCATTCAGATCTTGCCTCTGCTGTACTTGGGGGAGCCCAGGAGACAGTCTGGGCCTCAGAGTCCTGACTCTCCAGCCCCTCGCATCTCCCTCAGTCTCATCCCTCACTGATTGTTTAAAGAGCAGTTAAGCTGGATTCTAGAGAGTAGAAAGAAAAACCTCGTATGAGCTGGTGAGATTCAGCCCCAAGGGTGTAAAGATTGCTCTGAGAAGGTAGAGCGTGCTTTTGAAGTGTTCTATTAAGTCTTTAAAGAGTCAGCCTCTTTAGTACAGGAGTTACTTTCTGTTTCAAGACTAAAAGGGCTCATGCTGCTGCTGCTAAGTCGCTTCAGTCGTGTCCAACTCTATGCGACCCCATAGATGGCAGCCCACCAGGCTCCCCCGTCCCTGGGATTCTCCAGGCAAGAACACTGGAGTGGGTTGCCATTTCCTTCTTCAGTGCATGAAAGTGAAAAGTGAAAGTGAGATCACTCCATCATGTCCGACTCTTCACGACCCCATGGACTGTAGCCTACCAGGCTCCTCCATCCATGGGATTTTCCAGGCAAGAGTACTGGAGTGGGATGCTATCGCCTTCTCCGAAAGGGCTCATGAGTTGCTATAAAGTTTTAAAATCTGTTTTGAAGAACTATAAGTTTTTTCACTCCTAAATTAGGGAAATACTGTGAAGAAGGGGGCGGGGGCGGGGGGGGGGATCACTATGTCTGTTTCTGTTTCCTGCTCCCTGTCCATAAGAATGCACAAGAAAGATGCGAAGATAGTACAGCGCCCTCCTGTGTAGCTGAGAGGCTGAGCATGCATCTTTCAGACACTTTATTTATCTTCTATTTTTTGGATGCCACAACGCTCATCTTTCCCTCACCCATCACATGATGTGTTCTGGTGCTTTTCAGCAGGTAGAGATTGTCAGTCTGCTGGATCAGAATGACACAATTCCTGGTAGGCTCTAGAAGTTGGCAGGGAAAGCACCATCACTTTATCAAAGACTACAGAGGACTCATTATTTTAGGTACAGTTTGGCTTGATAAAACTCAGCCAGTACTCAGCTGAAGGAAAAAAGGGAGGATAAATTTCTTGCATTTAGGTATTTGTGGCCCAGAATTTTGGACATTTGTGGCAGACTTTAGTTGGGATCATAAGCTGTTGTGCATTTTTGAAAATGCCACTGAAAACAGACTTGCTTTTTGAATATAAACTTCAGTATATCACTGTTGTAGCCAAGCATGCTACCTTGTTTTTAGGGCTTGTAAAAAAAGAAATTTTATCTTTACATGGTATGAATTTAGAGTTTTCATACATCAGAAACCTCAGAGACATAGGTTCCCTTCATTTCAGTTGATAGTATTGACTGAAAATAACTGACAGGAATTAGATCTCTTCCTCTGCAAGAAAGGGAAGACAATATATTTCCCATTTTGCACCTCTAGTAAAAGTGGAGAAAGAGTATGGACCTGGACCGTACCTTTACTGGAGGCTGTTTGAGGCCATCTGTGATTGTGCTTTAAGAAAGAAAGCTGTTTGCAGCCCCCTGTGATGTTGCCTGTCCTAACCCCTGTAGAGGCACTGANAGAAAGGGAAGACAATATATTTCCCATTTTGCACCTCTAGTAAAAGTGTAGAAAGAGTATGGACCTGGACCGTCCCTTTACTGGAGGCTGTTTGAGGCCATCTGTGATTGTGCTTTAAGAAAGAAAGCTGTTTGCAGCCCCCTATGATGTTGCCTGTCCTAACCCCTGTAGAGGCAGTGACTCGGTGGTGAGCAGCCGACGCCTCTCGGTCCTGCCGTTTCCGACCACGCATGCTTTCTCTCCGCTGCAGCCCGAGGAGGAGCAGCTGGCCTGCGACACCACTGGATCCAGCTCCTCCACCGATGACACGGCATCCCTGGGCCGGCACTCGTCTCACGGCAGTGATGTGTCCCTCCCCCGGATTTCCAGCTTGAACAGGTCCAGAGACCCACAGTGTCTCAACGGTTTCTTCAGCCATGGAGTGGGAGCTGAGGGTCGAGAGAGCGAGAGCGAGCCCGCTGGCTCGGGTGAGATGGAGGAGGAGGAGATGGACAGCATCACCGAGGTGCCCGCGAGCTGCTCTCTCCTGCGGAGCTCCATGCGCTCTCTGTCCCCTTTCCGGAGGCACAGCTGGGGTCCCGGGAAGAACGCAGCCAGCGACGCAGAAATGAACCACCGGAGGTGAGGTGGTGGGCTTTTCCTCTTGACTCAGTGTCTGCTTGCTTTTGATTTGGTGTTAGCGTTAATGAACGTTTTCAGGAGACACCATGGTATAGAAGAAAGAATATATTGGCTTTCCTTCCTATAGGAATCAGGAAAATCTGTGCGCCAACTCCAGCTCTTAAACTTACTACCCAGATAACCTTGGGCAAGTTACCTGACCCTTCTGAGCTTTAATTCTCTCATCTGTAAGACACCTGCCTTTCAGAATATTTGTAAGAGTAAAGATTACAATGAGATATCTAAGTCACATAGTGAGTAAACACTGGTGTAACGTTTGTTTAGGCCAGGTTTGTTCATAAAATTGAGAGGTTAGAAAATTTGAAGGGAATAATTTCATGTTAATTTTTAATTAAGAAATAAACTTGAAATCTTATAGTCTCAACGCAAGTTTTTTCACAGTACTTCATAGGATTTGCCATCTGTTTCTAGTGTAGAAAGTTTTGATAAAGTCTGCATTACTAGAACTTAACTGTTAAAGAGACCATAATCATTAATGAATTGGTACTGTTTTTTCCACATGTCATTCAGCCTGGGGGTCTCTTGTGGCACTCGGTGTCATCCTTTCAGTTTGCCAAGCAGGCTATGTGGAAATGTGGACTTGGTTTCTAACCACTGGCTGCCTAGATGAGTTTAAGTTTGAAGAACAGGTGCCATGATGCCTACTCCAAGGCTACCTTCTAAACGAGGACAAACAGCCAGGGGAGGAGGCTGACAGTTGTTGTAAAACAACTGATATAAACGGTTCACCTGGAGCGGTTACTGGCTTTTTTGCTTTTTAAAAATTCCTTGACCTCCTAATATTTTGGCTCAGATTTCATAGCTGTAAGTACATGTAATCTGACTACATTCATTCACTCATGTATTTTTTTATTTGGCTAACATGTAGTAAGCAGAGCAGGCCTTCCTAGGTTCTGGAGGCCCCAAGGTGAATGAAGACCTACCTTCATACAGTACCTTACACCCTCCTGACTTGCTGCCCTTTTCAGATTCTTTTAATAACACATTGTCTCATGTAATTTTCCCATCCTTTTCATGAGTCAGGTGGGATTATCCCCATTTTTGCAGGTGAGACTATGTAGGTAGTTTAAACCATTTACCCAGTGTCAGTGGAATCCAGGTTTCAGGTCTCCTGGTCAAGCAGTCTTTCTACAGCTCCATTTTATTCTGGAATACAGTTCAGGGTGCAAACCTTAAAAGTAGCATAAGCAGTTGCTCTATCTGATGGGCAATTATTATGTATTTGAAATACTAGCGTATGTAAAAAGCAGTTTGTAAAAGTTTTCCTTCCTAGCTTTGTTCAAGCTGTAATTTCTTTCTTTTTCTTTTTTTTTTTTTCCAAGCATTCATATGGGAAAATAAGGATGGGGAAATGATCCCTACAGGCAGAATTCCCTTCCTGAGGCAAGAGAATCTGCTTGACGGATACGCATGTCTTAGATGACAACAGCATTGAGAAAGGAGGATTCCTTTTACATGGAATCTGTTTTCCTATATAAACCACGATNACCCAGTGTCAGTGGAATCCAGGTTTCAGGTCTCCTGCTCAAGCAGTCTTTCTGCAGCTCCATTTTATTCTGGAATACAGTTCAGGGTGCATAAGCAGTTGCTCTCTCTGCTTAAAAGTAGCATAAGCAGTTGCTCTCTCTGATGGGCAATTATTTTGTATTTGAAATACTAGCGTATGTAAAAAGCAGTTTGTAAAAGTTTTCCTTCCCAGCTTTGTTCAAGCTGTAATTTCTTTCTTTTTCTTTTTTTTTTCCAAGCATTCATATGGGAAAATAAGGATGGGGAAATGATCCCTACAGGCAGAATTCCCTTCCTGAGGCAAGAGAATCTGCTTGACGGATACGCATGTCTTAGATGACAACAGCATTGAGAAAGGAGGATTCCTTTTACATGGAATCTGTTTTCCTATATAAACCACGATGGATCCCTTTGCCATGCCTTTAATTTCCAAGCTAGATGTGACTATGCATCATGTCGCTCCAGTGAGGCAATTGAAGCTCAGATTAAAAGATTTGCCCAAGATTACGTGGTGATTTTAGGATAGAGCTACAATTAGAACCCTATCACCTAAATTACTTGTATTTTCAGCCTATATAATATCATGGACTCTCCTATTTGCAGTTATCATTCAGAATTGCCTGTTACCACTGTCCTAGTACCTTTGGAGATAATGGAATGAGAGTTAGAAGTCATTTTCATCAGTTTAACTGATTTTTACAGTATTACCTGCATAGAGAATTACCTGAATTTTAAAGACTTGAAGAAAGTCCTGTTAAAGTTATTGTTGGATGGCCTTTATTAAAAGTCTTTTTGCTTTTATAATTTAATAAACCTCACTCCTGGTCACCTGACTGTTCCCTCCATGCTCCCAAGGAGTTAAAGTAGCTGTTCTCCGAAATTATCAGGCCTTTTTGGTGCTGATGTTTTCCTTATTCCACATTCTTTCATTNAAGTCATTTTCATCAGTTTAACTGATTTTTACAGTATTACCTGCATAGCGAATTACCTGAATTTTAAAGACTTGAAGAAAGTCCTGTTAAAGTTATTGTTGAATGGCCTTTATTAAAAGTCTTTTTGCTTTTATAATTTAATAAACCTCACTTCTGGTCACCTGACTGTTCCCTCCATGCTCCAAGGAGTTAAAGTAGCTGTTCTCCGAAATTATCAGGCCTTTTTGGTGCTGATGTTTTCCTTATTCCACATTCTTTCATTCCCTTACTCCCAAACCATTTCTCTTTGGTGATTGTCTCTTCCTAGTGTGATGTTTGTGTGTTTCACGCGTTTGTATCCATTTTGTTTGACCTGGACACTGACCTCTTCCACCATTCATTTTCAGTTCAATGCGAGTTCTTGGGGATGTTGTCAGGAGGCCTCCCATTCATAGGAGAAGGTACAGAGCTCACTAACTTGATGGACTAACTGTTTGCCTCTGAGCTCATTTTACTAACAAGCATCTCATTCTGCTTCATCCACAATTAAACAGTCTCATTTTAAATAAGTCCTGTCTGCTTCAGACAAATAAAATACAGGTACTTACTAATTGCTAATGTCCATCTTATATGAAATGGTTTCTTGAATTTGAGGTTTTTTCCTGTTCTGCTTTTATTTTTTAAAAAAGTTTAAAAAATATTTTTTTCCATCTTGTTTTTTTTTTCTATTCAGATCACTTTGATAATAGGGTCTCCCCAACTTGATCTAAGGAGGAGTCTAAGAAGTATCTGTTGCACATAGGTAGTGGACCCTGGGGAGTACTTTTTCTTTCTTTCCCAAGAAAAGGGGGAGAGGAAGAACCGAAAATAGAAGTGTGCTCATGTATGTACCAGGCCCTAAACTATTTTCAGCACATTCTTCAATAACGTGATGAAAGCCTTTCTTCCTCAGCCACTTGGAAGTCTCCCGTCCACTGCTGATGTGGCCCTGGCTTCTCAGGGCTCCTCTCAGTCTTTCAGTCCCATACTGATTTTTGGTCACATAAAATTTTGAAGCTAAAAATTGTAGTGATTTATCAGCTGAAAAGTCACTTTTAGTCAAAAAGTACTGATTTGCTTTAATTTTTTCAAATGCTGAGTTTTTGTTTTATCAGTACATTTCCTGTACAGGAGTCATTTGTGACTTTTCCGATTTTTGGAAAAAAATTTAGAAATCTGAAAACGATGATTTGATTATGCTTAGTGTCTCATATTAGGAGATACTCGTAAAGAGAGATTTTAAATTATTAGCTGAGGCTGTCTTTTTAGGAAGTGGGCAGATAATGATCTTTGTTGCCTACCTGGTCTTTTTAAGTGGGTGTTTCCTTTAATTTCAGATTTTAGGCACACAGTTGAGCTCAAGCACAGTGTTGTCACGAATCTCAGATAATCATAAGCCTGGTTGCATTTATCTCCAGGAGAACAAGTTATTAAAGGCCTTTTTCAGTAGAAGTATCTAAAACCTTTAGGTATTTATTTGTCTGACTCTTCTTTAAACTCTTCAGTATGGACTTATTAAAAACATGCCCTGGATAACCCTGGAAGATGACCCGTTGCTGGATGCAGCCCAGGTTACCCTGTAGACACAGCCGTCACAGCCACTTCAGTGACGGTTTTCAGCCTTTGTCATATTTATGCATGAAGAACAGGAGTTATGATTTTAAATTTTGTGTTAAGCCTTAGCTACTAAAATGGAAACATTTCAGCAAGTATTAAAAGGTAGGGCATTAGGATCCTTTTTTAAAATCTGGAACTATCTAAATCTGAAAGCTAAAGAACCATGAAATGTTACTCCCCCAACTGAGGAACTGAGGAAATTAGGATGCTCTGAAAATACCCTTACTGTTGTGAAAGGAGTTTCTGCGACCCTAGGACTGACTGCAGCTTCCTCCCTGGATCCTTATGTTTTTCTGACGCTCCTTTTGTCTCCCTGTTGTTCATCCTCTTTATCCTAAATTTCATCCCAGTCTCTCACATCATTATCATTTTCTGAGAGTAAAGGGATGTTTAAAATCCATAGAAAGATATTGTTTAATTTTTAATGAATGATAAATTGGCATGTATATTCACTTTCTAATTTTTTCTGCATTCTGTTTTTAGTAAATTGGCCATGTAGATATAATATGCCTTTTTACTAACAGCTTAGAGGTATAAAATTAAGTTAATACTTTTCAAAGAACAGATTTGTGAATCTCATGTGTGTTTGTAAACCGTATCAAGGATTGCTTCCCTGACTCAGTCTGGTCTTGCTTAGCAGACTTGTAGAGCCATGTCTCAGCTGTGTACTTCCACTCTCTGCTTTTGTACTTGTGAGCTTTGTACTATTAATATGATCTGATTTAAAATATGTTACCTTTTAATTTATTTTTAATGGTATTATTTTAAAGATTCACTTTTAGAAGATCCATTAGGTTAGCTCATATTTATTCTTCCATTATTTTCCTTGTTTTTTTTTTTTTTGTCTATCAAAACCTTCCACTTGTCAGCACAAAGTTATCAGCTGTATGTATTCAAGACAAGGTGGTTTTTGTTTTTTGGATTTTTTGTTTGTAGTTTTGTTTAGCTTTCTTTTTGTTTGTTGGTTGGGTTTTTTGGTGTCTGTAGGTCTTCCCATTGAAGGTTCAGGGAGCAGATTAGTTTTATTGTTATCTCCCTTCCGAAAACAAAAGCATGTCACTTAGAACTTTAAGGATGAAATAGTAGCAGTGTGTTTTTTCTTTTTAAATAATCAAAAATCCTGACCTATGGATGCACCTCTTTTTACAGAGTACCTGATACTCTGAGTTGGTTATTTTTTGTCTGCTTATGTTCACTTATCATTTCCAACCCCAGATTTTCTGTTCCTACTGCATGAGAACAAATATAAGTGCTGAGACAGTCAAGGAAATGGATTTTTTTTTTAATCTTGTGGGAAAATGGATACATACTTAAAATTATGGGACCCTTTGATCAATACTATAAAATTCCCTTTCAAGGAAAGACATCCCTTCATTATCATTAAAATACAGTGAAATAGGACCATTGTTATATGCTTTATCTTTAGCATCCAAGCCTGGTGAATAGGGTTTGAAGGTGGATATTGATGTTGGGTATCGTTATGAAAGATATATGACTTTTCTGGCTCAGATTCATCCTTAGTGGAAACACGGAGAAGAAAAAATACCTGACTCAGTGAGCCTACCCAAGTGCAATTTTGTCATCGTTCCTTTTAATGAAGGATTAGAGATGCTGTGGTCAGGAGATGATCAAGATTTTTTGTTGTTGTGTTGTTATAGGCTTTATCTTTAGCATCCAAGCCTAAGTGGGTGGAGGAGTGGTGGGCGCCATAGAGAGAGTGTCCGCAGTAGTGGGGCTGAAACACTGCTGTGAGCGTGCGCAACCAGGAAGCCACAGGGAGTGTGGGTCCTCTGTTCAGGATTTGCTAGGAGGAATTCTGGGGTTTCCAGCACTGAACTTGTTAGCCTATAAAGAGTTCACGTAGTCATTTCTAACACATTATGTAGATGGACATCAATAGAACTGTGTTTTTTGTTCTAGCCATTTTCTAAATTCTAAATCAGTGTTACATTCCTAATTTTTTGCTGATCAGAAAATCCATCTGTCTCTAACTGTGTCCCTTCTTTTTAAACCCAATAATCCCATCCCTGTTCCCTATTCCATTTCTGTTTCTGCCTTTGATGTCATCCCCAGTATGAGCTGGTGTCCCTCTGGTGTGCAATACTCTGCTGCCCTGAGTGCTGATTTTAATTACAGAAGGTATGGTATTGTTAAGTGTGCAGCCACCGAAGTGGGGATCGTGAAGCGCAGCACCGAGCTTTCGGCTTTGGACTGGCTGTGTGTGGCTGGAATGCATATGGCGGCCTGCTTTGTGAGCTCGGTGTTGCGTTGCCTCTGCTGTGGGCATCCTATCCAGTTCAAGGGGTGCAGCCTCAGAGCTGGATGGTGTTCCCCAATGCATTCTGCGTGTCTCAAGTGGCTGTAGATTCGGGTATTTTCTGCACAGGCTTGTCTCCATGCTGTGGTAGACCACTTCTCTCTTTGTTTTCATCCATCCCAATTCCCAGCTCCTAGGAATTAGCACATCCTGAGGAAAACAATAACAGAAACAAGCAGCTACTAAGATGCACTCATTTCTTAATTACGCTTCCAAATCCAGTCATCTCTTTAGATTCTAAGCTCCCAGATTGCTCATCATTACATATTCTTCTCTCGGCTAAGCAGCCAGATTTAATCACTTTCATGATTAAATGTTGTGGTAACTGTAGGATCTGGCTTTCTCAGGCTTTAGAAATAATTCATAACAGAAAACTAAATTTCTTCTTCAGTTAGTCTGTCTTCTTACCCTTGCTACTGAAAATGAGTTTTACAGATACATTTACTTGTAGTTAGTCATGATTTCTATCGTCATATTGAAATCAGAATAAAATCCATTGTTTAATTTGTAGAGGCATATGGTTTCATTTCATAATAAGTGATTCATAGGAAAAAGGGCAAATAGAAACCCTTCTAGACCGGCATAAATGAACTTTTTCTGTAGCAGTTAACTTTATGCAGAGGTAACGAAAGAGCTTCATTATGCCTTCAAACACAGCTCCACATGCTTGAAACAGGGCATGGTGCTCCCCCCCTGCATTCTGAGATCCAGTGGTAACACACGTGATTTATTCTGGCTAGCTTCCCCAAGGGTGAAAGCTGGCCAACCTTTCTCCATAGCCGCCTCCTCACAAAAAATGCTTTTCACTCTGCAAACCACAGTCTTTATTCCAGGGATCCCATTTTTCATACCAAACCTTAAGTTTGCTTTTTCTCCCCACCTTGTTAGTATCAAGGAAGAAAATACTAAACCTCTCTTAGACACAGTAGCTTTTCAGCGTTTGCCCTTTATGGTGTCCCATGTGCCTGTCTGCAACTAACAGTTCTCAGGACACCTGCCAGAGCGGTGCTTTGGGGGCAGGTGTGCGCGAATGGCAACACACCTGTGTAATGTGGGGTTTCTGGGCTGGACGCATGCCTGTGAAGTTCAAAAGGTCACCGAGACTGTCGTGGAAGGTGAAGTTACAAATGTCACCTGGATTGTAGTCGAATGTGAAGTCACAAAGGTCCCCTTGACAGCTGCAAGGGCAAGTCTGGATCTTCCCTATCTTCCTCCAGAAAGTCACTTAATGTTCGTATTTTCTCTGTGCCACTTAATTATTTGGCATTGACAGGCTTCAGAGTCTGGCAAAAATTGATCACATCAGATTAAGGGTTAAAAAAAAACGCATCAATAAAAGATCTATAGATAATACAGTTTATCCATGTGGTATATTGAAAAGTGTCTGAGAAGGTTACTTGAAGTAGTTCAACATTTGAGTAAATTGAATGAGGTTCTTTTTAAAAAACAAACCAAGTGCAGTATATTTCTCAGCCAACCAAGATCTAGGGGGAAGGGTAGGGGACACTCATTTGGCTAGGCCCTTGCAAACAGTTTTGCTGGGTGACAGAAAGTTACAAGCAAGGGAGACACAAGTGCAGGGGCTTTGTATCCTTCCTTTCTGAGGCTCAGAATGAATTAACTCCGGTGTCTTGTGTTCAGTTTCAGTCTAGAAGGCTTGACGGGAGGAGCTGGTATTGGAAACAAGCCGTCCTCATCTCTAGAAGGAAACTCTTCAAACACCAAAGATCTCAGGCACCCTTTTAGTGGCCAGGAAAGGGGTGACTCTCTGGTGTCGCTTTCAGAAGAGGATCTTGAATCAGGCCAGAGGGAACATAGAATGTTTAATCCGCAGGTAAGGCTGAAAGAGGTGGATGTTGCTGATTTGGGGGGAAAAGATTCACTTCGTTACCCTAAATACATCTTCATATGAAGAACAAAGAAGGCAAGACTTATGTTCACATAAGGTTAGTAGCTATAATTATGCATATACTCAGTGTGGCAAACAGCAGTTGTTAGCATTTAATGCTACTTGAAAGTTTGATGCTACTTGAAAGTTTAATGCTACTTGAAAGTTTCTCAGCCATGTCCGACTCTTTGCAATCCCATGGACTATACAGTCCATGGAATTCTCCAGGCCAGAATACTGGAGTTGGTAGGCTTTCCCTTCTCCAGGGGATCTTCCCAACCCAGGGATTAAACCCAGATCTTCTGCATTGCAGGTGGATTCTTTACCAGCTGAGCCACAAGGGAAGCCCAGGAATACTGGAGTGGGTAGCCTGTCCCTTCTCCAACACGTCTTCCTGACTGAGGAATTGAACTGGGGTCTCCTGCATTGCAGGCAGATTCTTTACCAACTGAGCTATCAGGGAAGCCCAATGTTAATTAAAGAATACCATTAATCTGCATAGATTTAGATATTTCAGCAAAGCAAACTTTTAAAATTAAGAAGGTATTAATTTTAAAACTAACACCGGGATGAACCTCTGAGAGTATTCTGGGATACCCTTCCAAGTGAATTCTTTTCTAATTTAAAAAAAAAGTTAAAATGCCAGTCTCTGAGTAGGTGGCTTTCATTTTAGGTAGAGGTGTAAGGCATCGTTTCAAACTTAACAAACAAAAATTTAAACAACCAATTCTTCGAATCAATGACTAAGGTTTTGTGTAGAAATCTAGTTTTTAATTACATCCTGCTACGTAGCAATGAAGTGACCAAATACTTTAAATCTAGCACTAGGCGATTTAGTGATGAATGCATCACTTATGGTCATGTGAAGGTCCAAAGGAAATGAAACTGAAGGCCTAAAGAGATTTTGCCTGCTTTTGTCCCCTCTTTGTGGCTTCTTGGAAGTTAAGAAAAATAACAAGAATATGGAGAATATAGTTATTGAAGTAGATATGTCTATTATTCAGCCCAACGGTAACAGAAAAAGAGGGAAAAATAGGAAACAATAAATTTGGTGACTACAGAGAGCATCTCTGACAAGTACGTCTGAAAAACATGTTGCATCTTATGTGTACACAGTCCTTTGGAAATCACTTGTAGGACCAGGTAAAATACCAAAACTTGAGTTTACTTAGAGCCAGTAAATCCCCTCAAATTCTGCTTAAGCCTTTCTGTGTGAGCAAGTCAAGCCTATTTAAGTGACTTACCTGAGGCTCCATAACTGGCTCTTAGCTGAACAGTATTAAACTCAGAATGGCAGGCTTTTAGTCTCCCTGTTACTTTGAAGTAGGTGACATTTGAGGAGGAAATGAGAGCACTTCTGTTTTCTTACTCATGTTTATGTGATAACCTTCTCCTGAACTGACGTTCTAGGAGCCTGAGTGATGGCCCTCTCTTTCAGTGAGTGCTGTCTGTGTAAGTGGCCTCTCTGAGTCTGTCGAGATGAAGTGCTAACCCTGTAGCACCTCGTGTGCTCAGCCTACCCAGGGCTCTGCTTTGGTACCAGAGTCTTCCATCTCGTGTGCAGTCTGAGTGACTATTTGAGCCGCTTGTATCCCTGATGTGCACAAGTCGCCAGCAGCCAGCTTCCTGCTGAAGGTCTCTCTGCCTTTCAACTGACGTCATTTTTCAGACCTCACAGTTGTATTTGAAACATAGCAACTGTTTGCCTCAAACTCCATGGTTACCCGTGGAACAAGCTCTAAATAATGAGAAGTCTTTGGTGTAACTGAGTCAAGTTCACCCTAGTAACGGATTTTCATTGCTTCCCTTTCAGTACATACAGATTTCAGACTGCTAGGAAGGGAAGGGATGATAATTAAAGTTAGTTAGCAATTGAGATGGCCTCTCTCCAAGCAAAACAAGGAGTCCCACCCTCACCGGAAATGGGTTTTGTTGCAGGATCTTCTGCAGTGGGTCTGATTACACACTGAAGAGGCTGTGAATTCACTGAGGGAGTTGCAGTTACCCACATGTTTACATATAAGCAATTTAATCTCAGAAGAGGAAGTGAAAACGATTTAGGTTTCTATCCAGATGCAGAGCCTAGTTTGCTTGTGATCTTAAAACCTTTTCTATTTGTATCTCTGTTTCTAACTCTTTAATATCAGAATGATATTACTGGTATCCTACTATATGTGTACATGATATTTAAATTTTCAAAGGGCAAGCAGTATATACATAGTCTGATAGTTCCAGTGAAGTTATTTTTATCTAACTGTGCATTTAGTAAATATGTATTAAGTGCTTACAAAGTTTGAGACCATCCTTAGGTGTCCTTCTTAAGAAGGATACAAAATGACCATAAGCGGTAGATACTCTAATTGTTCCCATTTTACAGATAAGAACATTGAGGCTCAGAAAAGCTCGATTGCTTCTCTGAAGTTGAGCACCTGTTTTGTGGCCTACAAGGCTTGTGGTCCTTTCCTCTGTGTACTGCCTTATTTCCTTCTACTGAGTCTGAATGTCAAGTTTTGTACTAACCTAGAAATATAAGAGCATGAACTGAGAACTGTTTTACCTTTATTTCCTTCACAGACATGTCACAGATCTAAACAACAGGGATTTAATTACTGTACCTCAGCCGTTTCTTCTCCACTGACAAAATCTGTCTCATTAATGACAATCAGCCATCCTGGGTTGGACAGTGAGTATGCTACTTTTTTCATTAAATATATTCAGAACATTTTCCCTTTCATTTTTTTTTTTCGCTTTAAGACCCTGTGACATTGCCTTAGAGCATGTGCCTGGCTCTTCCCCTGAATGAATGACTGATCATTTACAGAAAAGGCGACACAGAATTCAGTTTGGAGACCTTCCTCCTTTTTACTACATAAAAATCTCCTTAACACATTAAATTCATTGTATTCTTGGACCTAAACCTGACAGACATTATTTTTTAAAACTCTGTTTTGAAATAATTTCTGGTTTTTAAAATAGTTGCAAAAAACAGCACTAATACTCACCACATAGTNATATTAAGTGCTTACAAAGTTTGAGACCATCCTTAGATGTCCTTCTTAAGAAGGATACAAAATGACCATAAGCGGTAGATACTCTAATTGTTCCCATTTTACAGATAAGAACATTGAGGCTCAGAAAAGCTCGATTGCTTCTCTGAAGTTGAGCACCTGTTTTGTGGCCTACAAGGCTTGTGGTCCTTTCCTCTGTGTACTGCCTTATTTCCTTCTACTGAGTCTGAATGTCAAGTTTTGTACTAACCTAGAAATATAAGAGCATGAACTGAGAACTGTTTTACCTTTATTTCCTTCACAGACATGTCACAGATCTAAACAACAGGGATTTAATTACTGTACCTCAGCCGTTTCTTCTCCACTGACAAAATCTGTCTCATTAATGACAATCAGCCATCCTGGGTTGGACAGTGAGTATGCTACTTTTTTCATTAAATATATTCAGAACATTTTCCCTTTCATTTATTTTTTTCGCTTTAAGACCCTGTGACATTGCCTTAGAGCATGTGCCTGGCTCTTCCCCTGAATGAATGACTGATCATTTACAGAAAAGGCGACACAGAATTCAGTTTGGAGACCTTCCTCCTTTTTACTACATAAAAATCTCCTTAACACATTAAATTCATTGTATTCTTGGACCTAAACCTGACAGACATTATTTTTTAAAACTCTGTTTTGAAATAATTTCTGGTTTTTAAAATAGTTGCAAAAAACAGCACTAATACTCACCACATAGTCTTCACCTGGAGCCTCCAGAGTGTTATTTTAACACTTGTTTTATCCATCTTGCTCCCTTCCCTGGCTTTATCACTTTCCTTAAAGATTTTTCTGAAACACAGGAAAGTAAGTTACACATGCAATGCTCTTATGTCAAAGACACTGTCTTGTATTACCATAGTACAGATAGCCAAACATTATCCAATACTAGTTCTCTGAGCTTTTCAAAAATGTCAAGCTCATGAAGGACAGAGAGAGACTGAGATATGTTTTTAGTTAAGCAAATGCCAAAAGGATTAGAGCCAAAAGTGATTACTGAAACTATATACAGATTCAATATCAATGAGCTATGAAAGTTATATAGAGACGTCTGGCATCCACAGGTCCAGAGCATTTGCAAATCAGAGATGCTCAAAAATATACTTGAATTGGATCCTGATGTTTGCCACAGACAGGTGTCTTTGGGAAGCCCCACTTTTTTTAAATTTTCAAAATAGATTTTTTTTTTTTCATGAGTGTGGGATCTTGATGCGAAGATTAAAATTCTCATCAGAGAGAGTATGGTATATTGCATTCTTTGCTTAGAGATCATGTATTCAGGAACCTGAAATAAAGGGTATAAAACCCTCCTGCTGTTTCTTCACCATCTCCTGATATAGAACTCATCTTAAAAGAGTGAGGACAGAAGTAGCTGCCCTGTGTTAATGGGATGTTCTGTCTCAATTCATGACTTACTAGAGGCTTCATCTTTTTAATGTCCACAGTGGCGTTAAGGCATAAATATATGATTGTATTAACTTCCTTCTCATTTTAATATGATTAGTAGTTCAAGTGTCAGCCTAGCCTGTTGGAAATAAAGGTGCCTAATAGTGACTTATTCGCCAGGATAATAAGCACAGACTCACAGAGCTGTAACTGAAGTTGTTGTTCCTGTTCTTGTTTGGATCTTGGTTTGGCTTGCTTTTGACTTGGCTTTGGGTGAGTGGTTCTGCTGGTATAGAAGGGCCATTATTATAACTGAGCAGTTTATAGTGGCTTTGAACCCGGAGTACTAGAAATGGATAACCCGACAGTCAGCGAAGCCGTTTAGCCCCGCGTGCCTCCTCCTGGGGCCTGGGGGAGGGCCTGCGTCTCCATAGCAACACCCAGAACCAACAGAAGGTGGCCAGTGTCCAGTGACACATGAACTCTTCTTATTTTTCTTCCAAAAAGCAAAATGGTTTTTGACTGTGCTTTCAGTTGCTAGCCAGACACTGAATGGTGCGGCTACCCCTCAGGAGGCACAGTCCTGCACGCCAGGAGCTCGGGCTCATCTTGTTGTGGGGCCCAGGCAGCTGAGCTCTGCGAGGGGGACTGAGCTCTGTGGCAGTGCCCGTCCCTCCCTGAGGGGGTCTGAGCTCCATGGCCGGTGCCCATCCCTCTCCCAGGGGGACCGAGTTCTGTGGCTGGTGCCCGTCCCTCCCCGAAGGGGACTGAGCTCCGTGGCCGGTGCCCATCCCTCTCCCAGGGGGACTGAGTTCTGTGGCCAGTGCCCATCCCTCCCCGAAGGGGACTGAGATCCGTGGCCGATGCCCATCCCTCTCCCAGGGGAACCGAGTTCTGTGGCTGGTGCCTGTCCCTCCCCGAGGGGGACTGAGCTCCATGGCCGGTGCCCGTCCGTCTCCCAGGGGGACCAAGTTCTGTGGCCAGTGCCCGTCCCTCCCCGAGGGGGACTGAGATCCGTGGCCAATGCCCGTCCCTCCCCAAGGGGACTGAGCTCCGTGGCCAGTGGTCTTCCCTCCACGAGGAGGATTGAGCTCCGTCGCCAGTGCCCATCCCTCCCCCAGGGGGACTGAGCTCCGTGGCTGGTGCCTGTCCCTCCGCGAGGGGTCTGAGCTCCGTGGCCGGTGGCTGTCCCTTCCTGAGAGGACTGAGCTCATGGCCAGTGGCCTTCCCTCCACGAGGAGGATTGAGCTCCGTCGCCAGTGGCTGTCCCTCCCCGAGGGGGACTGAGCTCTGTGGCCAGTGGCCTTCCCTCCACGAGGAGGATTGAGCTCCGTCGCCAGTGGCTGTCCCTCCCCGAGGGGGACTGAGCTCCGTGGCCAGTGGCCTTCCCTCCACGAGGAGGATTGAGCTCCGTCGCCAGTGGCTGTCCCTCCCCGAGGGGGACTGAGCTCCGTGGCCAGTGGCCTTCCCTCCACGAGAAGG